>CM066031.1:12470011-13000566 GCA_033557465.1 Ichthyophis bannanicus
AAAATGAATACAAAACACTCTAAAATATCATGAGGGAGTGTTTCTAGTTAGTTAACCATTACAACCTCTATTTTGGGCCAAGAAAATAAACTGCAGTCGGCTAAAAAGAAATTATGTGAACATTCCTTATATGGGTAAGAAATCTAATTTTGCAAGAAAACGTGACGTGATGGAACATTTTGGCTATTTTTCCTGGATTCAGCACCCCAAAATCTATAGGAATCAGTTGCAAAACTGGAGGCAGTTTTTTGGTAGTGTACCTGTGTTATCTGCATTATTAACACAAGCACGATGCATTGCTGAATATACTGTGATTGACCTATCGGCATAAAATAATGCAAAATAATTAATTTTTAATCTTTCTGTGACTAATACACCTTAAGATTTATACTGTCAGGTGATGCAAATTTAAATACTGATTGCATCATCTGGTTTTGGACAGATATTTCTATTGGTTGCAAGTAGAGATTATGCAATTTCACACAAATGATGCATAATACACAGTTAATGGCCCCTAATGACTAATTATGAGCATTTATCTTAGCAACTAGACCTAATCAGCCATTTTCATTATGATTTCTATGTTCAGCAGCCTTAAATTAGTTTAGAACAGCTGCTTTCATGGCCGAAGCATTTTGGCTGTTGAACAGTTTAACTCCCAGATATCTGATGTCCTTCACCTCTCACTGAAATGGGAATATAGGGACATCCCGGGGCTGCAGTCCTCCCAAAACTAAAGCTTCTGTCTTGGATAAGTTAGCCTTAAATCCTGAGAAGTTTGCAAAGGTGTCCAATTTGGACAGCAACGCCGGAATAGACTCTCAGGTTGGGACATAAATATTAGTATGTCATCTGCATATAACACAATTTTATGCCCCCCCCCCCCTTTTACCTTTATTGGACTTATTTCCACATTACCTCTGACCTGCACCTCTAGTGCTTCTATTACCATTGCAAATAACATAGGAGATAAGGGACATCCCTGCCTAGTGCCCCTGTACAGCCTAAACTCTTCCGAACAATGCCCATTCACTAAAATGGGCACCATGGGGACTGTGTACAGCGCCTCTATCACCTTTTTAAAGCCCTCTCCAAGGTTAAGTCATTCCAAGATGGCCAATAAAAACCTCTACTCAATTCTATCAAATGCCTTTTTAGCATCTAATGCCCGCAAATTGCTCTTTCTTTCTGCTCCTGCGCTACATGTGTCAGATTAACTGCTCGGCGGACGTTATCAGCTATTAACCGGTCTTTGATGAACCCCATCTGGTCTGGGTGTATTAATTGAGATAGAACCCCTTCTAACCATCAGGCTAAGACCTTAGCAAACAATTTTGCATCACAGTATATTAAAGCAATTGGTCGGTAATTTCCACGGTGATCCCGTGGCCTCCCTTCCTTTGGGATAACTATTATATTCCCCTGTGCGAATGTTTTGGGGAGCTGTTCCCCTCGAAAAGCCCCGGAAAATATTCTCGCCAGCATAGGGGAATCTCTGCCGCTATGGCTTGGTAGTATTCTGTTGGGAGTCTGTCTGCTACCGCAGCTTTCCCACGAGGGAGGGTCCTTATCACCCCATCACCTCCTCCGGCTACACTGCTCTACCCAACGGTTTGGCCTCTTCCTCTGATAGACTTGTCAGGTTCGTCTCCTCCAGATATTGAACAATTTGTTCAAGATCCTCTTCTACCTCCATACTGTACAGTTTCTCATAGAACTTCCTAAACACCTCACATATGCCCCCCCCCCTCTGATAGAGATATCTCCACTACGATCCTCTCCTCTCTTCGCTTCTTCAGTTGCAAGCTAACAACTTTCCTGCTTTATTTCCACTTTCCATATATTTCCTTCTAGTAGCTCTCAGCAAATTTTCCATCCGCTCCATGTCTAGTGCATTGAACTGCGTCCACACACTACACAGTTCCCTATACACCTTGCTCCCACCTTTTAAACTACTTGGAGATCTCTTATCAGTTTTACTAGCTGTTCCTCTTCTTTCTCTCTCTCCCTCTTCCTTTTTGTTGCAATTTGTATAGTAATACTTCTCATATACACTTTCCCTGCATCCCTCAAAGTCATGTCATTCACGAGGAGAAATTCCTTCATCACTAACATTAGCTGCCTATGAACCTCTTCTTTCTGCAATAGGGAAGTGTTGGCCCTCCATACCTCATGTGCCTGTCTCTGCCTCCTCCCAATGGCATCCACCTATAGGTCACTATCCCATGATCAGATAACGTGATTGGGTGCAGCTGAATCTTACTCAGTGCTTCTAAGAACATAAGGCATGACATACTGGGTCAGACCAAGGTCCATCAAGCCCAGTATCCTGTTAACAACAGTGGCCAATCCAGATCACAAGTGCCTAGCAGTTTCCCCAAAAGACACAGGTACCACAAAGCTTGTATTGGGGTGAGCAGTGGATATTCTGGGTCCACTTTAATAATGATTTATGGACCTTTCCTCCAGGAACTTATCCAAATCTTTTTTAAACCCGGCTACACTAACAGCTTTTACTACATCCTCCGGTAGCAAATTCCAGAGTTTGATTACAAGTTGAGTGAAAAAATATTTTCTTTTATTAGTCTTAAATAGATTACACTGTAACTTCATTACATGTCCCCTAGTCTTTCTATATTTTGATGTTGTAAACAATCGATCTACATTTACCTGTTCCACTCCATTCATTAATTTATAGACCTCTATCTTATCTCCCCTCAATCGTCTCTTTTCAAGGTTGAAGAGCCCTAACCTTTTTAGCCTATCTTCATAGGGGTATCCTTCCATCCCCTTTACCATTTTGGTGGCTCTTCTCTGTACCTTTTCTAATAATGCTATATCCTTTTTAATATACAGTGACAAGACTTGCACACAATATGCAAGGTGCGGTCTCACCATGGAACGATAAAGAGGCATTATAATATCCTTTGTTTTATTTTCCATTTCTTTCCTTATGATACCTTGCATTCTATTTGCTCTCTTGGCTGCTGCTGCACACTGGGCAAAGGGTTTTAACATGTTATCCATGATGACATGTACAGATACATCTTTTTCCTGGGTGGTAGTTCCTGATGTGGAACCTTGCATTGTGGAACCTGTGATAAGGAAGCTTATCATAACAGAGGAGAAAGGGATAAAGGAAAGGAATTCACCCTTATAAAAGGACCTATCCTACAAGGTCAGAGAAACAGAACCCCAATCACACCTAGAAAGCAGGAAATTCCCAGATGGGATAGGTTTCAGAGTTCCCCTAGTGGAGAAAAGGAGAGGGAATACAGACCCAGAGTAAAGGACCCTTTCGTCACTGAGTTCCCTAATTAACCAGCTGCCAGAAGGCAAGCTGATCTCCGTCACCTGAGAGGAGAGGAGGTGGGGCTGAAGCCTTGGGGATTTAAGTCTAGGATAGAGAAAGAAGCAGAAGAGAGGGAGTGGAGGATGAGAGTCCCAGAGAGAGTCTCAGGGAGAGATCCAAACAGGAACACAAGCTGGAGGACAGGATGAGGAAGCACAGAAGAATGATGGCCAGAACATGAGGGAGGAGAAGCTGCTACAAGCCCAGGCCTAGGTAGCAGCCTTGAAAGCTTGTCCAATATAGAGCAGTGCAGAGTTGCAAGGGATACTCTCAGCTCTAACGGAAGGCAGTCAGCTCAACCCTGTGAACTGGAAGGAGAGGTAGAGCCTATGCAACTAGGTGAACCAGACCTAGCTGTGAATGACGAGGACTCATACATGGATTGTTACTTGTGCCAATCCTTTACTGCAGAGGCATTGAAGAAAAACCGTCCTTAAGAGAAAACCTTCAGAGTCAGGTAACTTTGAAAGCCCATAGATGGTTTTTGTGCATGTCCTGTGTTAAAGAAGAAATGAGTTTGCTGAGATAGCCAGAGCAAGCTGAAGCTCTCTGATTTTATTTATTTTATTTATTTACAGTCTCTTCTATACCGCGCTATTCAGCATCAGCACGGTTTACAATGAACAAAGATTACACATTTCCCGGGGTACTTTGTGTTTACAGTGAACAGGTGTTAAAAACTTGGATAACTGGGGTAACTATTTACATTTACAACATGTTAGGATTGGGCTTATAAAACACCTGCTATCCAGAGCAGCGCACCGGCAAAAGCTGAGCTAATGCTTATGAGAAGTTTTTGTTCCTGTTAAAAGCGTTACTTTGTTTATAAGGAGACAAACAGCCTGGACGTGTTTGGGACTATGTGAACAGAAAACTGCCATTGAGAAATACTGTTTTTGTTTGCTTTAAACAGCAATGCTAGCCAAGCTGGTAGCATTGACTGTTAGAAGGCTTTATCTTTGAGCTGAAGAACTCTATAAGCTGAAAGTTTTTGCTTTGAGTTTATTTATGTCCTGATGAATATTGTGAAGTATCCTGGAGAAAGAATCCAAGAGTAGTATTTGTGAACTTTTGCGTTTGAGTCAATAAATTCTGTCATTGCCTTACTATTCGAGCCAACTACAAGTGTTTTACCTGAAGCCAAGTGAATTGTGTCTGAACTACCTTTCCCAAGAGGCGTTGCAAAAGAACAAGACAGTTAAAGGCTAAAAAGGTGAAACTTTTCTATGATAACCACGCCCCTCCATACTGGAAGTAAGGGGCAAGGGCGTGACAAACCATAGTTTGGGTTTTTCTTTCCTAGGTGCATAACTTTGCACTTGTCCACATTAAATTTAATCTGCTATTTGGATGCCCAGTCTTCCAATTTATCAAGATCCTCTTGCAATTTTACACAGTTCTCATGGGTTTTAACAACTTTGAATAGCTTTGTGTCATCTGCAAATTTGATAACCTCACTCGTTAATCCCATTTCCAGGTCATTTATGAATATGTTAAAAAGCAGCAGACCCAGCAGAGATCCCTGGAGTACTCCACTATTCACTTTTCTCCATTAGGAAAATTGGCCATTTAGCCCTACCCTCTGCTTTCTATCTTTTAACCAGTTCCTGATCCACAATAGTACACTGCCTCCTATCCCATGACTTTTTAATTTTGCCAAAAGTCTCTCATGAGGGACCTTGTCAAAGGCTTTCTGAAAGTCCAGATATACTATATCAACCTACTCGCCTTTGTCTACCTGTTTATTCATACCTTCAAAAACATATCAAATTAGTAAGACAAGACCTTTCTTGGCTAAAGTCATGTTGGCTGTCTCCCATTAAGCCATGACTATGTTCAGTAATTTTGTTCTTTATGATGGGTTCCACCGTTTTTCCTTGGTACTGACATCAGGCTCACCGGTCTGTAGTTTCCTGCATCACCCCGGGAACTCTTTTTAAAATTGGCGATATATTGGCCATCCTCAAATCTTCAGATATTACAGATGATTTAAATGATAGTTCACAGATTACTAATAGTAGGTCTGCAATCTCATATTTCAGTTCTTTCATCACCCTTGGATACATACCATCCGGTCAAGGTGATTTGCTACTCTTCAGTTTATCAAATAGTTGAAATGTGTATCGATATTTCTTTCAATTCTTCCAGAACATCTCCTTTAAATACCATTCAGTCAAGGTTAACATTCCTACATCTTCCTCAGTAAAGACTGAAGAAAAGAATTCATTCAGTCTCTCTGCTATGGCATTGTCTTAGTGCCCCTTTTACCCCCCTGTCATCTAATGGTCCAACTGACTCTCTCACAGGATTTTTGCTAAGACTGTACTTGAAAAAGTCTTTATTATGCGTTTTTGCTTCCACAGCAATTTTCTTCCCAAATTATCTCTTTGTCTGCCTTATCAATGCCTTGCATTTAACTTGCCAGTGCTTGTGTCATTTCCAGTTTTTGTCATTTGGCTCCTTTTTCCATTTCCTGAAAGATGCTTTTTTGGCAACAACATGCTGGCAGTTTTTGGACTTCCTTCCACTTTTCTTAAAGCATGGAATACAGCTGGTCTGGGCTTTAAGCTCTGTTTGCTCTGTACTCAAGGGCATTTGGGCTACTTTTGTCTTTAATGGAATCTCTCTGTCAATGTGCCCTAACTTCAGTCTTTTGCTAGTATTCTTCTGAACCATGCGCTCTTGGGCGACTGTCAGTTTTTCCCTATTATCTAGTTTAAAAGCTGCTCTATCTCCTTTTTAAAGGTTAATGCCAGCAGCCTGTTTCTGTTCCATTTAAGGTGGAGACTATCCCTTTGGAAGAGCCCCTCCTTTCCCCAGAATGTTCCCTAATTCCTAACAAATCCAAAACCCTCATCCTTGCACCATTGTCTCATCCATGTATTGAGACTCCAGAGCTCTGCCTGGCTTTTAGGTCCTGTGTGTGGAACGGGAAGCATTTCGGAGAATGCTACCCTGGAAGTTCAGGATTTCAATTTCCTTCCTAAAAGCCTAAATTTAGCCTCCAGAACCTCTCTTCCAAACTATCCTATGTCAATGGTACTGACATGTACCAAGAAAGTAGACTCCTCCCCAGCACTATCTATGATCTTGTCTAGGTGGCGCGTGAGGTCCGCTATCTTTGCACCAGACAGACATGTTACCAGGCAATCCTAACATCCACCAGCCACCCAGCTATCTGCATACCTAATGATTGAATCACCAACTATAATGGCTGTCCTAACCCTTCCCTCATGGGCACATGGCCCTGGAGAAACCTCTTTGGTGCGAGAGGGTTTTATATCACCTAGAGGACAGATCCTAGCTACAGGATCACTTCCTGGCACACCTGGGTGATGCTCTCTTGTCACGTGACCTCTCTCCTCCATGGCAACAGGGATGCTGCCAGACTGGAGGTGGGACTTCAGTACTATATCCCTATCGGTCTCATCTACGTACCTCTCTGTCTTCCTTATGTCCTATAAGTCTCCTACTCTAGCCTCCAGAGATTGGACTCGTTCCCTGAGAGCAAAGAACTCCTTGTACCTAGTGCACTTGTAAGACCTCTCACCAATTGGGAGAAAATCATACATGTGACACTCGATGCAAAAGATTGGAAAACCCCCATCTCGCTGCTGGACTGTTGTCTGCATCTTGTTTTATTTATTTATTTAACAGGTTTTTGTACCGCTTTATCATTTCAGTCAAAGCGGTTTACATTGTAACTTCAACTTGGTAATGTACATTAAACAGGGACATTGATAACTTGGATTTTTCTGAGACAATGGAAGGTAAAGTGACTTGCCCATGGTCACAAGGAGTGCCAGTGGAAATTGACCCTTGATCTTCTGGGTAGTAGGCAATTGCTCTAACCACTAGGTTACTCCTCCAGGAAGTTTTAAGGTTGTGTTTAGGTATTTAAGTTCTTTACTTACTAAGTGTTGCTAGGGATACTTATACTAAAATAACTACCTAATATGTTTAATGTACTTTGTTCAGCTGAAGCTTAATTCATCTCAGGTCCTTAATGTATGCCTGATGAGGATAAACAGCTGCACATGAGAGTGAATATGGCACCTCCTTTCCTTTAAGAAATGTAAGCACTTATAAAGCTATGATTATCCCAGGGGTAGGTGGGTATCGGGGAGGGAGGGAGGGAAAGAAGTCATTAAAAACTGGCTGCTACACAGTACCCTGTCTTGTGCTTCTAAGGCAATCTGTGACCGATTTTCTGGGTGATTCACACAGTCCTTGCTTGGATTGAGGGGTTCTAAATTTAACCAGAAAGTTTTCTGCTGTGTTTTACATTTAAACTGAAAGCTCTTTGATGCTACTAAGTTATGACTGAGTATTACATTTAAACTAGAAGCTCTCTGCTGTGTTTTAAATTTAAACTTAAAGCTTTTTGCTGCTACTAGACCATGACTGAGTATTAAATTTAAACTAAAAGCTCTTTGTTGGGTTTTAAACTTAAACTGAAAGCTACCTGTTTAGTTTTTAAATTAACTAAAAGCTATTTGCTGATTCTAGGCCATGACTGATTTAACAAATGCACTGGATTCACAGATTAATCAGCTTTAATCTGATGAATTCCTTTTTTACCAAGATTTAGAAAAATTCCCAGAAGTAAATACTTTACAATTGCAGATTTCTCTGCAGAAGTAGCAGTCCCTTTTTGTAGTCCTTCCTAGTTGCCCCCTTCGCCCTAAGATATAGTCCAGCCAGGCGTAATCTCCCGATCTCAGGGAAAATATGTGTACCCTTTTTGTGAGCCATTCTCACCCATCACAGGTCTATCAAGTCCCATCTTTTAAGACATCTACGCAGTTCACTACCCTCCTTCCCATGAACTTTGGATGAATAATGTGATCTGTTATCCCTCCTCAATGTACTATTAAGATCTCCACCAATTATCCAGTCACCCCAGGCCTCTTTTGCAAATCCCCGCATCCACTGTTGATAAAAATTAACCTTTGGCCCATTGGAAGCATAGATGTTCAAAACCAAAACCTTCGCCTGATCTATCCTACCAGTGACCCAGACCACCCTCCCTTGGGTATCTCCACCCACCTCCCCTAGAATGAAGGGGACCCTTTTGTGAATAAGGATCACCACCCCTCTTTTTTTGTGTTATATGCTGAGCAGTATATCTAGGTGTAGTCAGCACTTTTCACCTATCATGTTCCTCTTTAGTTACATGCATTTCCTGCAGGAGAGAGAAATCAGCCCATACCCTAGTCAAACCAGCTATGATTCTCTTCCTCTTTATAGGGCTGTGTATCCCTCTAACATTTAATGAGGTGACAACATAACCCCCCATAACCCCATGAGTCGCCATCCTTTCTCTCTGTCCTTGATCCTGATAGCAATTCGACACTGAGCCACATCAATATTATACAACTACATATTTATTTATTTATTTATTTGCATTTCTTATATACCGCACTATTTGCGATCAGCGCGGTTTACATAAAACAAAAAGGTATCCGACAATAAACAAAAGTCAGGTCATTACATTGAACAGGAAAAAGTAACTTGGAGAACAGGGTAAACTATAAACATATGCGGAGCATTGAAAAGGGTAACTATATACATATAACTTTCAACATTCCCCCCCTTTCCCATTCTGCTCCTTCTCCCATGCTGAATTCCCTTGTATCCACTTTTCTTTATTTTCCCCTCTATGGCATCCACAAAATACATTATTCCGTCCTGTGTACTTTACCCCCCCCCCCCCAGCCCTCCCCCCCCCTATTGCTTACTCCCACAAAGTAGAAGTTAATGTCCTTCAAATAACCTAGGGCATGCTATATTGTGTCTGGTTGCCTTCTCCTCCTCCATCCCATCACCGCCTTTTCTCTCCACCTCTGGCTGGAGGTTGACTCTGTACTCCTTACCCCACATCATTCTTTCTGCTGACTGTCCTCTCATTGCTCTGCTCCCTCTCTTGTTGCTCCACAGTCTCCTCATGCACTTCTGAGGGCAAGATGGGATCTCCCAAATCTTCTTCTTTCTCAACAGTGTCCTGCTCCTCTCCTCGCCGGCCAACGCCTCCATCATTATCTCTGCCTTGCGCCCGTGACTTGCCATCGCACGGTGCTCTCTGCCTCAGATGCTTTTTGAGTGCTTCAGTGCTGCTGAATAATCTCTTTCCCCCATTCTCCATCAGGATTATTCGAGCCAGGTACCAAATCACAATTTGTATTCCCTTTTGGGCCAGACTCTCCTTCAAATGTATCAAATCTCTATGCCTTTGCATGGTCTCTGCAGCCAGGTCCGGGAACACTGATACTCTCCACGTTTTATATGTCACATGTCCAACAGGCCCAATCGCCAGCCTAGCCAGCCTTATAATGTGCCAGCCTAGCCAGCCTTATAATGTGTTCTCTGTCCTGGAACTACAATAATTTTACTGTTACTGCCAGAGGTCTGGCACTATTCTCTGGGTGAGGACGAAGCTCCCGATACACGCTTTCTATTTCGTAAGGGACAGTGGAGGGGCAGCCTGGAAAGCATTGCTCAAAAAAGGCCCTCACGAAGTCCCATCCTTCCTTGCCTTTGGGGATCCCAAAAATCCTCACGTTCGACCTACGCTCTCTATTCTCCATCTCCTCTGCTTTAGTCTGGAGCCATCCCAGCTGCTGCTGAAGATAGGATACCTCTTTCCCCATTCGTGCTTGTGTGTCCTCGGTGCTACCAATCATAGCTTCCATCTCCTCTGCTTTAGTCTGGAGCCATCCCAGCTGCTGCTGAAGATAGGATACCTCTTTCCCCATTCGTGCTTGTGTGTCCTCCGTGCTACCAATCATAGCTTCCATCTCCTCTGCTTTAGTCTGGAGCCATCCCAGTTGCTGCTGAAGATAGGATACCCTCTTTCCCCATTCGTGCTTGTGTGTCTTCGGTGCTACCAATCATAGCTTCCACCTTCTCCAATCTTGCTCCCACTGCCGCAAATTTTTCTTCAAATTTGCTGAGGACCTTTTCCACAATTTTGGTCTTGGAGTGTCTAATCTCTTTCAATGTGGAAAGAAGGTCTGCCTCACAGCACTCTCCATTAGAGACCCCACACTAGCCATCGATGAGGCTGGTGAAACTGGGCCTTGAATTCCCGCCGCTGCATTGCCCATGAGTTTATTTTTTGATGCATATCATTCGGCAATCATTTTCGAGGGCATAATTCTTACTGTTTTGGCATCCCAGCTCTTACCGTGGAGGGGGTTTTACTTTTCAGTACTTAATTTTCCAGTTTGTAGGGAGGTGAAATGATGGAGCACTCCTAAACGCATCTGCTCTCTCTGACACACATACCGGAAGTCCTTGAAAGCTCTTTTTAGATCGTTTGGTATTTGACCCTGTGATAAAGAGAGGTTGACAGTTTTTGAATGTATGGTGTTAGTTCTCTTCTGGTTGTTTTAATCCAGCTGACTGGACAAGTATCTAGAATTGAGGTGGTGGTATTTAGAGATTTGATGCATTGTTCTATCTGTTCTTTGCTTCTTGTTGAGAATGAGTTCCATGTTGAATTGTTGCATTGTTCTATCTGTTCTTTGCTTCTTGTTGAGAATGAGTTCCATGTTGAATTGTTGCATTGTTCTATCTGTTCTTTGCTTCTTGTTGAGAATGAGTTCCATGTTGAATTGTTGCATTGTTCTCTCTGTTCTTTGCTTCTTGTTGAGAATGAGTTCCATGTTGAATTGTTGCATTGTTCTATCTGTTCTTTGCTTCTTGTTGAGAATGAGTTCCATGTTGAATTGGTGCATTGTTCTATCTGTTCTTTGCTTCTTGTTGAGAATGAGTTCCATGTTGAATTGTTGCATTGTTCTCTCTGTTCTTTGCTTCTTGTTGAGAATGAGTTCCATGTTGAATTGTTGCATTGTTCTATCTGTTCTTTGCTTCTTGTTGAGAATGAGTTCCATGTTGAATTGTTGCATTGTTCTATCTGTTCTTTGCTTCTTGTTGAGAATGAGTTCCGTGTTGAATTGTTGCATTGTTCTCTCTGTTCTTTGCTTCTTGTTGAGAATGAGTTCCATGTTGAATTGTTGCATTGTTCTCTCTGTTCTTTGCTTCTTGTTGAGAATGAGTTCCATGTTGAATTGTTGCATTGTTCTATCTGTTCTTTGCTTCTTGTTGAGAATGAGTTCCATGTTGAATTGTTGATTGGTTCGAGGTATGGAGATGCAGTTTTGAATGTTGTCTTGATTTTAGATTTTTCCATGTAGTGGTTTGCTAGCTGCTGAGCACTGATGTCACTTATTGGTGAGTTATTTGAGTGTGGTTTTTTTTGTTAGATTTTGGAGAATGAGAAATAGTTCCCTTGGTTGCTTAAATGATGTTGATAAAGTTTTGAGAAGTATTCTTTTTTTGAATCTGCAGTGCTCTGGCAGTATAGTTTTAGAGTGTTCATGTATTTGTTAGATTTTGGAGAATGAGAAATAGTTCCCTTGGTTGCTTAAATGATTTTGATAAAGTTTTGAGAAGTATTCTTTTTTTGAACCTGCAGTGCTCTGGCGGTATAGTTTTAGAGTGTTCATGTATTTGTTAGATTTTGGAGAATGAGAAATAGTTCCCTTGGTTGCTTAAATGATTTTGATAAAGTTATGAGAAGTATTCTTTTTTTGAATCTGCAGTGCTCTGGCGGTATAGTTTTAGAGTGTTCATGTATTTGAGCCTATCTTCAGCAGATTTTGTGGATTTCTATTTTCTTTTGTCCTTCCTTAAGTCTCTCTTCATTTCTCTCAGAATTTGGGAGAACCATGGTAGGGCATTCCTGTGTTTCTTAGGTTGAATACCTTTGATGGTTTATTGACGCTGCATTTAGACTGCTGTTCCAGGATGTGAGGAGGGTGTCAATATCGTCACTGTTATTTGTCAGATCTGGTATTATCTTCTTCAGGTACTCTTCTTTGTTGAATTTTTAATCAATTATATGTTTGCAGTTCCTGGTCTTTGTTGGTTGGATAGGAGTCCAGTATTGAATTGTATAAGGTAGTGATCCGACCATAGCACTAGTTGAATGTTTATGATGGATATGTTTTTGTTGTGAGAACAATGTTTAGGGTAGAATATCAGGTCAAGAGTGTTCCCTTTTGTACATAGTAACATAGTATGTGACGACACATAAAGACCAGTATGATCCATCTAATCTGCCCAGCAATGTGGCAAGAGTAGGTGTTGAGGTGCCAATGTCTTCCATTGCCTGAAGGAATGATGTGTTTTGTGCATTGGGTAATGATGATAGGTTGAAGTCTACTGAGATGATATGTTCTTTGCTTGCTGTGAGACCCAGGGCCAGATTTACCTATACGCCATGTACGCCATGGCGTAGGGCCCACAGCCGGCAGGGGCCCACAAAAAAAGAACCAGTTAATTTTTTTTAAACACAATTTAAAAAAAAAACCTGGTGGCTGCCGCCGCGGGGCCCCCTCTGCTGCCGCGGGGGCCCCGTCTACAAGCTGAAGCCGTCGGGTCGGGTTGGGTCGTGTCTCTCCCTCCCTCCCTCCCTCGCTGCAGGCTGCGAGAGACGCGAAGATAGAGCGTCTCCTCGCGTCTGTGTTAAGCCCGCAGGGGCTGATGGGATCAGCCCCTGCGGGCTTAACACAGACGCGAGGAGACGCTCTCCCTTTGCGTCTCTCGCAGCCTGCAGCCTGCAGCCTGCAGCGAGGGAGGAAGGGAGAGAGACCCGACCCGACCCGACCCGACGGCTTCAGCTTGTAGACGGGGCCCACGCGGCAGCAGAGGGGGCCCCGCGGCGGCAGCCACCAGGTTTTTTTTTTAAATTAAATTTTACTTTAGGCCGGGGGGGGGGGGGTAGGAATGGAAATGGGCTATGGGGGGGGGATAAGACTGGTAATGGGCTATGTGGGGGTAGAACTGGAAAATGGCAATAGGGGTGGCATGGACTTGAAATGGACTGGGGGTGGTAGGGCTGGTAATGGGCTATTGGGGGGCTGGGGCTGGAAATGGGCTGGGCTGGGCTGGGCTGGGCTGGGGGGTTAAGGCTAGAGGTGGGCTGATGGGGTTAGGACTGGTAATGGACTGTGGGCTGTTGGGGGGGCTTAGAACTGGCAATGGGCTTTGGGGGGGGTTAAGACTGGTAATGGGCTGTGGGCTGATGGGGGCTGTCTGGTAATGGGCTATGGGGGGGCTAGGACTGGAAATGGGCTGGGGGTTAAGACTGGAGGTGGGCTGATGGGGTTAGGACTGGTAATGGGCTGTTGGGGGGGGGTTAGAACTGGTAATGGGCTTTGGGGGGGTTAAGACTGGTAATGGGCTGTGGGCTGATGGGGGTTGTCTGGTAATGGGCTATCGGGGCTAGGACTGGAAATGGGCTGGGGGGTTAAAAATGGAGGTGGGATGATGGGGTTAGGACGGGTAATGGGCTGTGGGCTGATGGGGGGGGTAGGACTGGCAATGGGCTATGGGGGGCTGACTGGAAATGGGTTGATGGGGTTAGGACTGGAAGTGGGCTGATGGGGGGTTAGGACTGGTAATGGGTTATAGGGGGGGCTTAAACTGAAAATGGGGTGATGGGGGTTAAGGACTGAAAATGGGGTGATGGGGGGTTAAGGACTGTAAGTGGGGTGATGGGGGGGCTAGGACTGGTATTGGGTTGGGGGGTTGCTAGGACTGGAAATGGGCTGATGGATGGCTAGGACTGGAAATGGGCTGATGCAGGGACTAGAAGGGAATGGATGCTGGGTGAGGCTGGAACTAGAAGGGAGCTGATGTTGGGGGAGGATTAGAATGGGATGGGGCTGGAAGAGTAAAATGGAGAAGGGAAAAATATTTTGTGTGGGAGGGATAAAAAATCTACAATTGGCCGGGTATTGGGAGAGTAAGTGGGGATTGAGGATGGAGGGGTAAAATTTGAGTGGATGAAATAGGAATGAGGAAAGAGCAAAAGGAGAAAGATTAGTATGTTAAAGCAGATGTAGAGAGAGAATGGAAAAAAATCTAGAAGAGAGAAGAAAGGACAAATGGACAGCAGACGATGGAGAGTTAGCAGAAGACACGAAGAAACCAGAAGAAAGTGGCTGGAGCAATTGCAGCTGAAAAAAATGCACAAAAGGTAGAAAAATATCTCTTTATTTTGAATTTATTAATTGGAATATGTCAGCTCTGGTAAATGTGCATCATTAACATCTGCGCTTTGTTTAGTACAAGAGCAAATTAATGTATAGTTTTATTTCTACAGTGTTGTACATTCCAAGTTTGGCTTTTGGGATTCCCAGTTTAATTATTGTCTTCCTATTTCTAAATTGTGATTACTTGTTTGGTGATGGTCTATGTTCTGCATGTGTAACTGAGCTGAGGTGTTCTGTTTATATAATTCCTATTTGACATTGCCACTTGTTCTCTTTCCCCAGTAGGTCATGTATTGTTGTTCTCTGAAATGTATTGGTTTAATATTTGCAGTGTTGCCTTTTGATTGGTAGAGTATGGTGCTTTGTGAGTCCTGGTAGTGCTGTTAGGATACGGCGGGTTTACTATGGGCAGTGTTTGTAGTAGTTCCTAATGTGTCTGGCAGTTGGCACTGGATTATAGTAATGTAGAAATCTTTTAGTCTTTCTTTATCCATACACTCATTAAGAGGCACGTTTACTAAAAGTTAGTATATGGTAACATTATGCAAATATTTATGCAAATGAGGCCCCTTATGCAAATGAGGTCCGCACCCCCCTTGGGCCGCCCCTGCTGGGGGCCCACAATTTTTGTTGGCGTAGGGCCTCACTCAAGGTAAATCCGGCCCTGGTGAGACCCCATCTGGCAATTTCAATTATGTTGGCTAATGCATTGGTTTTAGAGGAAGGGGATCTATATGTGAGTGTAATTGCAAGTCTTCTTGTTTGAATGTTTAATATATCTAATCATTCAGTGCTTGAAGAGGATGTTTGTTGGCTCCTAGGGCGGTTTTGCATAGAATGATTACTCCTCCTCCTTTCTTGTTGTGTCTTGAGTAGTGGTAAATGCTGAATCCTGGTGTTTTCATTTGATTAAGGAGTACGGTGTCTGTGCAATATTAGAGCGGAAAGGATGACTTCTGCTTTTGCTCTATGTTCCATGACTGGGAGGTATATGAGGGTGGGAGAGCTTTAGCGGTTTTGCTATTCAGTGATCAATATTGGAGAGCTACCGTGATAATGGTTAGATGTGGTGCTTTCTTGCTGTTAGTGCTGTATGTGGGCTTGTTGCAGAGAGAGATTCTTTTTATGATGTTGTTTGGAGTTTACTTACAAAGCTGTTTGTCCAGATGGTGGTGTTGTGTATTCTCGGTGGGTCTGTACAGTAGAGATATCCTTGCTGGGTGTTGGATGGGTTGCTTCTGTTGTCTATGTTCCCTCTTTCGTTCCCTACCTAAGGGCCATGCCAAAGGGTTGCGCGGGCCCGCCAGGCATGGGTGCACCTAGCAGCGTTGATGGATTTAAAGTTCTTCAGCAGGAAGGAGGCTGCAGTGCGATTGGCCCTGTTGGTGGGGAGTGGGGAGGAACTTAACTGCCTGCTCCCTGCTGATGGGTCCGATTGGTGGCAGAGAGGAAAGACCGGCGCCTAGCAGCATTGATGGATTTAAAGTTCTTCGGTGGGAAGGAGGGTGTAGCGTGATTGGGCCTGTCAGTGGGGAGCAGGGAGGAGCTAACCTGCCTGCTCCGTGCTGATGGCTCCGATTGGTTGCAGAGAGGAAAGGCCGGCGCCTAGTAGCGTTGATGGATTTAAAGTTCTTCGGTAGGATGAAGGGTGCAGTGCGGTTGGGCCTGTCAGTGGGGAGCGGAGAGAAACTTACCTGCCCTCTCCCTGCTGGTGAATTGTTGGGTATTGCTTATCTATTCCCCTGCTTTGTGGACTGACCCCCCTTCCTGCTGCTCTTTATCCCTCTGTCCTATCAAAAATTGTTGTTCTTTTCACCCCCTGCCCTTGGCTTCTTTCCAGTCCCCCCTTTTTTAGACTGTGAACCGCTGTGTATTCATCTACCAAGGGTGGTATGCTAAAAGTAATAAAAGATAAACATTGACTGTTTCAGATGTGAAGTGTTCTAGGTAGAAGTAGGTTTTTAGTTGATGGGTTTTTAGTTCCTAGGTCCTGCTTCCTGGAAAGCGCCCCCCCACACCCCCCCCCCCCCCGCCCTCTGACACGAACCTTCCTATTCTCAGTTTACAGCTCTTTTAAAGCTCTTCTCTGCCAAACTGCATTTGACCTGCCCATTGCATGATCGCAACCAGGGTATCCAAACCCAATAACCATCAACATCTAAGTTTGCTGTGAGGCAAAACCAGGACTGAGCTATCTAGTAATCTGAGCTATGAGCTGAGTTTCCTAGGGGGAGACACACACCCTCCTCTGACGCATATATAAAGGAAAAGAAACTAAAACAAATGGTTATTCTCCATTTATCAGGATCATGGCTGCAGGGAGCACGGCTGAGGGTCTGCAGGAGGAAGTTTCTTGTCCCATCTGTCTGGGTTATTTTACAGACCCCGTGACTAAAGATTGTGGCCACAACTTCTGCCGCTCCTGTATCACTCAATCCGGGGAGGGGTTAGATGCAAACTTTCCCTGTCCCCAGTGCAGAGAAACATCTCGGCAGAGGAACCTCAGGACTAACAGGCAGCTGCTGAATGTCACAGAAATAGTGAAAATTCAGTCAAAGAGAAATCAAAATGAAAATCTGTGTGAGAAGCATGAAGAGGAACTGAGACTGTTCTGCAGAGAGGATCAGAGACTGATCTGTGTGGTGTGTGACAAGTCCCAGGATCACAGATCTCACCGTGTGATCCTCATAGAGGAGGCCGTGCAGGAATACAAGGTGTGTGTCGGTATCTTTATTATCAAAGGTTGTCCCGGGGGTCACAGATCTCACCCCGTGATCCCCATAGAGGAGGCCGTGCAGGAATACAAGGTGTGTGTCAGTATCTTTCTTTATTATCACAGTGTGTCCTGGGAGTCACAGATCTCACCCCGTGATCCCCATAGAGGAGGCTGTGCAGGAATACAAGGTGTGTGTCAGTATCTTTATTATCACAGTGTGTCCCGGGAGTCACAGATCTAACCCCGTGATCCCCATAGAGGAGGTCGTGCAGGAATACAAGGTGTGTGTCAGTATCTTTATTATCACAGGGTGTCCCGGGATCACAGATCTCACCCCGTGATCCCCATAGAGGAGGCCGTGCAGGAATACAAGATGTGTGCCAGTATATTTATTATCACAGTGTGTCCTGTGAGTCACAGATCGCACCCTGTGATCCCCATAGAGGAGACTGTACAGGAATACAAGCTGTGTGTCAGTATCTTTATTAGCACAGGGTGTCCCTGGCTCACAGATCTCACCCCGTGATCCCCATAGAGGAAGCCGTGCAGGAATACAAGATGTGTGCCAGTATATTTATTATCACAGTGTGTCCTGGGAGTCACAGATCTCACCCCGTGATCCCCTTAGAGGAGGTCGTGCAGGAATACAAGGTGTGTGTCAGTATCTTTATTATCACAGGGTGTCCCGGGGTCACAGATCTCACCGTGTGATTCTCATAGAGCAGGCCGTGCAGGAATACAAGGTGTGTGTCAGTATCTTTATTATCACAGGGTGTCCCGGGGTCACAGATCTCACCCTGTGATCCCCATAGAGGAGATCGTGCAGGAATACAAGGTGTGTGTCAGTATCTTTATTATCACAGGGTGTCCCGGGGTCACAGATCTCACCCCGTCATCCCCATAGAGGAGACTGTGCAGGAATACAAGGTGTGTGTCAGTATCTTTATTATCTCAGGGTGTCCCGGCGTCACAGATCTCACCCCGTGATCCCCATAGAGGAGGTCGTGCAGGAATACAAGGTGAGTGTCAGTATCTTTATTATCACAGGGTGTCCCGGCGTCACAGATCTCACCCCGTGATTCCCATAGAGGAGGCCGTGCAGGAATACAAGGTGTGTGTCGGTATCTTTACTATCACAGGGTGTCACTAGATCACAGATCTCACCCCCTCATCCCCATAGAGGAGGCCGAGCAGGAATACAAGGTGAGTGTCAGTACCTTTATTATCACAGGGTGTCCCGGGGTCACAGATCTCACCTTGTGATCCCCATAGATGAGGCCGTGCAGGAATACAAGGTGTGTGTCAGTATCTTTATCATCACAGGGTGTCCCGGGGGTCACAGATCTCACCCCATGATCCCCATGGAGGAGGCCGCTCAGGAATACAAGGTGGGTGTTAGTATATTTATTATCACAGGGTGTCCCAGAGTCACAGATCTCACCCCGTGATCCCCATAGAGGAGGCCGCGCAGGAATACAAGGTGTGTGTCAGTATCTTTATTATCACAGGGTGTCCCAGCGTCACAGATCTCAATCCGTGATCCCCATAGAGGAGGCTGCGCAGGAATACAAGGTGTGTGTCAGTATCTTTATTATCACAGGGTGTCCCGGGGGTCACAGATCTCACCCCGTGATCCTCATAGAGGAGGCCATGCAGCAATACAAGGTGTGTGTCAGTATCTTTATTATCACAGGGTGTCCCGGGGTCACAGATCTCACCCCGTGATCCCCATAGAAGAGGCCAAGCAGAAAAACAAGGTGTGTGTCAGTATCTTTATTATCACAGGGTGTCCCGGTGTCACAGATCTCACCCCGTGATCCCCATAGAGGATGCTGTGCAGGAATACAAGCTGTGTATCAGTATCTTTATTATCACAGGGTGTTCCGGGGACACAGATCTCACCCTGTGATTCCCATAGAAGAGGCCGTGCAGGAATACAAGGTGTGTCAGTATCTTTATTATCACAGGGTGTCCTGGGGGTCACAGATCGCACCCTGTGATCCCCATAGAGGAGACTGTACAGGAATACAAGCTGTGTGTCAGTATCTTTATTATCACAGGGTGTCCCGGTGTCGTGGGATGAGCATATAGCGGGGTCCCGTTCGAGTCCAGATGACACCTGGTAAGGAGAGAACAAGAGCAAACAAGGCAAGAGAGAAAAACACATGGCTGCTGTTTGCGGTGTCTGGGAGCTGATCACACCCCAGAACTCTGCGCATTGTGCAAGAAAATGTCGGCCAAAACCCTACTCAGCCCTTATGGCAGAAGTCCGATGACATTTTCTGAAAGGCAGCCCCGAAGTCCCCGGTGGCGCCTCAAGCCGACCCACCGCTCATGGATTCTTCCCAGGAGATACCGCGCTAGATGGCACTCCGACCAGGGGTTCCCCTATGTGGAACGGTGTAAAAAGAAGGCAGCTTTGAAGTCACTGTCGGGGGCACCAGACAAGCGCGAGCGTTCTTGTGCTCGGTCCCTCAGCCCTCCTCGGCGTTCCCGAGAATCAGAGAAGGAGCGGCCTCGTAAAGTCCCCTGTACTGATACGGAGGCCTCGAGCGATGGCGTTCGGTCTCCTGAGGGTTGTCCCGCTGAGGACCCCCTATCATCTTCCAGGCCAGACCCGGTAACCCCGGCATCGGCAGCCCAGGGTCCCATGCACGAGTGGGAGTCCAGAATACTGGCACTGGAGCACAGTGTCACTTTCTTCCTGGCTGCCCAGCAGGTACTTTTGCCCAGCACGGCTGGCCCATGCCCCGATCCTGAAAGGCCCCTGGTGGGGGGACCCAAACCCACCCAGGAAGCCCCTGAGAGCTGCGGGCCTCATGCGGGTTCTCGGCACTGGTCTCAATCACCATCCCGTTCCTCGGGGGCAAGGTCCTCTAAGGCTGGGGCTCACTGGGATTTTCCCACAGTGGAGTGACTCCTGCTGAGTGGGGGTGCGAAGACGCGTCCTGTTGATTTCAACAGTCTCACTTCCTTCTCTGCAGAGAGGTCTCTTTGCTAGTTCGTAATGGTCCTGGGTGACTAGAGATATTGTGAATCAGATAGACAGTGAATTAAAAGCTGACCGTGCAGCAACTACGTAATTCTGTGCACAGACCGCGGTAAGGAAAAGGGGTAGAATGATCAGAACTGTAAGATGCTAATGATGAAATAATGTTGTTCCCTTTGTACAAAGGAATGTATCTCTCCTCCTGCTGTTTTGGTTGTTTGGATTTGTTAGGTGTTAACCCTTTATGCGACTGGTAAGTCTGAAGTGGAGAAATCAAGGGAGAGGGTCTGGTTCATTATGCAGGGTGAAATTTCTTAAGAAAGCACTTGTAAGCTTTGATTTGTCTCTTGTTTAAATAAGAACTGAAACAGCAGTTTCCTAAATACGTAACTCCTTAGTGTCCTTCCTAACAAGCTGGAAAAGAAAATATGTTTTGTTTACAGTAAATATTGTTTTTCTTTTACTTGCTGGTTGGTGCAGGATTTAAGAAATTTGAATAAGATTGTCCAGACCTAGCAACGGATATTTTCCTTTGAAAACCTTATTTCAAAAAGAAACCCCCTGCTTTGTATATTTATGCTTTTGGTTAAAAATATTGAGCTAAATTTTGCATGAATACAATTGGTTTAGTATTGTAGATTTCACGTATATGTTTGAGTCTGCTCTCTAGGCACTATGTAGCTGATATTCAAAGTTTGGGGAAGGAGAAACCAGTTGTGATAGAAGCCATTCATAATGTGTTGCATTTCTTGGGAATGAAAGGATTTAGGGTGTCCTGAAGGAAAAAAAAAATTTAGGTTGGGGCTATCCCTTCCCCCTACAGCATCAGAAACGAAACTAGAATAAAGAAGAGAGAGGGAAAGGAGGCAGCCCCTCCCATGGGCTACAGAAGGCACAAATGGTTTTGGATTGTTTTTCTTTAACCTTTAAAGTGGGGGTTGGGAACGCTGTCAGGACAATGGGGCATCCTGAGCCACTAATTAAAAGACTGCAACTTGAAACAATGATTTCTATATTTTGTGGCAAGCACCTCAGAGGTCATAATTATTGTTTATATATTACAAAACACATAGAGTTGTAACTATAGGAATTTAATAGCAATCACAATTAGTGACAATTCTCAAGCAACTTTTTCTTTTAAATTCAGTACTTAGGACTTTTTTCTCTCTTGTTCAGCTATTTGCATTTGCCTGCAGGAATAATCTAGACACATTGACAGACCTGCTGTTTACTTTACTATCTGTGTTTAAGATAACATCAAGGTTGGTTGGCTATAACTCTGAGTAATTTGCTTTAAAATAACCTCATTGTTTTCAGATCAGTTTGATACCAGTCTCAGGTATTATGTATAAGGTTTTAATTTAAATGTGAAAAGTACATTTTGGTTATTAACTGTAAAGATGTTCTGTCTGAGAGCAGTAATTAGTACCGACAAAATAAAAACATTGACAGTTGTCAGAACTACTCAGTAAGGGTTTATTAGTGCCATGCTAGAGAGAGGCAGGTAAAAGGAAGAGAATACCTGATTGATTATACATTAACAAAACTGCTTCACTGAAGCCTCTTAAATAGATGTTGTTTAATGTATTTTGGCTCATTCTTTTAAAATATTTAGTGTTTTCTGCACAAATGTTTTCTGTTTTGCAAACAAATCTTTTTCTGAACTTGCAAATACAAGTAATACTTCTGCATGATACATTTTAATCTGCAGACAGTATATGCTGTTTTGACATTAACTGCCTTGATCAACTGTATTCACTTTTCTGATACTGCAATGATACCTTAAAATGGTTTTAGTGAGAATTGTCTATTCCATGTTACTGTATTACTTTAAACATTTAAAAAAAAAGAGTATTTGCATTCCAGATATCCATCAACCTTTTTATGAGTTAACTACTTTGCATTGTTTAGCTCGGTGTGGATGGTGACGAACAGGAGAGTAGCACCATGGCTGCTGGATATTGATCTTTCTGATTTGATTTATTACAATATTGGATTTTAGGATAAATTCACCTGTTTTATGTGTTAGTGTCCAAAAAAAAAAAAGTGTACCTTGTTCTGAAAGTTTTTATTTCAGTTTCAATACAGTTCCTGAGAAAATAGATATATGTTGCAGAGAAAACAGATATATGTTGCATTACTGTGAGATATTAATTTTTCTTAAGTTTACACACTTGCATTTTATGTTACCAAAATACTTGTTCTAGCAGTACAGTATGTAGAGGTTCAGTACACATAGAAATTATAGAATTTTGGAAAGAGGCTGATCTGCAATTGCTCTGTTCCCAAGCATATAGATCTTATTTAGTGGATATGTGTAAAGTTAGTAGACAAATAAAACAATAACATTAACTTGAGTTGATTGAATAAACAAAATTTTAATTGTTAGCAACGATCTAGGAGAGGTTTGAAAAAAAAAAAATGGAGAGAGAGAGAGAGAAGGTGAGGCTATAGCCTTGGAAAAGGCAATGGGCGTGCTGCTCCGAGTGTGATGATCTGGGCCACCGGAATTCTGACTGCTTTAAGACTCCTCGAGGACCCCACCCACAAGGCCTGAAGAACATGAACCTTGCATATTATGCCTCTGAAGAGACATGACTAGGCAGGGGGGAATAGGCCATGAAGAACCCGAGGAAACATCACCCTGAGGCCCAACCACAAATGCCTTGAACCTTCTTAGGTCTCTCATCTCAAAAGGATCTCTTAAACACCATGATTAGTGAGTAACCTCCACAGATCCTTGTGGGCACTGCGATTATAGGATCAGTCCTCAAATATTTTTAAGTTTCCACAGCACTCTCACTGAGAACCGGGTATAAGATAGACTTTAGTCACACCTGAGAGATTATGTGGCTGTTCTGTTAGAAGCCATACTCCTTCCTATTGGGATTGATGTTATAAAATGCCGTGAAGCACTAGTCTATATTGTAAGGACTTTACCTATATTTTGTTTAGGCAGTTACTAATTAGAATGAGCACTATTTGCTCATATTGTTAAAAGGATCTACATTTATATTTTATATATACCTTTGTTTACAAAAATACTAAGTTTCTAATTATTGTTTGATGTTCTTAGCAGCCTTGCCAGATAAGGATACACTAGTATGGTATAAAAAGACAGAAGGACCTAGCATGTAGTTTGATGGAATGATGTAAGTGGAAAGAAAAAAGGTGGTGTTGAGAGGAGTGTGATGGAATATTCATGTTGGAAAAGAGAACTCAGATTAACATTATAAAATGGTGAGGGTAAATTGAAATGTGAAATGATGTATCCGATGTATCCATCTAGAAAGAAAACTGACAATGAATACAATATTTGATTATGCCATCCCCATTAATTCCAATTTTTCTAGCCCAGAGATATACCCAATAATTGGAAATAGATATTTGGAGATAGGCTGAGTGCACTTTTCATCCTAATGAGCTTTGGGGAGACCCACACTGGCCACGTGGTGCTTTTCAGATGTTTTTATCCCTTTTTGCCTCTATGTGTCCTGGCCCGACACATGAAGCTAAAAGAGGAAAGTTACTTACACAAATTTTTACAAAATTGGTATAATTCTAAAATTGTGGAAAAATTTGAGGAAGTGTGGGCATCTTGTCAAAAATGTATTAGCTAAATTGAGTTGCTTAGGATTGGCTGTTGTATGCAAGCAGCAATCCACGAAGGGGGGAACCTTCGAAACCTTAAAAAACGTTGTAAAGACACTAAACTATCTTGCCTTTGACTTTGTTCAATAAACAAACAACCAAACAAATTGCCCTAAGGGAGTAGACTGAACTTTTTCTCCCTCTGAACTGTTATATGGACGACTGCTTACCTTTTATACTCCTGAGCCTCACATTTGATCTCTTGTATTTCCTAGCAGCAGAGGCAACTCTCTTCCCTCCACAGGTATGCTCAGCAGGTCCAGTCCTTTCTACTGGATGACTCAGCTCTTTTCTTTCAATTCGGAGACTGGATTTTGGTAAAGACATACCACCAGCACATAGTACAAGCCCCTTTTCCAGTATGGGACCGTTCTAAGTTCTTCTGATAACATCGATTACAGTGAAGGTGGCGGCTAAAAGATCCTGAAGCCATTGCCCTCACTGGAAACATTCTCCATATACAGATCAGGCTTCAGGACCAGGATGAGAAGTAGCTGACGCCGGGGCAGCCAAGGCCCTAGCAACTGGAGAGGAGAGGAGAAGACTCCTGAAGAAAGGCAGCTTTCGGCCTAGGAGGTACCGAACCAACATATCCCTTCAAGGTTGGTGACAGGTCAGAGCACCTCACAAGCACGGTACCTTAGACCCGCTCTATGGACCTCCAAACTACAGTGATCGTTATCACATGGTCAGCCATCCTGTGTGACCTCTCCCCTTCTGGATCCATGCGTCAAGAATCAAGCGTGTATCGTCTCCACTGACATCTTCGGTTCCAGCCTCCTGACCATCACGCACAAGACTGTGTTGACTCCTCCTACCACTCATGTGGTGCCTCCTTCAGTCTATTTCGGGAACTGTTAATACGACAATACTACTTGCCCAGACTGCCTTACTTTTTGTGTGCGCAGCTCGCTACAAACTGAAACTTTTCTCTCAACATGTCTCATTACTGTACCTTCTAATCTGTGTGAAATGCAGAAGTTTACTGTACCTGATAATTCAAACTGCACCCAGCCCCATGTTTCTTTTTCTACCTTTTTGTATAACATTGGTGTTACTTGCCCCTCTTTGGGATATGACTAGGTCCCTTGTTCATTGTAAACTGTCTCTAGTTTTAATGCTATGGATTGTTTTATTTTTTTCTGCTTTTAGCCTGTCTAATACTGTTCTATACTGTTCTTCAACTACAGGGAAGATTCTCATGATTACTCTCTGATGTATTTTTCTTTGGGGTGGTCTCAAAGGACTGCTTATTGCCCTATTGAGCGGTTTTATAATTCTTGTTCTTTTTTGTTGTATATTCATTTGTTCTTGGCTATTGTTGAAAGGCCCTACAAAGCTTTACCACTTTTATGTATTCCTATACTCTTGCTTTTATGGTGGCTGATGTACCTGAGCTGCCACATACAGATGTTTCATTAATAATGTCTGTTTATTTATTTATTTATTTATTTAACATGTTTTGTATCCCGCCTTTTCCTTCAATCAAAGCGGTTAATACAGCACAAAGTTAAACAAAGGTGAGGGAAACATACATTGCATTATCATTACATCACAACAAAACACTAGGAGTACAAACAGGGAACACAGTACATAACTTACATTACATTACCTTACATTAACTACAAACAGCATATCGCTGAACAGAATGAGCATATAGCAGCAGATAGTGGGTCTCGCACGGTCCACCGCCTAAGGGCCACGCCAAAGGGCCCTCTTGCGAGGCCCTCAGGCGCGGGCCCGCAAGGCACGGGCGCGCCATTGCTGAAGGGATTTTAAATGATTTGAAAAGTGCTCAGATTGGCTGCAGTTTTCTCTCACACACAGTTCCCAACTAAGTAGGCACAGCTGATTCTCACTCACTGCTCACAGGATCGTTGGAGCCTTTGCTGAAGGGATTCTAAATGATTTGAAAAGTGCTCAGATTGGCTGCAGTTTTCTCTCACACACAGTTCCCAACTAAGTAGGCACAGCTGATTCTCACTCACTGCTCACAGGATCGTTGGAGCCTTTGCTGAAGGGATTTTAAATGATTTGAAAAGTGCTCAGATTGGCTGCAGTTTTCTCTCACACACAGTTCCCAACTAAGTAGGCACAGCTGATTCTCACTCACTGCTCACAGGATCGTTGGAGCCTTTGCTGAAGGGATTCTAAATGATTTGAAAAGTGCTCAGATTGGCTGCAGTTTTCTCTCACACACAGTTCCCAACTAAGTAGGCACAGCTGATTCTCACTCACTGCTCACAGGATCGTTGGAGCCTTTGCTGAAGGGATTCTAAATGATTTGAAAAGTGCTCAGATTGGCTGCAGTTTTCTCTCACACACAGTTCCCAACTAAGTAGGCACAGCTGATTCTCACTCACTGCTCACAGGATCGTTGGAGCCTTTGCTGAAGGGATTCTAAATGATTTGAAAAGTGCTCAGATTGGCTGCAGTTTTCTCTCACACACAGTTCCCAACTAAGTAGGCACAGCTGATTCTCACTCACTGCTCACAGGATCGTTGGAGCCTTTGCTGAAGGGATTTTAAATGATTTGAAAAGTGCTCAGATTGGCTGCAGTTTTCTCTCACACACAGTTCCCAACTAAGTAGGCACAGCTGATTCTCACTCACTGTTCACAGTTGTTAGGCTGTTCTTATAGTGGGCCTATGCAGGCCCAAAGGGGGGATTGTTAGGGAAATCAGAATCTTATATATATGTCCTTTGTAATAATGATGCTTAGTTTGAGTGTATATACAAGAGGCCTGCACAAGAGAAATTGGAATCTTATAGAAATCAAATCAGAATTCTATGTGTGTGCCCTTTGTACATTCTGGTGGGTTGGAAAAAGGAATGTGCTCTGTAAGCTAAACTGTTTGTTCTACTCAAGGATGACTTGTTTTTGTATTAGTTACTGATAAACTATAGTGGGCCCACAGAAGATGGGTGGATGACGTATGACTATGTCTCTGATAATGTATAAAAGTACTGACAATCCCTCCACCCTTTGGAATAAACTGCATACCACTTATGTGCAAGTGTGTGTGTGTTTGTTCCCCTGGATTCCAGACAGAGAAGGTAAGATGAGTCCTCAACCCAGACAGACATCCCCAGGGTTAGTGATAAGAAGTGCTGGGAAAGGAATAACGAACCCTTCACACTCAGGTAGTTCGGGACGGCTACCATCTTTGCTTGGGTGGGCTTCCTCCCCCTTTCACCCCTGTGGAGCCCTCCCAGCTCTCTGCACACCAGGTTTGCTTTCAACAGAAGCTGAACAACCTACTTGATCAGCAAGCAGTCGAAAGGGTACCGCAGCACCTCCAGGGCTGAGGTTTCTACTCCTCATACTTCCTGAAAATGATGGAAGGCATGCGGCCCATCCTCGACCTCAGGAACCTAAACAAATTCCTGGTGAGGGAAAATTTCAAGATGCTGTCACTTGGCGTCTTGCTGCCCTTCCTCCAGCATGGCGATTGACTATGCTCCTTGGACCTCAAGAGGCCTATGCTCACATAGTGATCCACCCTCAGCACAGGCAATACCTGCGCTTCAAGGTGCATGGTGAGCACTTCCAGTACAAGGTGCTCCCTTTCAGACTCGCCTCTGCCCCATGAGTCTTCACGAAGTGCCTCTCCATGGTCGTGGTCCACCTCTGACGCCAGGGGGTGCCCATCTTCCTCTACGTAGATGACTGGCTCAACACGGGGGCCTCAATGGAGTTAGCCCATTCCGGAGCATCACGACCGGTCCTCCTCCTGAAACACCTTGGCTTCCTGATCAACTATCCCAAGTCCCACCTCAAGCAAAGAGGACTCTGGAGTTCATCGGCGCCGTCCTTGACACCAATTGGGTGACTGCCTTCCTCCCTCAAGCCCATGTGGACTGTCTCCATGATCTGGTGGCTGAGGTACAGGGCAAAGCCAGGGTACCGGCGCGGACCATGCTGCACCTCCTGGGGCACATGGCCTCGACCGTCCATGTTGTCCCCCATGCCCGCTTGCACATGCGGGTGGCCCAGTGGTGCCTCTGGTCACAGAGGTTTCAGGCCTAGAGCCATCTCCAGGCCCCTGTGCTGATCTCCCAAGTTCTGCACACCTCCATAGACTGGTGGCAGGATCCCCGGAACCTCCAGCAGGTCATGGTGTTCCAGGCGGCTCATCACGATCTCGTGCTGACGACGGATGCCTCGCTGTTGGGCTGGGGAGCCCACTCAGTGACCTACACACCCAGGGGCAGCAGACAGTCAAGGAGTCCCAGCAGCAGATCAACCTGCTCGAACTCCGTGCAATCCGGTGGGCCGTGAAGGATTTCGAGCCCCACTTCAAGGGAAAATCCGTGTTAGTGCAGACCGACAACAAAGTCGTGATGTTCTATCTGAAGAAGTAGGGAGGGATGGGTTCCCGCCTCCTCTGCCGGGAAGCTGCCCTCCTCTGCTTTTTCGTGCTGCAGCAGGGCATGACCCTCAAAGTAGTCTATCTCCTGGGCCAGGACAATGTCCTCACGGACAGACTCAGCAGCATGCTGTGGCCACATGAGTGGCACCTGGACCCGGAGGTGGCTGTCCTCCTGTTCCACCGGTGGGGGACTCCATACTTGGACCTGTTCGCCATTCCGGCAAACACACAGCTCCCACACTTCTGCAGTCTGATTACCCACTCCGTCAGGGTGGCACCGGATGCGTTCCTCTTGAACTGGGCCTCCGGGATCCTGTATGCGTTTCCTCCCACCTTGCTCATCGCGAAGACCCTCCACAAAATTGGGTGGGTCCGAGCCTCGGTGATCCTCATGGCTCCCTCATGGTCTCGATAGCCTTGGTTCCCGCTCTTGCTCTGGCTCTTGTCGAAGCCTCCAGTTCCCCTAGGCTGTGCTCCAGGTCTGCTAACGCAGGAGGAGGAGTGGATGCTTCACCTGAACCTGACCTCGCTATCCCTCACAGCCTGGTGGCTGAACGGGTCTTGCAAGCTTTGCTACACTTTCCCGAGGAGGTCGAGGAGATCCCCCTGGCATCGAGGAAGGACACGATGAGATGGGCCTATGCCTTCAAGTAGCAGTGCTTCTCAGTCTGGTGCTCCGAGCTCCAGATCGACCAATTTTCTTGCTCCACCCGGTGGGTCCTTCAGTACCTTCTCCAGTGATATTGCTGAAGGACTGAATGGAAAAGTCTGTCTTTTTGCATATGACATGAAAATTTGCAACAGAGTGGACTCCCCTGAGTGAGTGGATAACATGAGAAAAGATCTACAAAAGCTAGAAGAAAGGTCTAATGCTTGGCAGTTAAGATTTAATGTGAATAAGTGCAGTATCATGCACTTGGGAAGCAGAAATACAAGGGAAATGTACACGATAGGGGGCGAAATGTTGGTGTGCATGGACCAGGAGATGGACCTTTGTGTGATTATTTCTGAGGATCTCAAGGTGGCAAAACAATGCAACAAGGCGGTGGCAAAAGCCAGAAGGATGTTGGGTTGCATACAAAGAGGAATTACCAGCAGAAAGGATGAGGTACTAATGCCACTGTATAATTCACTGGTGAGGCCTCACTTGGAATTCTGTGTTCAGTTTTGGAGACCATATCTCACAAAGGATATAAAACGACTGGAAACAGGTCAGAGGAAGATGATCAAAATGATTTGTAGCCTGCGTCAGAAACCTTATGAGAAAAGACTTGAAGACCTAAATATGTACACTCTGGAGGAGAGAAGGGACAGGGGAGATACAATTCAGACCTTTAAATACTTAAAGAGAAATAATGAACAAACAAACCTCTTCCAAAGACAGGAAAGCTGTAAAACTAGAGGGCATAATATGAAGCTGCAAGGGGGTAAATTGAAAGGCAATGTCAGGAAATACTTTTTCACTGAAAGGGTGATGGATACATGGAATGCCCTCCCGATGGAAGTGGTAGGGGCAAATACAGTGACAGAATTCAAAATGGCATGGGACAGACACAGTGGATCCCTTTACAGCAACAGGATAAAATAAAAATAAACATACTATCTAAATTCTCAACAAACAGGGGTGTCCTACACGGAGCGGTGGGTTCACCCCTAAAAAAAGACATGTGGAGGGGTGGCCTGCATGGAGCGGCAGGTGCACCTACTCTTGCCATCTTACTGGGCAGACTAGATGGAACTAGTCTTTATCTGCCATCATTTACTATGTTACCTCTTGCAGGTGGGGCTGAAGTCCAACTCGATGAGGGTTCACTTGAGTGCCATATCGGCCAACCACCTCCCCATCGAGGGCGAACTCCTCTTGGGCCAGCCTCTCATCTCCAGCTTCATGCAGGGTCTCTTGCTCTCCAAGCCCCCCATACAGCCCCCGCCGGTGGCTGTATGGGGGGCTTGGAGAGCAAGAGACCCTGCATGAAGCTGGAGATGAGAGGCTGGCCCAAGAGGAGTTCGCCCTCGATGGGGAGGTGGTTGGCCGATATGGCACTCAAGTGAACCCTCATCGAGTTGGACTTCAGCCCCACCTGCAAGAGGTAACATAGTAAATGATGGCAGATAAAGACTAGTTCCATCTAGTCTGCCCAGTAAGATGGCAAGAGTAGGTGCACCTGCCGCTCCATGCAGGCCACCCCTCCACATGTCTTTTTTTAGGGGTGAACCCACCGCTCCGTGTAGGACACCCCTGTTTGTTGAGAATTTAGATAGTATGTTTATTTTTATTTTATGTTATCATGTTATCATGTTATCATGTTATCATGTTATCCGTGCAGCTAACGTGGTCGCCCTTTGAGCCGATGGCAACATTCTCGCTTCAGCATCTGTCCTGGATGATAGTCTTCCTGGTGGCTCTGACCTCAGCTTGGTGAGTTAGTGAGCTTAAGGCCTGTATGGCCGAAACCCCTTACACCAAGTTCTGTGGGAACAGGGTGGTCCTCTGTACCCAACCCAAGTTCCTACCGAAAGTCATCTCTGTTATCCATCTGAATCAGGAGATCGTCCTGCCAACTTTCTTCTCGAGACCCCACGCTGACAGGGCATCAGCGGTCTTGCATATTCTCGACTGCAAGAGGGCTCTCGCCTTCTACCTGCAGTGGACCCAAGGGCATCACAAGTATGATTGACTCTTCATCGCCTACGACCCCCAATCACCTGTGGCTAGCAATCACCAAACGCACCCTCTCCATGTGGGTGGCGGACTGCATTGCCTTCACCCAGACAAAGACAGGGTCCCCTCTGGATCGGCAGGTCATCGCACACGGCGTCCACGCTAAGGCGGCCTCTGTGGCTTCGCTGCACTCAGTGCCTCTGATGGACATCTGCCAGGCTGTGACCTGGTCTTCAGCAAATAACTTTCCCTCACATTACTGTCTGGAGAGAGAGTCCTGCTGGGAAAGTGCCTTCGGCCAGACTGTATTCCATAACCTGTTCGGAGTATATGCAACTCCTGCCCTCTGACCCTTCTTCTGCGGGTACCGAGAGCTTACCCTCGAGGACCCAAGGACTTGGTTCCTTTGGGCATCGGCTTCTGCTCACGGCCTCACGGAGGCACCTTTTACTACGGGTTTGGTAGCCTGTTTCTGTGGAATCCCATAAGTGAGGACTGACTTCCTGCTTGTTCCTGAAGAAAGCATAATTACTCACCTGTAACAGGTGTTCTCCAGAGACAGCAGGAATCAGTCCTCACTACCCTCCCACCTCCCCTGAAGAGTTGCAACAATTTTATGCTTCCCTTGTCATCTGCCTAATAGAGCTCTAGCTATGGGACCTGACTGAGCAAGATGGCACCCTTGGGTGGGAAGAGGACCAGGCATGTGTGGCAGCAAACCCAAAGGCTTTCTTTGAAAGCTGGGGAATTGCTCCGTGTGGGCTCTGTCGGTGCCGACATCACCCATAAGTGAGGACTGATTCCTGCTGTCCTTGGAGAACACCTGTTATAGGTGAGTAACTATGCTTGTGTCTGATGACAGGCAGGATAGCAAGTCCTCACAGATGACAATTCCCTAGTTACAGTCTGCCTTCCACAGAAAAAGAGGAAAATAATTGCCTGTTGCAGTGTGTCAGGTTAAACACCAACAATCTTTTTGAAGACAATTAGCTGTTTATAATTTTTGCTTTTTTTAGGAAGGCAGCCTGGAAAATAAAATATGGGCCAAAAGGGCATGGAGTTGGATTCTAATCCACAGAGATTTAGGATGACGGACTGGCCAATCCTACGGTCACGTTGGGAGTCTCTTTCTAGACAGTAGTGTGATTGAATGTAAGAACAGAACTCCAAATATTTCCTCCACAGAGGCTGATCTCAGGTAGGCGACCGACGCAGCCATAGCTCACACATCATGAGCTATGACATGACTCTCAAGCAACAAACCAGCCCAGGCATAAGAGAAGGAAAAGCCGTCTGCTAGCCATGTTGATAGAGTGTATTTGCTAATGGCAACCCCGGCCTGTTTGGGTCCAAGGAAACAGAAAGTTTTCCAAGGGCTTCAGTCCACTTCAGAAAAGGCTAAGAATCTCTTGCTGTCCAATGAATGAATGCAAGGCAGGGTCACCCTTTTGGACATGAGGTCTACGGAAAAATCTTGACAGGACGATTAACTGATTAAGATGGAAATCGGACACGCCTTTAGGAGGAATGTCCAGATGAGTGTTCAGAACCACCCAGTTGTAAAATTTAGTATAAGGTAGAACAGTTACTAGAGCCTGGATCTCACTTACTTTACATGTTGAAGTCACTGTCACGAAAAACAAGACCTTCAGGTCAAGTATTTCAGATTCAAGTATTATGTGGCTCAGACGGAGCATTCATTAGTCGGGTTATTTCTTGCTCATGATAGTGGTAAAAAGCCACAGAATTATCTCAGAGTATAAAGTAATTGTCATACAGATCAATAATCGCCCATCAACCCTTTAAGAATTTATACAAGATTTATTTTTATACAAAAATGCATAGGTCAGGCCTTGAGAAATGTTCATGGAATCTTAGGAGCCAGCTGCTAAACCCTAGGTCAGAGTGCATGCCCCCCCCCCCAAAAAAAAAGATGTATCACACCTTCTGTTTTAGGTTTTGGGGCCTCATTTATTAAGATGATTTTTTCTTGTTCTGTTGGGATAAAAACTTAATATATCAGGCTATTAATGGGCTACTGCACAGTGCCAACAGGCCAATACAAGGCAGTGTCCCCCTCCTCCTCCCTCTCTCACCACCCTCACTGACCCTTTAAGCTACTCCTATGTGTGGTGCAGAGGTGGGGGTGCCTGTGTCTTTCCATGTGTGTGGGGGGGTAGAGGTGGGGTGTGTGTGTGTGTGTGTGTGGTGCAGAAGTGGGGGTGCCTGTGTGTTTCCATATGTGTGTGGGGGGGGGGTAGAGGTGGGTTGTGTGTGTGTGTGTATGCGTTCATGTGGCGCGTCTACCCGTGTGTCTGTTGTACAGAGGTGGAGTGCTGGTTTGTGGCTTTGTGTGGGTGGGGTGCTTGTATGTGTTGTGGTTGGGTTGGGGGGATGCACCTTTTTGCATACACAGATTGTGTTCTTTTGTCCCCATGCATTTGCCCCTTAAACCTCCACCCCTTGCATTCTTCCTTCTCCCCTGCAACCCCTCCCTAGTCTCCCCTTCTCCCTATCCACTAGCACTCCCACCCCCTACCCTGGATTCCACCCCATCCTCCTCCTCCTTTTTTTAGACTACTTCCCCTTTAAATATTTGCTGCCGTGCCCCCCACCCCTCCCCATCTATATTTAGTTTCCTGTGGGCCTGCTCACTGCTGTCCTCTGCATTGGGGTTGGGATCCCCAGGGGCAGGCTATTACCTTCCTGCCCGGCCTTCCCCTCCTGTCCTGCCTGCAGGGATCTGATCTCCCACGGACAGACAGAAGGGGCTTTAGCAGCAAACGCGACTCTCCTCTTGTCTTCTTCCCACGGGCGATGGGATCCCCACAAGCAGCTAGCTGCCTCGAAGCCGCAGTCGCCTTCCTCTCCTGTCCTGCCTGCAAGAAATCGGAGCTGAAAGAGATTCTGGAACTGAAATCCAGTGATGAGCGAAAAGTCGAGGAGCTGGTGGTAGGTGTCTGCGTCTCCCTCTGAGCTGCTTTCTGCAGGGTCCTGTTCCAGTCAAGCTATAAACGGCCTGAGTAAGATGAAGCTTATGTGTTGGGCCGTTTTCAAAGTGTTTTATGTGCAGAAATGGGGCTTTAAAAGATTGTCCAACACATATGAGAATATACACCTGTATCCAATATGCACGGAAGAGTGAGTGTGTCGGGGTCCCGTTCCTGGGGTCTGGGATAAGGGCAGAGAGTCAAGTTACTCATATCTTTTTACATTTCCAGAAGTATGCATGGAAGACTTCAGGGGAAATACCCACATGAATAACTTCTGAAAATTTATGCAGTTGCTTGTGCCTCAAATCAGATTTTCAAAGGGAAACTTTACCTCTTGAGAACTGGTATAAAGTCTGCAATAGCAGCAAACTTAACACATAGGTGCACTTTTTGAAGGTTGCTAATTAATAACATTCATTATGACCCAAGAAATAGGTACTGAACATTCTTCCTCTGGACATGAAATGGAAGATAATCTTTGTACATCTGTCAACTTGTTTGTGTAGCTGTTGGGCAAGAGCACTTCCAATAGCTGTTCACACATACTGAGGCATTTTTCTGAAAAAAAGAAACACCAATATCCAAGAAAATAAATGTGATATCACCATTGCCAAAGTGGAGGAGTAGCCTAGTGGTTAGAGCACTGGCTTGATAACCAAACAACCAGGGTTCAATTCCCACTAACACTCCTTGTGGTGTTGGGCAAGTCACTTAACCCTCCATTGCCTCAGAAGAAAGGCCTGGCAAACTTCTTCTGGTGACACTGCCAAGAAAACCCAGGAGCTGCTGGGTCGCCAGAAGTCAGGACTGACTCAAAGGTGCACATTGCATTGCATCACCCTTGCCACTTGCATCAGATCATGAGCTGCAATCAGGAATCAGTCTTAAATAGTTCCTGCTGACATTTGTTCTACGTTCAAATAGTCCTTTGTGGCACCCAGAATCGTTACTCCATTAGCATATTACAATGAGACATTTACCTAATTCATATCAGGATAACTGAATTCTCTTATTATTACTGTTGTCATGTTTTTAAACTTTTCTAATTTTTGTTAGCATTTTATTATAGGTTTCCTCATCTTGGTTGAGTGGACAGTAGTGTACCCCCAATGCTATACGTTTGCTCATCGCACAAGGAATTTCTAGCCATAAGGATTCCACATTGCATTCTGTTTCCTGCTGGACTTTTATCATATTTGAGTATTCCATCCTTAACATATAGGGAGTAATTTTCATAAGAAGCCACTTTTTTTAGGTGCCACCAATGCACCTAAATATTGGTATTTTAATCATTTATGCACAAAAGTCATCTCTTATAATACATTGACTAGCATTAAAGTATGTGCGTTGCTTGCATCATGTGCACTTCATTGTGGGTGTGCATATGGACGGAGTTTCATTGGAGTGTATACAGAGCGCACAAGTATGCACGTTGACTATAGAATGCGATAGGAGGGCGTGCAGGGTTGGTCATCTCATCACACATACCATAGAGGAGAGAGAGAGGGTGGGGGGAGGGGAGGGGTGTGATGATTTGCTTCCAGTGGGCCAGTTTTTATATGGTCAGGCCAGCAGCCAGCAAACTTCTAAAACCAGCAACAAAAGCCGGTATTTTTGTTCAAGAAGGGACATAGGTAGGGTGGAGGTTACTTTAAAATAAAGAGGACGAGGACCACAGCGAACACAGTGATAGTCCAAAACAACTTTATTGAAGACTCAACTACACAGTTTTGGCCCTAGGCCTTCGTCAGGGGTCTATAAGCAGACATATAAAAACATAATTAAAATATAAACATATATGAATATATTAAAACTTCATATACAGACAAAATAAACACGATCAATAAAATATACTAATTACCAAAATAAATATACAGACAGGACATAGAAACTGTCCGGGAGTAAGGTTGCTTTGGACTATCATTGTGTTGGCCATGGTCCTTGTCCTCCGCCACTTTTCAACAATATATTGCGGAAGGCACCCTTCTCCCCCCGTGTTACTTTAAAATAAAAGACAGCATTTTGTTGCTGTGATCACCGTCCAGGGCTCTAGGTGTCACTCATATTAAGTTGTCTTGTTGTGTGCACACACAGGGTCTGCTGGGTTGTGCACAGTGGGTGTGTGGCAGCTTTCCTCCACATACAGCGTGCAAACAAGGCAGGACAAGCTGCAGCAGAAGAAACGCCAAATCCTCTGTGAGCCTCACACTGAGTGATGAGACTGACAGCGGCTGTGTGAATTGGGATGGTAGAGTGTTGCTATGCAACTTCAGTTGCAGCTGCGTCCATGGATGTAGTTAGGGGGAACGAGGGAGGGGGGCAGTGCACCCCCAAGTGAGAGGCCCCGATGGCCGCGACCCCTTGTCTGTGCACGGGGATCTCATCCCCCACACGCAGAAAGGAAGAGGATGGTTTTCTCTCTGCCTGCAGGGATCTGATCTCCCAGGGCAAATAGAAGATATCTTTGCTGCGAATGTCAGCCATCCTTTTCTTTTCTGCCCGCAGGGGATGGGATCCCCTTGAGCAGACAGAGAAGGGAAAGGTCCTAATGGCAAGAAAAAATGGTTGTGTGGCTGGTTAGGGGTGAGAAATTGAGGTAAAAGCAGAGAAAGCTTTAGGGCAGATGAAGATAGAAAGCAGAGGGTAGGGTTAAATGGCCAATTTTCCCAATGGAGAAAGGTGAATAGTGATGTACCCCAGGGATCTGTGCTGGGTCCACTGCTTTTTGAAGGGACCCAGGATATCAATGCTTGACCCAAGAGTGAAAGGGCGCGTAGGAAGAATGAGGTGAGTACGGCGGGAAAGCAGGTCGCCAGGCGGCAGGATAGAGAGGGTCAGGCGGGAGAGTCTGGGCAGCATATGCGCAGGAAGGAGGAATGCTAGCGGAGCTGGTTTTAGGGTTGGCGCCACCTCTCCGAATGACGGAGGACCCTGGGTGAGTTCGGGATCTGCTGGATTGTCCAGATTAGGCGGAAGGGCTTTTGTGCGATGCGAGGATGGTGATGCCAAAGTGATAAGGGCCTTATTTGCAGCCCAAAAGAGCCAGAAATGAGAACGGCAGTGAGCCAGACTGGCTGCTGGGGGGGGGGGGGGGGCTAATGGCAGCCATCTTGTGATTGGAAATAGGCTGGGCCATGTGGCAAACCACAGGAGGCAGGTATTGAGTCAGGCATCTCCCCTAAAGGGAGAGAGGTTACCACGAGATGGACTGAAGGAGAAGATAGACTAAATGCCCCTTTCTCTTTTCCCTCCTTGTCCTCTCCCTCCTAGTCCCTGACAAGTTACACAAATATATCAATAAACTCTTTCTTCCATATTTTCTTCTTCATCTTTTTTGATACCGCATGCACCAGTGATGACACACTGCATCGCACGTCTGCCCCTTCCCTCACCTCTGCCAGCTCAGGTGGTTGGGACATGGCTGCATGGGAGGGGCCTACCCCAACTGCCCGGCCAATACCTCTCCCACCCCTCAGAGCCCTTATTGCCCATCTTCCTCCCTTTAAACTTCTTGAAAGCCTTTTGAATGAATTTAGCAATGTCAAACTCTCATAGAAACATAGAAATATGATGACAGAAAAAGACCACATGGCCTATCTAGTCTGTCCTTCCATAACAACAACTACAACAGTCCCCTTTTTACCTAGAGATCCTCTGTGTTTGTCCCATGCTTTTTGAATTCAGTTACTGTCCTCATCTTTACCACCTCCACTGGGAGACTATTCCACGGTTCCACTACTCTTTCAATTGAAAGAGGCTCTCTCCCTGAACATTTATGCCACGGAGGTATTTAAACATCTCAATCATATCACCTCTATCCCGCCTTTCCTCTAAGGTGTACATATTAAGATCCTTCAGTCTGCCCTCATATGCTTTATAATGAAGACCACTAATCATTTTAGTAGCCACCCTCTGCACCGACTCCATCCTGTTCACATCCTTTTGAAGGTGCGGTCTCCAGAATTGCACACGATACTCCAAATGAGGTTGCACCAAAGACTTATACATAGAAACATAGAAACATGATGACAGAAAAAGACCACAAGGCCCATCTAGTCTGTCTTTCCATAACTACAACAGTCCACTTTTTACCTTTAGAGATCCTCTGTGTTGGTCCCATGCTTTTTTGAATTCAGTTACTGTCCTCATCTCTACCACCTCCACTGGGAGACTATTCCACGGATCCACTACTCTTTCCGTAAAGAAATATTTCCGCATATCACTCCTGAATCTATCTGCCTTAACCTGCATCCCATGTCCCCTCGTAACAGAACTTGCTTTCAATTGAAAGAGGCTCTCTCCCTGAACATTTATGCCACGGAGGTATTTAAACATCTCAATCATATCACCTCTATCCCGCCTTTCCTCTAATGTGTACATATTAAGATCCTTAAGTCTGTCCTCATATGCTTTATAATGAAGACCATTAATCATTTTAGTAGCAACCCTTTGCACCGACTCCATCCTGTTCACATCCTTTTGAAGGTGCGGTCTCCAGAATTGCACACCATACTCCAAATGAGGTCGCACCAAAGACTTATACAGAGGCATTATCACCTCCTTTTTTCTGCTAGCCATTCCTCTCCGTATGCACCCAAGCATCCTTCTAGCTTTTGCCGTCGCCTTTTCTACCTGTTTAGCTACTTTAAGATCATCAGACACAACCACGCCTAGGTCCCGCTCTTCTTTAGTGGACAAAAGTACTTCACCTCCTATACTGTATTGCTCCCTTGGATTGCTGCAGCCCAAATGCATGACCTTACATTTTTTAACATTAAATCCCAGCTGCCAAATTCTAGACCATTCTTCAAGCTTAGCTAGATCCCTCCTCATGTTATCTACACCTTCCTGGGTGTCTACTCTATTGCAGATTTTGGTATCATCCGCAAAGAGGCAAACCTTACCCGACAGCCCTTCCGCTATATCACTAACAAAGATGTTAAAAAGAATCAGACCAAGGACAGATCCCTGGGGCACACCACTGGTAACATCCTTCTCCTCAGAGTGAGCTCCATTTACTTGTACTCTTTGTCGCCTCCCACCCAACCAATTATAACCCAAGCAGTAACTTTAGGGTCCATCCCTAGGGTGCTCAGTTTGTTTATAAGTCGCCTGTGAGGAACAGTGTCAAAGGCTTTACTGAAATCTAAATACACCACATCTAGAGCTCTCCCTCGGTCCAACTCCCTGGTCACCCAGTCAAAGAAATCAATCAGATTTGTCTGACAAGACCTGCCTCTGGTGAATCCATGCTGCCTCGGATCCTGTAATCCGCCGGACTCCAGAAACCTCACTATTTTCTCTTTCAGCAGCGTTTCCAATAATTTACTCACCACCGAAGTTAAACTAACCGGCCTGTAGTTTTCAACCACATCCTTACTTCCGCTTTTGTGTAAAGGCACCACATGAGTCTCTCTCCAGTCTTTTGGCACCACTGCCGACTCCAGCGAGGCATTGAAAAGGTCAGTCAGTGGAGTTGCTAGAACGTCCCCAAGTTCCCTCAGTATTCTAGGGTGTATCCCATCCGGTCCCATCGCTTTGTCTACTTTAAGTTGAGCTAGTTTCTCACGAACACAGTCTTCTGAAAATTGTTCAAGATGTCCCTCGCTTCTGTTCTTATTTGTGGGTGTTTTCTGAGGTCCTGCTCCTGGTTCTTCATCTGTGAACACAGAACAAAAATATTTGTTAAGCAATTCCGCTTTATCCTTATCAGCTTCTACATATTCCCCCCTGCACCCTTGAGTCTGACAATACCACTTTTGCCCTTCCTCTTCTCACTAATATATCTGAAAAATGTCTTATCCCCCCATTTTATTGCATTGGCTATTTCCTCCTCCTTTTGAATCTTTGCCTTCTTGACTACTTTGCTAGCTTCTCTAAGTTTTTCCAAATACAGATGCCTGTCTTCCTCTCTCTGTGATCTCTTGTATTTCATGAAGGCCTCCCTCTTTTTCTTCACTTTTTCAGCTACTTCCTTTGAAAACCATAGCGGTCTCCTGTTCCTTTTGCCTTTATTTACCATTTTAACAAAAAGGTTGGTTGCCTTTAAAATACCCCCTTTCAGTTTTGCCCACTGTTTTTCTACATCCCCCAGCTGTTCCCATCCCACTAACGACTCCCTGAGGTATTGGCCCATCTTCGCAAAGTTAGTCTTCCTAAAGTCTAAGATCTTCACCTTGGAATGGAGTCTAACAGCCCTAGTACTAATACTGAACCACACCATCTGGTGATCATTGGATGCAAAATTATCTCCCACTACAACATCAGAAACACTTTCACCATTGGTAAGCACCAGGTCCAGTATGGCTCCTTCATGTGTGGGGTCTGTTACCAATTGCCTGAATAGTTCTCCCTGTAGAGAATCCAGGATCTCCTTACTTCTAGATGATACTGCAGCAGGAATGTGCCAATCAACATCTGGCATATTGAAATCTCCTAGCAGTAGCACTTCCCCTTTCCTAGCAATGCTGCGTATGTCTTCAATTAACTCTCTGTCCACCTCTTCCTCTTGTGAGGGAGGTCTGTATATCACACCAATGCAAATTGATTTCTCTTTCCCTCTTTCTAGTTTAACCCACAATGCCTCCTCTCTCCCTTTTAAGCTCTGTAATTCCAAAGCTTTAATAGTAGATATTACATATAGTGCCACTCCTCCTCCCCTTCTTCCTCCCCTGTCCTTTCTGAATAAAGTATAGCCAGGTATAGTTACATCCCAGTCATGGTTTTCTGTGAACCATGTTTCTGTAACTGCCACCAAATCCAAGTCAGCCACTCCCACCAAAGCTTCAACTTCAGGGATCTTATTTCCCATGCTACGGGCATTAATACACACTGCTTTCCATATGTTACCCCTGTTACCCATTTCCATAAAGGTATTTAATGTATCACCTACCTGGGGGCTTTCACTTACCTGGGGGCTTTCTTCACCCATCCCCAACGAATCTAGTTTAAAGCCCTCTTCAGTAGATTAGCCAGTCTACTACCAAAGATGCGTTGACCTTTCTTGGACAGATGGATGCCATCTCTGCTCTGCAACCCTTGGAACAGCATCCCATGGTCTAGGAAACCAAAACGCTCTTGAAGACACCATCCACGCAGCCATGCATTCATCTCCAGGATGCTAGCCTCTCTGCCTTGGCCTTTACCCTCAACAGGGAGGATTGAAGAGAACACCACCTGTGCACCAACCTGCTTCACCCTCTGTCCCAGAGTCATGAAGTCACTTTTGATACGTTCCGAGGTATACCTGGCAGTATCATTTGTTCCAACATGGATTAGCAACATTGGGTAATAGTCAGTGGGCTTGATGAGTCTCGGCAAACTCTCTGTAACATCTTGGATCTTGGCACCAGGCAGACAGCATACCTCTCTGGACATCAAGTCTGGTCGGCAGATGGAAGCCTCAGTACCCCTCAGAAGAGAGTCTCCAACCACCACTACCCTTCGTTTCCTTCTGGTCACTGATTCCGCAACTATGGGGTACTTGAACTCTGGTTCTTCCCTTTCCAGGGATGCTTTCACCTCCTCCACTTCCAGGGCTGCATAATGGTTCTTCAATTCAAGGGCTGGAGAAGTTGGATTGGTGATTTTGCAGGCTCTGGTGACTTTTGTCCAACCATCGACATTCTGTTGGCACCCATCTTCTCCTGTGCTGGAGAGCCTGGTTGCTGCAAGAAGCATCTCATCAATGTACTTCTCACTGTCTTGAATGCTCCTCAGCCTCGCCACCTCCTCTCTGAGTTCCTCCACTTGTTTCCTCAGAGCTTCAGCATGCAGGCACCCTGCACATGGAACCGGTTCCTCAACTGGCATTAGGACCTCTGTCTGGACCGAGGCAGAAGCTGTAACGGGGGCAACAGCTTTAGCAATACGATTTTTCCCAGCCATTGTCCTGTTTGTGGAGCTTAGGTATCTGTTAAAGAAAAAGAGAGAGTTCTACCAAGTACCAGCCGGTTTCGCAGCTGTCCTTTCAGAGAAAAAGCAGTTAAATCTCTTTAATTATATTCAAAATGTGCTGGTCCAATTCACTGTGATTTGTTAAAGGGGGAGGTGCCCTATAAAGCAAGACTGCTCACTAGGGGTGGGTGGGAGTCGGGGTGGGTAGGGAGGGAACTAACACCTGATTAGGTGTTAGCAGTTTCTGAACCTGAGGAGGTTACAGAGTTCAGCAACCTACTGTGCTCAAGTAAAAGTTCCCCTAAAACAGCAAAAATTAAAGTAACTTTGCTTTAAAAAATATACACAAAACCCTTTTAAGAGCTCCCAGTCAGAGAGCTAGCAATGTAATAAAAAAAAAAAAAAACCCAAACAAGGAAACCCTCAAATCCTTACTTACTGTTTGATGTGTGGAGCCCTGGTTAGGAAAGCCTCAAAAGGGCAGGGCACAGGAGCTTTTTATGCAGGCTTCAACTGCACTCAGGAAACAGGCCAACTAACTCTTGATTAGGTGTTAGCAGTTTCTGAACCTGAGGAGGTTACAGAGTTCAGCAACCTACTGTGCTCAAGTAAAAGTTCCCCTAAAACAGCAAAAATGAAAGTAACCTTGCTTTAAAAAATATACACAAAACCCTTTTAAGAGCTCCCAGTCAGAGAGCTAGCAATGTAATAAAAAAAAAAACAACCCCAAACAAGGAAACCCTCAAATCCTTACTTACTGTTTGATGTGTGGAGCCCTGGTTAGGAAAGCCTCAAAAGGGCAGGGCACAGTAGCTTTTTATGCAGGCTTCAACTGCACTCAGGAAACAGGCCCACTAACTCTTGATTAGGTGTTAGCAGTTTCTGAACCTGAGGAGGTTACAGAGTTCAGCAACCTACTGTGCTCAAGTAAAAGTTCCCCTAAAACAGCAAAAATGAAAGTAACCTTGCTTTAAAAAATATACACAAAACCCTTTTAAGAGCTCCCAGTCAGAGAGCTAGCAATGTAATAAAAAAAAAAAAAAACCCCAAACAAGGAAACCCTCAAATCCTTACTTACTGTTTGATGTGTGGAGCCCTGGTTAGGAAAGCCTCAAAAGGGCAGGGCACAGGAGCTTTTTATGCAGGCTTCAACTGCACTCAGGAAACAGGCCCACTAACTCTTGATTAGGTGTTAGCAGTTTCTGAACCTGAGGAGGTTACAGAGTTCAGCAACCTACTGTGCTCAAGTAAAAGTTCCCCTAAAACAGCAAAAATGAAAGTAACCTTGCTTTAAAAAATATACACAAAACCCTTTTAAGAGCTCCCAGTCAGAGAGCTTGCAATGTAATAAAAAAAAAACCCCAAACAAAGAAACCCTCAAATCCTTACTTACTGTTTGATGTGTGGAGCCCTGGTTAGGAAAGCCTCAAAAGGGCAGGGCAAAGCAGCCTTTTTATGCAGGCTTCAATTGCACTCAGGAAACAGGCCCACTAACTCTAGATTAGGTGTTAGCAGTTTCTGAACCTGAGGAGGTTACAGAGTTCAGCAACCTACTGTGCTCAAGTAAAAGTTCCCTGTTTGATGTGTGGAGCCCTGGTTAGGAAAGCCTCAAAAGGGCAGGGCACAGGAGCTTTTTATGCAGGCTTCAACTGCACTCAGGAAACAGGCCCACTAACTCTTGATTAGGTGTTAGCAGTTTCTGAACCTGAGGAGGTTACAGAGTTCAGCAACCTACTGTGCTCAAGTAAAAGTTCCCCTAAAACAGCAAAAATGAAAGTAACCTTGCTTTAAAAAATATACACAAAACCCTTTTAAGAGCTCCCAGTGAGAGAGCTAGCAAAGTAATAAAAAAACAAAAACAAACCCCAAACAAAGAAACCCTCAAATCCTTACTTACTGTTTGATGTGTGGAGCCCTGGTTAGGAAAGCCTCAAAAGGGCAGGGCACAGGAGCTTTTTATGCAGGCTTCAACTGCACTCAGGAAACAGGCCCACTAACTCTTAATTAGCTGTTAGCAGTTTCTGAACCTGAGGAGGTTACAGATATCAGCAACCTACTGTGCTCAAGTAAAAGTTCCCTGTTTGATGTGTGGAGCCCTGGTTAGGAAAGCCTCAAAAGGGCAGGGCACAGGAGCTTTTTATGCAGGCTTCAACTGCACTCAGAAAACAGGCCCATTAACTCTTGATTAGGTGTTAGCAGTTTCTGAACCTGAAGAGGTTACAGAGTTCAGCAAGCTACTGTGCTCAAGTAAAAGTTCCCCGAAAACAGCAAAAATGAAAGTAATCTTGCTTTAAAAAATATACACAAAACCCTTTTAAGAGCTTCCAGTAAGAGAGCTAGCAATGTAATAAAAAAAAAAAAACCCAAACAAAGAAACCCTCAAATCCTTACTTACTGTTTGATGTGTGGAGCCCTGGTTAGGAAAGCCTCAAAAGGGCAGGGCACAGGAGCTTTTTATGCAGGCTTCAACTGCACTCAGAAAACAGGCCCACTAACTCTTGATTAGGTGTTAGCAGTTTCTGAACCTGAGGAGGTTACAGAGTTCAGCAAGCTACTGTGCTCAAGTAAAAGTTCCCCTAAAACAGCAAAAATGAAAGTAACCTTGCTTTAAAAAATATACACAAAACCCTTTTAAGAGCTCCCAGTCAGAGAGCTAGCAATGTAATAAAAAAACAAAAAACAAAACCCAAACAAAGAAACCCTCAAATCCTTACTTACTGTTTGATGTGTGGAGCCCTGGTTAGGAAAGCCTCAAAAGGGCAGGGCACAGGAGCTTTTTATGTAGGCTTCAACTGCACTCAGGAAAGAGGCCCACTAACTCTTGATTAGGTGTTAGCAGTTTCTGAACCTGAGGAGGTTACAGAGTTCAGCAACCTACTGTGCTCAAGTAAAAGTTCCCCTAAAACAGCAAAATTGAAAGTAACCTTGCTTTAAAAAATATACACAAAACCCTTTTAAGAGCTCCCAGTCAGAGAGCTAGCAATGTAATAAAACAAAAAAAACCCAAACAAAGAAACCCTGAAATCCTTACTTACTGTTTGAGGTGTGCAGCCCTGGTTAGGAAAGCCTCAAAAGGGCAGGGCACAGGAGCTTTTTATGCAGGCTTCAACTGCACTCAGGAAACAGGCCCACTAACTCTTGATTAGGTGTTAGCAGTTTCTGAACCTGAGGAGGTTACAGAGTTCAGCAACCTACTGTGCTCAAGTAAAAGTTCCCCTAAAACAGCAAAAATGAAAGTAACCTTGCTTTAAAAAATATACACAAAACCCTTTTAAGAGCTCCCAGTCAGAGAGCTAGCAATGTAATTAAAAAAAAAAAAACCCAAACAAAGAAACCCTCAAATCCTTACTTACTGTTTGATGTGTGGAGCTCTGGTTAGGAAAGCCTCAAAAGGGCAGGGCACAGGAGCTTTTTATGCAGGCTTCAACTGCACTCAGGAAACAGGCCCACTAACTCTTGATTAGGTGTTGGCAGTTTCTGAACCTGAGGAGGTTACAGAGTTCAGCAACCTACTGTGCTCAAGTAAAAGTTCCCCTAAAACAGCAAAAATGAAAGTAACCTTGCTTTAAAAAATATACACAAAACCCTTTTAAGAGCTCCCAGTCAGAGAGCTTGCAATGTAATAAAAAAAAAAAAACCCAAACAAAGAAACCCTCAAATCCTTACTTACTGTTTGATGTGTGGGGCCCTGGTTAGGAAAGCCTCAAAAGGGCAGGGCACAGGAGCTTTTTATGCAGGCTTCAACTGCACTCAGGAAACAGGCCCACTAACTCTTGATTAGGTGTTAGCAGTTTCTGAACCTGAGGAGGTTACAGAGTTCAGCAACCTACTGTGCTCAAGTAAAAGTTCCCCTAAAACATCAAAAATGAAAGTAACCTTGCTTTAAAAAATATACACAAAACCCTTTTAAGAGCTGCCAGTCAGAGAGCTTGCAATGTAATAAAAAAAAAAACCCCAAACAAAGAAACCCTCAAATCCTTACTTACTGTTTGATGTGTGGAGCCCTGGTTAGGAAAGCCTCAAAAGGGCAGGGTACAGGAGCTTTTTATGCAGGCTTCAACTGTACTCAGGAAACAGGCCCACTAACTCTTGATTAGGTGTTAGCAGTTTCTGAACCTGAGGAGGTTACAGAGTTCAGCAACCTACTGTGCTCAAGTAAAAGTTCCCTGTTTGATGTGTGGAGCCCTGGTTAGGAAAGCCTCAAAAGGGCAGGGCACAGGAGCTTTTTATGCAGGCTTCAACTGCACTCAGGAAACAGGCCCACTAACTCTTGATTAGGTGTTAGCAGTTTCTGAACCTGAGGAGGTTACAGAGTTCAGCAAGCTACTGTGCTCAAGTAAAAGTTCCCCTAAAACAGCAAAAATGAAAGTAACCTTGCTTTAAAAAATATACACAAAACCCTTTTAAGAGCTCCCAGTCAGAGAGCTAGCAATGTAATAAAAAAACAAAAAACAAAACCCAAAGAAACCCTCAAATCCTTACTTACTGTTTGATGTGTGGAGCCCTGGTTAGGAAAGCCTCAAAAGGGCAGGGCACAGGAGCTTTTTATGCAGGCTTCAACTGCACTCAGGAAACAGGCCCACTAACTCTTGATTAGGTGTTAGCAGTTTCTGAACCTGAGGAGGTTACAGAGTTCAGCAACCTACTGTGATCAAGTAAAAGTTCCCCTAAAACAGCAAAATTGAAAGTAACCTTGCTTTAAAAAATATGCACAAAACCCTTTTAAGAGCTCCCAGTCAGAGAGCTAGCAATGTAATAAAAAAAAAAACCCAAACAAAGAAACCCTCAAATCCTTACTTACTGTTTGAGGTGTGGAGCCCTGGTTAGGAAAGCCTCAAAAGGGCAGGGCACAGGAGCTTTTTATGCAGGCTTCAACTGCACTCAGGAAACAGGCCCACTAACTCTTAATTAGCTGTTAGCAGTTTCTGAACCTGAGGAGGTTACAGAGTTCAGCAACCTACTGTGCTCAAGTAAAAGTTCCCTGTTTGATGTGTGGAGCCCTGGTTAGGAAAGCCTCAAAAGGCCAGGACAAAGGAGCTTTTTATGCAGGCTTCAACTGCACTCAGGAAACAGGCCCACTAACTCTTGATTAGGTGTTAGCAGTTTCTGAACCTGAGGAGGTTACAGAGTTCAGCAAGCTACTGTGCTCAAGTAAAAGTTCCCCTAAAACAGCAAAAATGAAAGTAACCTTGCTTTAAAAAATATACACAAAACCCTTTTAAGAGCTCCCAGTCAGAGAGCTAGCAATGTAATAAAAAAAACAAAACAAAACCCAAACAAAGAAACCCTCAAATCCTTACTTACTGTTTGATGTGTGGAGCCCTGGTTAGGAAAGCCTCAAAAGGGCAGGGCACAGGAGCTTTTTATGCAGGCTTCAACTGCACTCAGGAAACAGGCCCACTAACTCTTGATTAGGTGTTAGCAGTTTCTGAACCTGAGGAGGTTACAGAGTTCAGCAACCTACTGTGCTCAAGTAAAAGTTCCCTGTTTGATATGTGGAGCCCTGGTTAGGAAAGCCTCAAAAGGGCAGGGCACAGGAGCTTTTTATGCAGGCTTCAACTGCACTCAGAAAACAGGCCCATTAACTCTTGATTAGGTGTTAGCAGTTTCTGAACCTGAGGAGGTTACAGAGTTCAGCAAGCTACTGTGCTCAAGTAAAAGTTCCCCTAAAACAGCAAAAATGAAAGTAACCTTGCTTTAAAAAATATACACAAAACCCTTTTAAGAGCTTCCAGTCAGAGAGCTAGCAATGTAATAAAAAAAAACCCCAAACAAAGAAACCCTCAAATCCTTACTTACTGTTTGATGTGTGGAGCCCTGGTTAGGAAAGCCTCAAAAGGGCAGGGCACAGGAGCTTTTTATGCAGGCTTCAACTGCACTCAGAAAACAGGCCCACTAACTCTTGATTAGGTGTTAGCAGTTTCTGAACCTGAGGAGGTTACAGAGTTCAGCAAGCTACTGTGCTCAAGTAAAAGTTCCCCTAAAACAGCAAAAATGAAAGTAACCTTGCTTTAAAAAATATACACAAAACCCTTTTAAGAGCTCCCAGTCAGAGAGCTAGCAATGTAATAAAAAAATAAAAAACAAAACCCAAACAAAGAAACCCTCAAATCCTTACTTACTGTTTGATGTGTGGAGCCCTGGTTAGGAAAGCCTAAAAAGGGCAGGGCACAGGAGCTTTTTATGCAGGCTTCAACTGCACTCAGGAAACAGGCCCACTAACTCTTGATTAGGTGTTAGCAGTTTCTGAACCTGAGGAGGTTACAGAGTTCAGCAACCTACTGTGCTCAAGTAAAAGTTCCCCTAAAACAGCAAAATTGAAAGTAACCTTGCTTTAAAAAATATACACAAAACCCTTTTAAGAGCTCCCAGTCAGAGAGCTAGCAATGTAATAAAAAAAAAAACCCAAACAAAGAAACCCTCAAATCCTTACTTACTGTTTGAGGTGTGGAGCCCTGGTTAGGAAAGCCTCAAAAGGGCAGGGCACAGGAGCTTTTTATGCAGGCTTCAACTGCACTCAGGAAACAGGCCCACTAACTCTTAATTAGCTGTTAGCAGTTTCTGAAGTTGAGGAGGTTACAGAGTTCAGCAACCTACTGTGCTCAAGTAAACGTTCCCTGTTTGATGTGTGGAGCCCTGGTTAGGAAAGCCTCAAAAGGCCAGGGCACAGGAGCTTTTTATGCAGGCTTCAACTGCACTCAGGAAACAGGCCCACTAACTCTTGATTAGGTGTTAGCAGTTTCTGAACCTGAGGAGGTTACAGAGTTCAGCAACCTACTGTGCTCAAGTAAAAGTTCCCCTAAAACAGCAAAAATGAAAGTAACCTTGCTTTAAAAAATATACACAAAACCCTTTTAAGAGCTCCCAGTCAGAGAGCTAGCAATGTAATAAAAAAATAAAAAACAAAACCCAAACAAAGAAACCCTCAAATCCTTACTTACTGTTTGATGTGTGGAGCCCTGGTTAGGAAAGCCTCAAAAGGGCAGGGCACAGGAGCTTTTTATGCAGGCTTCAACTGCACTCAGGAAACAGGCCCACTAACTCTTAATTAGCTGTTAGCAGTTTCTGAAGCTGAGGAGGTTACAGAGTTCAGCAACCTACTGTGCTCAAGTAAACGTTCCCAGTTTGATGTGTGGAGCCCTGGTTAGGAAAGCCTCAAAAGGCCAGGGCACAGGAGCTTTTTATGGAGGCTTCAACTGCACTCAGGAAACAGGCCCACTAACTCTTGATTAGGTGTTAGCAGTTTCTGAACTGGTGGATGTGTGGAGCCCTGGTTAGGAAAGCCTCAAAAGGGCAGGGCACAGGAGCTTTTTATGCAGGCTTCAACTGCACTCAGAAAACAGGCCCACTAACTCTTGATTAGGTGTTAGCAGTTTCTGAACCTGAGGAGGTTACAGAGTTCAGCAACCTACTGTGCTCAAGTAAAAGTTCCCCTAAAACAGCAAAAATGAAAGTAACCTTGCTTTAAAAAATATACACAAAACCCTTTTAAGAGCTCCCAGTCAGAGAGCTAGCAATGTAATAAAAAAAAAACCCCAAACAAAGAAACCCTCAAATCCTTACTTACTGTTTGATGTGTGGAGCCCTGGTTAGGAAAGCCTCAAAAGGGCAGGGCACAGGAGCTTTTTATGCAGGCTTCAACTGCACTCAGGAAACAGGCCCACTAACTCTTGATTAGGTGTTAGCAGTTTCTGAACCTGAGGAGGTTACAGAGTTCAGCAACCTACTGTGCTCAAGTAAAAGTTCCCTGTTTGATGTGTGGAGCTCTGGTTAGGAAGGCAGAGGCATTATCACCTCCTTTTTTCTGCTAGCCATTCCTCTCCGTATGCACCCAAGCATCCTTCTAGCTTTTGCCGTCGCCTTTTCTACCTGTTTAGCTACTTTAAGATCATCAGACACAACCACGCCTAGGTCCCGCTCTTCTTTAGTGGACAAAAGTACTTCACCCCCTATACTATATTGCTCCCTTGGATTGCTGCCGCCCAAATGCATGACCTTACATTTTTTAACATTAAATCCCAGCTGCCAAATTCTAGACCATTCTTCGAGCTTAGCTAGATCTCTCCTCATGTTATCTACACCTTCCTAGGTATCTACTCTATTGCAGATTTTGGTATCATCCGCAAAGAGGCAAACCTTACCTGAAAGCCCTTCCGCTATATCACTAACACTAACGAGGAGCTTTCTGATGTCGTGATGGACATTGTCCCTGAATCAGTAACTGACTTTCCATAGGGAACCGGTCATGTGGGGTGTGCCGCGGCTTGCTCTGTCCGCTGGGCACATTGTGATCGCCAAGGTCATCTATCACGCAAGGGGGAGCCTCTAGTCACCATCAGACTGCTCCGGGGCCGAGCTGGGTGACTTGTTCTCTGAGGACCCTCATCAGCTCCTCCATTTTGGTGCTCATGACCCTCGATTCTGTAACCTTCTTCTCTGTTGCTGTCTGCTTACTGCACCATATAGAGGCCACAGTCATGTCTTTTGTCCTCTTCCTTCTGGCCTACATCATTGCTGACGGTGTCAGCTGGGGTCTTGTTCGCTGGTCCTCCCTTGTGCTCTGCGGTTCGTCATTGTCCCTACGTCCCGCTCTGTCCACTGCTGTTCCTGCGAGACCTGTCTATATATGAAAAATGCTATGGGGTGGCGAGAGGAAAGAATGTTATCCACTGTTCAGCCCAGTTCATTGTGACCCTATTCTGCCTGTCCGTGCCAGGACTGAGGACTGGCCTCAGCATCATTTACTCGTACCATCCCCCCTTTTCTATATTTTCCCTTATTCTTTCCCTCCCCCTCTTTCTTTCTTTTTTTTTGTCTATCCTCAGTGACAGTGAAGCAGTGTATAAGCATTCTACCACATTACTGGCTGAAAGTGAAGATGATCTGAAACATTTGCTTCTCAAGATCAAGGAACATAGTCTTAAAATGGGCTTGCACCTTAATGCAAAGAAGACAAACATCCTGACTACTGGCAAAATCAATAGGTTGATTGCTGATGGAGAAGAAATCAAAATAGTGTACAACTTTGACCTATTGGATCAACTATCAATAAAGAAGCAACAAGCAGTCAAGAAATCCGACGACACATTGCTCTTGGCAGAATGGTTATAAAAAGCCTAGACAAGATTCTCAAGAGCAGAGATGTCTCTCTGCATACAAAGATTTTGGCATTTTCAAAAACATCATATGGATGTAAAAGTTGGACAGTGAAAAAGACAGACAGGAAGAAAATTGATGTCTTTGAATTATGGTGTTGGCGACAAATACTATGTATACCATGGACTGTACCGGTTGCTTATGAGGCCTCATTTGGAATATTGTGCCCAGTTTTGGAGACCGTATCTCACAAAGGATATAAAAAGAATGGAAACAGGTCAGAGCAAGGCGACCCAAATGATTTGGAGCCTGCATCAGAATACTTATGAGAAGAGACTTGAAGTCCCAGAATTCAAAATGGCATGGGACAGACACAGTGGATCCCTTTACAGCAACAGGATAAAATCAAAATAAACATAACTATCTCTTATATTGGAACAAATGGGGATGACCCACATGGTCTTTATCTGCCATCATATACTAAGTTACTATGTCACACGTCTGCCCTCAGCAGTTATTTGTTGGAGGTGGGCAGGGGCAGACTATCTCATCCTTGACCAATTTCAGAAGTGATTCTGACTTCCCCCAGCCTACGTGGGGCATTGTTCCTTCTGGCTGGATGGGTTGATCCTTCCACTTCCTTTTGCCCCCCCCCCCCCTCCCCTTTCAGCACTGCCTCAACCGACTCCTGGCATGATGGTTAAGACGTCCACAGCTAATTCACCTTGTTTTATCATGTCTGATGTTTCTCTGGGTCCTGAGAGATCCACGGCACACTGGAGAATAATTTTAGGAAGACTTTCTACTCGTATAACCACATTTATGCCAATGACATCATGGTGTACGTGCCAATCAACTTACTAGCACTAAACACTACAACAATAACAAAATGCCTCGAAGACATGAATGACTGGCTCATAGCCAACAACTTAACAGTCAACTACAACAAAACTGAGGCAATGTTCGTTACCAGGAACCCCACCTTCACACCTCCACAAACTATCAGCATCCTAGACAAACACATAGTAGTCAAAGAAGAAGTTAAATATCTGGGCATCACACTAGACAGAGCTCTGAACCTGAAATCCCACATCACCAAAACCGCAAACAAGGCATATCATCGACTGAAAATAATCAGACAAATCAAACCAATGCTCCGTCAGGACCACTTCCGCACAGTGTGTCAAGCACTCCTTATGCCACTGCTGAATTATGGAAACTCACTATATCAAGGCCTTCCTCAGCAGACACTCCACCCACTACAGATGGTACAAAACACCACAGCACGCATCATTACAGACACACCAAGCACCGAGCACATCACTCCCGTCCTACAACAACTGCACTGGTTCCCAATGGTGGCAAGAGCTAAATACAAAACACTCATGATCATCTTCAAAGTCATTCACCATCTCTCAGCAGACATACTCCAAAACGTTATAACAAGAGACATCAGCAATAGACCAAGAAGAACCAATCACAACAACATAATTGGCACACCAGCAGGCTACCACAAAACCAAACAACTTCAAAAAGAGCACCATCACTACTGGCATCCACACTATGGAACTCCCTCCCAACGAGCCTGAGGGCACTAGATGACCTCACAGACTTCCGTAAAGACCTCAAAACATTCTTATTTATAGAAACATAGGAGCAATCAAGCAACATCCCCTACCTAAACAGTAATACTACTACATCTACCAACTAAACACACAACCATCCTATCCACACACACAAATCTATCATACCACGTTATTGAATACCTTTGTTAAATGTTACCACAATTGTACTGTCTAAATCCTGTCAAGTAACTGTACTGTCTAAACGTATACATGTACCCTAATGTTAAATGTAACCCTCCATTGTTATGTGACGTTCCCACCTTGATTGAAGGAAAAGGTGGAATACAAATCTGTCTAAATAAATAAATAAATAACTGGGTTTTATATATAGCAAGAGGGCTATGCAAAATTTGCTCCCATATACATGTGAATGAAGTATTTGTAGGGAAGTTAAGGGAACATCCTACAGATACTTGTAGGGCAGGGGGTGCATGACCTCTATCCTCAAGAGTGGCAGCCCGGTTGGGGTTTTCAAGATGCTGACAATGAATATGCATGAGATCTGTTTGTATGCACTGCCTCCATTGTAGGAAATAGATCTCATTATGAGCATCCTAAAATCCTGACTGGGTTGCGGCCCTTGAGGACTGAGGTCGTGCACCCCCTACCCTACAAGTATCCGTAGGATGTTCCCTTAACTTCCCTACAAATACTCTATTCACATGTATATGGGAGCAAATTTTGCCCATATACTTTGCAAAATGCAGAATATATGTGCATGACCTGACAGACATTCACGCCTGCTCTGGAGTGACGTAAGTATACACACATGCCTGCTGTCAGCAGTTATACATGTAAGCAGCAATGTTTAGAAGGGGAAGCAGGTGTGAATTTTCTAAAAATCACTGCTTTGTTCTCGTACACGTATACCAGCCACATTCATTTATGCGTCAATTTCTAAACTTGTCTCCTGTATCGTGATTTCCAACTTCTCATGTCCTAAAGCGCGGAATAATGAAAGTAATGGTTCAGGTTCTGTTCTGGTGTAGAAGCTCCACTATTACAGGTAATAAAGTTCTCCAGGACCAAGCAGGAAGTCAGTCCTCACTTATGGGTGACGTCGCCGACGGAGCCCTCACGGAGCAATATCCCCAGCTTTCGAAGAAAGCCTTTGGGCATTGCAGCGCGCATGCGTGGTCCCCTTCCCGCTCAAGGGAGCCATCTTGCTCAGTCTTCTTTTTTCAGCGGAGCCCTACAGACGTAGTTTGTGACCACCGCAGAAAAGTTGATTCTTGTGTTTTTTTATTTTTCTCGGTTAGCGCCGTGTCCTTTTCCCGCCCGGACTCGCTACTTTTGTATCGAGTTCGGTCCCTTTTTTCCATATTTCCTTTTTCTAACTGGTGTTCCCGCCACTTTTTCCTCGCTGGCAGCCCGGTTTTTCGACCTTGCGGGGGCCCTTTTTCCCCCTATGGCTGCCAGTGGTTTTAAAAAGTGTGATCGTTGTACCAGACTCATGTCTCTCACCGACACACATGACTGCTGTCTCCGTTGCCTCGGTCCCAACCACGACTCAGTGGCTTGTACCTCGTGCAACAAAATGTCTTCTAAGGCCCTTAAGAGTCGGCAGTCTCAGAAGGATCGTCTGTTCTCTGACCCTGCACCCGATCGGCCCCGGACCTCCTCCGAGGCTTCGACATCTCGGGACTCCCCCGAGAGCCGTCGGAGTTCCTCAGAGCAGCGGTCCCCCCGGCAGAAGCATCGTCGGAAAAAGAGATCCGTCGAGGAGTTGCAGGCGGGCGCACCTGACCCCTCCGGGGCCAGGCCGCTCAGCCCTTCCAGCTGCCCCGGATCTTCGGAGGTGGAAATACCCTCGAAACAACCTCGACTCGATGTGGAGGCTCCTGGACACGTGAGTACTGTGATCCTCGTGGACTCCCCTCCGAGGGACTCGACGTCGGGCCCGACACCGTCGGGGCCCGAGTCGGGTGCTGCCAGGTCTTCTGAGTTTCAACTCAGATTGACGACCTTGGAGCGCAGTATTACTGCCTTCATGGACCAGCAGCGGGCATGGATGGATGGCATCGCCACTACTCCTGCCCTGACCACCGGGACGCCGGCTTCCAAGTCGATCCCGGAGACCGAGCCGATCCTCGAGACCATGTGATCTCGAGTCGATCCTCGGTCGCGGTCTCCCTCGACCTCCCGCTCCGGACCGAGGTCCTCAACGCCGGTCTCAACGTCGGGACGGGGACCCCCCGTTCTCGAACGTTCGGAGCCGCGCGGCTCCTCTTCGGAGGTATCGAGCTGGGAGGCGGAGGAGGACGAATCACCCGGCTCTTTCCATACCCGGTGCGTCCCCTCGGACTCCCCCGAGTCAGAGCCTCAACAGAGGTCTCCGCCGGAGGATACCCGGTTTTTCGAGTTCGTGAGAGACATGGCCAAAGCCCTGGCTTTTCCCGCAGACCCGGAAGAGGAGCCTCGGGCCGAGGAGCTCGAGGTCCTCCAGTATGACTTCCCCCCGAAGGAGGCCTTCACCGTCCCGGTACCTCCGATGCTAGAGCGGCTGCTCTTTGTGCTCAGCAAGCGGGTCGACTCCATGTATCGAGTCCGCAAGGGCCCCGGTTTCCAGAAAGCGCAGTTGCCGCACCACTCTATGGTGGTGGAATCGGCCATGCATCGGCTCAAGAGTCAGAAGATGCACGCCTCGGTGTCTCCGGGCAAGGAGGCCAGGTGCCTCGATGCCCTCGGCAGGAAATGTTTCCAGGGCTCTATGCTTGCTTGCCGGGTACAGACCTATCAGCTGTACATGGGCATGTACCTTCGGGACCTGGCCAAGGAGATGGCCGGGTTCTCTGCCGGGCTTTCCGAGGAACCCTTGCAGAGATTCCAAGCCTTGTCCACGGGCATTCGCGAATGCTCGAAATTTATTTCTCGAGCGGCTTACGATGGCTTCGAGGCATCGGCTCGAGTGGCTGGGGCGGGTATCGGCGCCCGGCGCCAGGCCTGGCTTCAGTCCCCCAACCTCGAGCCATGGGTGCAGGACAAGTTGATCGATGTCCCCTGCCGGGGTGAGAACCTCTTCGGCAAGCCCATGGCGGAAAAGGCTGCAGAGCTCGAGTCCGAGACTCTTACCAGGACTCGCTTGTCCAGGAAGACGTCTACTCCTGCACTGAAGAGGAAGGGCTCGGGGAAAAAGTCCTTTTACCCGAGGAAAGCATCTGCCTATCGGCCGCAGTCCTATCAGGCGCCCGCAGCCCCCCAACAGGGCCAGCAGCATAGGGGACGGGGTAATGGCCCCCGTCCGCAGCAAGGTCCAAAGCCCGCTGCGCCGGCCCCCCCTTGGCAAGGTGGGGGTTTTTGACTATGCCGGCATAGCCTCCCCCCCCTCCGCAGCCGTCGCTAGGTAAGGGGGGTCGGCTGGTCCACTTCGCCCAGTGGTGGTCGGCCATAACGTCCGACTCCTGGGTATTGCAGGTGGTTCAAAAGGGCTATCTCTTGCATTTTCACCAAGTGCCTCCCCCCTATTTTCCGGGGGAACCGGCACGTCCCTCTCTGCACAAAGACCTGCTCCTCCAGGAGCTGCAGGGTCTTCTTCGGGAACAGGCAGTGGAGCCCGTGCCCCATCTCCAGTGGGGTCGCGGGTTTTATTCCCGGTACTTCCTGGTGCCAAAGCGGACGGGGGGTCTCAGGCCCATCCTGGACCTGCGCAACCTCAACAGGTTCCTGCATCGGGAAAAGTTCAAAATGCTTTCCCTTGGAACACTGCTGCCCTACCTCCGGCGGGGAGACTGACTATGCTCCTTAGATCTGAAGGATGCATATACCCACATCCTCATTCACCCGGACCACCGGCAATATCTTCGATTTGTGGTGGCGGGGAATCACTATCAGTACCGCGTGCTGCCTTTTGGCCTTTCTTCCGCCCCCAGGGTGTTCACGAAATGTCTGGCTGTGGTGGCTGCCTTCCTGAGGCTTCAAGGCCTCTTTGTCTTCCCCTACCTGGACGACTGGCTCATTCGAGCGCAGTCCTCCCAGGAGGTCGCCCAGGCCGCTCGGCGTACGGTGGCCCTGCTTCAGCACTTGGGCTTTGTCATCAACTTCGAGAAGTCCGCTTTGCTCCCCTCTCAGGACCTCGAGTTCATAGGGGCGCGGCTGGACACTCGACAGGCTCGCGCCTTCCTGCCTCTAGAGCGAGCCAACAGGCTCATAGCTCTGGCTGGCGGGATTATCAGCGCGCCTTCGGTCTCTGCCAGACGGTTTCTGCAGCTCCTCGGGCACATGGCCTCCACGGTCCATGTCACTCCAAATGCCCGTCTGCATATGCGACCGGCTCAGTGGAGCCTTCGCACTCAATGGCATCAGGACTCAGGGAGCCTGACGGACGTTATTCAGGTCTCCGGCCGCCTGGCCTCCTCTCTGCGCTGGTGGCTTCACCTGCCCAACCTAGTGCTCGGCATGGCTTTTCAGTCCCCTCCGCCGTCTCTGGTGGTGACAACGGATGCCTCTCTCCTGGGATGGGGAGCACATTGCCAAGAGGCATGCACTCAAGGCCTTTGGACGCCTTGGGAGGCTGCTCAGCAGATAAACTTCCTGGAGCTGCCGGCCATCCGCCTCGCTCTGCGGACCTTCACCCACCTCACCTCCCGTCAGTCTGTGCTGATCCAGACGGACAATCAGGTGGCCATGTTCTACGTGAACAAACAGGGGGGCACGGACTCCCTCCCTCTGTGCCAGGAGGCTCGGAAACTGTGCTCTTGGGCAGTTGACCACGACATCCTCCTCAAGGCGGTTTACCTGCCCAGGCAGGAAAATTGCCTGGCCGACAGGCTGAGCCGGATTCTGCAGCCGCACGAATGGATGTTGAACCCCGCGGTGGTTTGGAAGATCTTTCGCCGGTGGGGCTCCCCCACCCTGGATCTCTTCGCCAGTCCTCTGAACCGGCAACTCCCCCGGTTCTACTCCCAGCACCCGCATCCGCTCAGAATAGCTCCGGATGCTTTCCTCATCTCGTGGTCCACGGGCCTGCTGTATGCATTCCCTCCCACGCCTATGGTGGCCCAGACACTGTTCAAGGTTGTCCAGGACAGGGCCTCCGTGATCCTGGTTGCGCCCAGGTGGCTGAGGCAACCCTGGTTCCCCCTGCTTCTGCAGCTGGCGGGGGACGCCCCCATTCCTCTGGGGTCCCAGCCCGACCTTCTGACTCAGGATCAGGGGGCACTCTTGCACCCCAAACCTCGGGCTCTTCAGCTGATGGCCTGGCTGCTGAACGGGTAGTCCTCGCTCCACTCCTTCTTCCCCCGGAGATGGAAGCTGTCGTCCTGGCCTCCCGGCGCCCTTCCACGAGGAAGTCTTATGCCCTTAAGTGGCACATGTTAAAGTTCACTGTCCGCCAAGGCACCCTAGAATGTCCCCTATAGGGCCCCATATATGTTGCGGCACAGGGTAATGTATAGTGCACCTTATATGGACGGCAACCATAAGGTGCCCTATAGGGCACCATATAAAGCACCCTCAGAGGCACCTTATGGGTACAGTACGCTGAGGGTGTTTCTGCTGGCATCAACATATGTACATTAAATTAAAAGAACATTTGGACAACCCTATAAAAGAACCCCACTGTGGGTTTGAACCCATGACCTTTGGCTTCACAGGCAGTGACGTAACCATTGGGCTACAGCTCTATAGCTGCCAGCAAGCCCCTGGCTGGCTGCAGAGAGCCGTCACGTCACCACACAGACAGTCTGCTGAGGTAACCAGGATAGGGTTAGGCCACCCGTACCCATGATGCACTGTTCATGCAAAGTAGCTGTCCACAAATGAACACTAGATGGGGAATGCACCCCAACAGCTCCCCAACCTGGTAGGGGGAAGTGTCCATGTGCACCCACACAGCACCTCGGCCTGGTAGGGGGTACTGACCGGGTGTTTTACTGGCACAGAGTAGCTACACACCATCACATTGTGCGGGTACAGTGCTCACCCTGAGGATGCGGTGATGCCCCCAGGACCAGGTCCACAACACCTTCCATGGCTGAAAGAGGCCATGCCGGAGCCCCAAAGCAGTAGTAATCTGAGAGATAGGTACATTCTGCAGAAACACCTTGGATATCTCTGTCAGTCAGTGGAACCCCTTATGGACCCCTAGGTGGGCAATGTACCACCATTTCCCCCCTCCCCTAGGCTGTGGGTGAAAAACAGGGTCCCGTATCAACAGATCCACATTCTAACACCCTGCAATGGTGGCAGTAGAGTGGACCATTAACTCCAGTCCTGCTGGGGAACAGGCACCCTACAGGGCATCCAAAGCAGCTCCATACACATCCATAACACAATATCAGACAGACATTAGGCCTGGATATGCTAAGCTGCACCCCACCACTATCTGATATTCTCCTGCAGCAGGCCTTCAGCCGCTGCACCCTGCAAGGCGCTCCATCAAGACACATACCAGCTGAGAACAGTCTGCTAGTTAGTCCTGGTGGAAATGCATGCACCCAGGACTGGGATGGCAGTGCACACAAGCAGATAAGTCAGTGACTGGGACCCACAAGGAAACCCATAAATATCACATGAGAGAAATACTATATAGCACTATGGGGGTGCCTAGCCATGCTGTCGTCACTGCACAGTCAGGGTGGAGTGAAACCCCAGCAGCACATACAGAGGTCACCCTGTCTGTGTAGGTGGTGTCCAGCCACTACAATGTCCCTGCCAGTGCCCTATGCCCTTTGCAGATGCATCTTGGCCAGCCCACCCTGTCTGAGCTATACCCATGGTACCTTGCTGCTCATTATGCACATTGGCAGGCCAATACTGGCAACAGTGCTGGCAGTGCGGGCTGTGGAAGGTGTTTGCAGCCAACACACACTGTATAGACAGGCACACACTCCCACATGTATGCCAGCATTGTGCTACTATAGAGGGGTTTAGCAGCCTTGCCCACCACACCAGTCCTGGGCACGGTACAGGCATGGATATGCTATGCAGTACTGTTGGGGGTCACACCCCAGGGTGGTAAACACTGTCAGGGACCAGACCTGCAGCACGCACTGCAGACATCAGACAGATTGTTATGTTGGAGCTCAGAGAGCAAACTATGCTTAACAGAGGAATGTCTATCTGCCAGTACTCATAGCAAACGTTTGACAGCTGTGTACCGTATACCCAGGTGTAGGGTGGCATTGCTAAGGTATGCAGGTGCTAGTATTGGGAGATGCACGCAGGGCCCAATGTCCTGCCCCTCCAGGAGGCATTGGCCAATGGGGCCTGTGGGTGTGGGTGTGGGTGTGTTTGCCCCTGTTGGCTGCTGCTTACGGCAGAGGTTCCCAACTCCAGTCCTGGTGTGCCAAACACTGTTCGGGTTTTCATGCTGTCCCTCATGAATATGCATGAGCTACATCTACATGCCATGGGGGTGGTGCATAGCTATGCAGCACGGGCATTTGTATTAGGGCAGCATGGAACCTGAATGGTGTGTGGCCCTCCAGGACTGCATTTGGGTGACCCTGCTCTGGGTACTGCCCCTGTATATGGTGTCTGTGCTCGGTGGGGTAAAAGATGGGCGTATTAACAATGCATGTGTCCTTACTAGCACGGTTTAGTTGAGGGAAAAATATGTGGGCACAATTGCCAGTAGCCCCAGCTGGGCTTTGACCCTGTGACCCTCTAGTCTTACACACACTGTCTGTGTGCACTGCACCACCGTGTAGCCACAGATTGGCTGAGTTCCCTGGGATGTCCATGACTGTACATCCGACAGGGCCTGTCTGTTGCAGTGGACGGTGCCAGCCTGCACATGGCTAGGCCACTGTCTGCTGTGGCTAGCAGCCACTGCTCACGCCACCACCTGTACCCTTCCGCCAACATGCTGGCATGTCTTTCTCTTGGAAAAGCATGAGACCTGATTGAGTTGTGGCACTCCAGGACTGCATTTGGGGGACTCGGCTGTCGGTAATGCCCATTGTTATGGTGTGTGTGCGTGGTGTTAGGTAAAATACAGGTGTTGGAACCATGCTTAAAATGCGTAAAATGTGGGGACTGGGTTGGCAGGAGCCCCAGCTGGGATTTGAACCTGTGACCCTCTGGTCCTACAGGTACTGGCTCTGTCTGCTGCACCACACTGTGGCCACAGAAACTGTGCAGTCCCTGGAGATAGGACACCTTGGCAGACGGGTCAGACACCCTGCTCTGCACATTTTTACTGTGGGCTCATTCACCTTGTATGGTGACAAAAGTGCAAATAAACCCTGCAAATGACCTCGGAAAAAGGGTAAACACACAGGACCAAGCTGGGAAACAGTGCTAGCAATGGGCAACCATAACAAACACTCCCAGGAAAGCTCAAAATACAAAGGGAATGACTTGTGGAAGGGTCTACGCTCCGTAGACCCTTCCAAACATCATTTCTTTTTTGGGGGGCTTTCCTGGGAGTGTTTTTCATGGTTGCCCCTTGCTAGCACTGTTCCCCAGCTGACTTATTATTTTTACAATTTTTGTTGTGGCCATTTTCAGTTTTTATTTGCACTTTTGTTCTGTGCACATGTATCACACTGCTCACGTTTTGCAGGTTTCCCCGGTTTTGCTGTACATTGCTGACGTAAGTGGTTTCTCTTCCCTTTAAATGCCTTCTACCGCGAGTGTTTCACTCGCGCTATTTTTAACTTGTGAATTCGGCCCCGCTGATGTGCGGGGAACCTCTCCCCTCCTCTTCCCCGCCCATTAACCCCGTCTCTCCGCCCCTCGGGAGCCTTCCTCCGCCCTCCGTATGCATTTCCACGCCTCTATCGGACATTTGCAGGCCGCGTACTTGTGCGGGCCCGTTAGTGCGCTGCGCAAGTGTGCGGGGGCGACGCGCACATGTGCGGACCACTTGAGAGCACTTAAGTGCGTCATTGCCGTGCGCAATTGTGCGGGGCGCACTTGTGCGGTGTTTAGTAAACATACCCCTAAATGTGCTATTTCTTAATGAATTTGATATGCTGAATTCAAATATGATAGTGAAATTGGTTAATTAGCTCCTGTTTCTATGATGTATTGAAGAATTTACATTTTACCACTATGTATGGTGAAAATCGAGCCTAAATCCTTAGATGTAAATCAAAATCTTATTACAAATGAAACTTTGCACAATAACAAGCATGTTTTTATAAAATAAAGTTCATAAACGTACTTAGAAGAAACAGAGGAGTAAGTATGTCTGCAATTTAACTTTCATTAAGAACATTTGTAAGTACATTCTAGCAAGTTTTGTTCTCATTCAGTGGCTTCATGACTCTTCCTGATCTGTTTCTTGTACTGAAGCAATGGAATATCCCTTGTCACTGTCCAGCAGTAGTCTGCAAGCATTGATGGACTCCATTGACCCTGATACCTCTTTTCCATAGTTGCAATGTCTTGGTGAAATCATTCTCCATGTTCATCACTTAATGCTCCACAATTTTGTGGGATAAAATCTAGATGAGAGTGTAGAAAATGAATCTTTAAGGACATGTTGCAACCAAGGTTTTTGTATGCCTTGAGAAGATCTTGAACAACCTCTTGGTAATTATTTGCTTTGTTGTTTCCAAGAAAGTTTTGTGTCACTGATTCAAATGCTATCCATGCAGCCTTTTCCTTTCCACGCAATAAACAAAGAAATTCGTCATCTTGAAGAAGTGCACGAATCTGAGGGCCAACAAAAACTCCTTCCTTAACTTTGGCATCAGTCAGTCTAGGAAATTTACCACTAAGATACCTGAAAGCAGGTTTAGTTTTATCCATCGCCTTGACAAAGGTTTTCATTAGTCCCAACTTGATGTGCAAGGAAGGCATCAAAATCTTGTTGCTGTCTACAAGTGCTGGAAACAGAACATTTTTGCTTCTAGGATCCAGTGACTGACGGAGTGGCCTGTCCCTTTTGACAAAATGACAATCTCTAGCACGACTATCCCATTCACAGAGGAAGCAGCAGTACTTGGTGTATCCACCCTGAAGACCAAGCAAGAGGGCGTCCACTTTGAAGTCACCACAGATTAGCCATAGATGTTGATCATAGTTTATACATTTCAAAAGTTGTTTCATATTGTCATAAGTCTCCTTCATAAAAGCTGTATGGCCAATAGGAATTGATGGTAGCAAATTGCCATTATGCAGCAATACAGCTTTAAGACTTGCTTTGGATGAATCAATGAAGAGCCTCCAATCATCTGCATTGTAATTGATATGAGAGCAGCCATTAAACCTTCTTTGAAAAAGAATGACACCAAGTCATGACATGATCCGTGGGCTCTCTCCAGATCATTGGAACTGCAAAAGGCATTGATTGCCTTTTCCCATTCATCCATTGCCTGAGATTTGTTGCACATATATTGCAGCATATGTGTGGTGCCCAGCTCTTATCCTGATCTCCTATTCTACAGCCAAAATATAAGTTGTAGGCTTTCTTAACCGCCACAGTCATATTCCGTTTTTGTGATGTAAAACTCATTTCACCACAAATATAGCAGAAATTATTTGCATTATTAACACAAGTGCCATGCATCGCCGAATACGCTGTGATTGACCTATCGGCGTAAATAATGCAAAATAATTCATTTTTAATCTTTCTGTGACTAATATACCTTAAGATTTATGAAAGCATGTATATTAGTATGGGGTGCCATACACTATTAGACTAACTAAAACTGAGAAAGAGTTAATTCTGTTCAGAACCTTGCTTAGAAATAAAACTTCATATATTAGCTTACTAGGTGAAGGTTTACATGTCCTGAAATAAAGAAAGGGCACGTTGTACCCCAGCCTCTCTGTCTCAGGGATACCAGATAGCAGTCTCAGGGTTATTAGCTAAAATACTTTCAGGGTTAGTAATTAGTAGATATCAAGAAGCGCTCAAGGTTAGAAGATATCAGGTTATCAGCAGTAAACAATTATGTCAATTAGGTCATTCTATATCTTGGATTCCTGTATGTCTCCTTATAATGGCCATGTAACAGTAAATAATTATGTCTTGGACTCCATTTATGGCTCCACATTGACCCACACTGAATAAGTTGACCTACAATATGATACATACATGACGTATAATGATAAAGTGAAATTATGCTGTATCATCTACAAAAGCCTTATAAATAAAGTGAACCAAACACATCCCTAGCTCCCTCTGAGGGCATAGATATACTCAAGATTGAGAATAAAACATTAACAATATGCTTAATCTACAGGCCCCCCACACCCCATCATGACAACCTGGCCACTGCACTAGAATTTATCTCAACCTCTGCAGTAAAGAAACAGCAAATTATACTGGGAGACCTTAACCTTCCTTCCATACCACACACCCAGGCCGATACTTTCCTTGAAGCAATGGACCAGCTCGGATTTAACCAAATTATCCAGGAAGCCACTCATAACAAAGGCAACACCCTAGATCTAGTGTTCATATCATCCAACACACAACTAAATGAAATGCGGAAACCTAAAACTCGAATAACGCAAGTCCCCTGGTCTGACCACTACCTAATCGAACTGGAAATCCAACTACCAACCACAAAGGAGAAACCTCAAGCCGACACAAAAATACCACAAAGGAAGTTCCGGAAATTCAACAGTGAAACACTGGTAGCATCTATATCCTCGTGCTTTGAATACACTCTCACGGACCTAGATAAGCTGGTAGACACATGGAACTCAACGATCGAAGCAGCAGCAAGTCCAAACTGGAAAACTGCAAACACCACAACAAGAACAAGAACTGAACCTTGGTACTCCCCTACATTGTGCAAACTGAAAAGGGAACTACACAAGCTAGAGAAAAAATGGAGGAAAGCGCAAACCGAGGAATGCAAGCGACTGTACCTAACTCTACTCATGGAATACAAGAATGAGGTCAACCAGGCAAAAAAGAACCACCACACTAACCTACTCAATAAAGCCATTAATAGACCCAGAGAGCTATTTGAGCTTGTCAAATCTCTCACCAAAACCCCCCAGGACACCAACTGGACCAACGAAATCAAATCCCAGATGCTTGCAGACCACTACGCCAAGAAACTCAACCCGCAAGTACACACTACCACGGATCACAGTATGTCTCTAACACTCACCCCTCAGAAAACCAACATGGTCCCTCATACGTAACCTAGGGCAGAATGGAACACTTTCCACCAATTAAACGAACAGCAGGTCATAAACATCATAACCAATTTAAAATCCACCACCTCCCCTCTTGACCCATGCCCTGCGGCATGGATAAAAGCAACTAAAAATGAAATAGCAAAACCTATCACCCACATTGTCAATCAGTCACTTCAACAAGGTACTATGCCTACCTATCTCAAGAGATCGCTTATAAGGCCCATCTTAAAGAACAGATCACTCAACAAAAGTGATCCTGCGTCATATAGGCCAATCTCGAGTATATCTTTCTTAGCAAAAACAATTGAAAAAGCAGTCCAGCAGCAGCTGCAAGATCACATTGACGATAGGAATACCCTAGACATACATCAATATGGGTTCCGTCAACATCACGGAGTAGAAACCCTACTGCTAGCACTCCTCGACAACCTCCTCAGGGGTCTTGAGAACAAAAATGACATGTTCATACTTGTATTTATAGACATCTCAGCAGCATTTGATACAGTACATCACAGCACCCTCTTAAACCGACTATCATCAATAGGTATAACAGGGACCCCCCTAAAGTGGTTTGCATCATACATATCCAATAGGATGCAACAAGTCCTATTCAACAACGATAAAGCTGATGCCTTCCCCCAGACTCAGGGGATCCCGCAAGGATCTGCCTTGTCATCTCTACTTTTCAACCTCTATATAAAACCAATCTGTCAGATCTTTCAGAAGTGCAACATCAATTACCACATCTATGCTGACGATGTAATGCTGTACACACGCCTAAACACAACGCAGCCGGATTTCACTCCACTGGAAAAATGCCTTGACATGTTGCAAACATGGCTTCAACAAAACAACATGTCAATAAACCACAAGAAAACAGAGGTCATGTTTATCTCCAAAAAAACCAACTTCTCCCCACCCACCACAGTCACCCTCAACAAAAACATATACCATGCGAAGCCTGCAATAAAGTACCTAGGGGTCCTACTAGACAACAACCTCAAGATGAATAAACATCTCCGAACAGTCAACCGAGCCATCTTTTACAAATTGAAAGTTCTCCAACCACTTCGCAGTATCATAGAAAAATCCGACTTCAGGTCTGTCGCACAAGCGCTAATCATTCCTCACCTGGACTACTGCAACGCCATTCTACAGGGGCTTCCGAAAAGCACCCTAAATATCTTACAAATGGCTCAAAATGTTTCTGCGAGAATCATCATGGAAAAAAACATCACGGACCACATAACACCAGTACTTATGGAACTACATTGGCTCCCGGTAGCTGCCCGCATCATCTACAAACTACTCATAACAACGTTTAAACTCATTCACAATATTGCTCCCTCATACCTTGACAACCTAATCACTAAGCAAGCGCACAACAGAAACAGAAGAACCATACATCTCAACACTCTATGTGTCCCAACCAGCATAAGATCCATAAAAACAGAAACAAGCAACAGAGCATTCACCTATGCAGCGCCGATCCACTGGAACCAGCTTCCTCCTGAACTCCGAATGTCAAATAACCTGAATGAATTCAGAAGGAACCTCAAAACTCATTTATTTCAGTCATACTACGACCCAACCTAATTACAGCAATTACCACAATGATTTCTCTTCTGCCACCCATAATGACACTCGGAATACACGCAGCATATGGACAACCGATATGTAATCCTGTATATATGTATATTTGTATATTCTATCCCCCTCCCGCGCACCTTTATAATCTAATGTCTATTTAGAGTTTCTGATAAGGAAGCTTATCATAGCTCAGGAAGGAGCTATAGAAAAGGTGAAGTGACTCTGAACAAGCAACCTGTCAGTTCTGGTAGAAATAAGAAAAAAGAATTTTCCCATAAAAGACTACCAGTCCCAGAATGCACCAGGTTTCCAACAGCCATTAGAGAAGCTGAAGTGGGGAAACGTGTGTTCAATCAGGAGGGCTATGAGGTAATCCCTAAGCACTCATCTCAAAGGGCAGGGCCTGATTCAGCACAGCTGCGCTGTGTTAGGGAGGAGCACTCATCTAAGCAGAATAAGAGTAGAGTTTATTCTACAGATGACCATCTTCATGATCACCTTGGATATCCAGAGAAGGATCATCAGTTTCATCTGAAGGATCATCAGAAACAGAAGCCAAACCGGACGGACAGAGAGGGAAAGAGACCCTTTGGAAGAAAGAGGAGAAAAGCCTTTGAGAGGTCTAGAAGAATCAAGAGCAGTACGTATACTGGGAGGTATTCCAAGGGCCAGCATACACCATTGGACTGGGGAAAGCCAGAGGAATGGTGCTGCAGAGCTGGGAATCTCCAGACGCTACCTGTGAGGGAGACGGCTGCACATGGAAGGGACCCTAAGACCCGTGCCAGAAGGTATGTGAAGAGAGATCCAGTGTCCAGGGATCTGGATTGGAAGGCTGGACATAAGAACTGGACTACATACTGGCCAGGCTATATAGAGAGGAACTCTAGCAGCAATGGAAGCTCAGGAATGAACACTGATCTATGCCCTAGCTATAACCTTGAAAGACAGCAGGGAAACAAGTATTCTCCTGAAAATGCTCCATTGAGAGATTCATCTGTGCCAATCCATGATATTGAACCCATGCTTGTTGAACAAGGAGGAATAATAGCAGATGAGGATCCTGTTTATATGGACTGCTCTCTATCTAAACTCCGTTGGTAACTTTCTGTTATAAAGTACAGCAACCATCACAAAGAAATACAAATTTGTTCTTTAATCTACTCAGAAAAGCTCCTGAAGCAGGATTTGACCCACACAGTGGAAGGCAAGCCAGCTAAGTGGTTTCAGCTGGTAACTGCTAGCAATTAAGCCTTACCTAATTGCTTGTGAGCTAGGAGAGAATCACTTCTGTATCTATGTGGGAAGTAATCAGAAGTTAACCTGAAAAGAACAGTTTGTTTCTTGCTTTGTGGCTTTTCATTTGTTGTTTTCCTGATTTTAACTTTGTTTTTCCAAGTTAACACTGAAAGCAAGTAACCTAATTTATGTGCTACCGAGCATATCTGTGTTGGGAGAAATAACCCCATAAATAAATATCTTATTGGCTTTACCCAAGAGCACAACTAAATTATTGTCAGCAGCTGTGTCTGGTGTGAATGAACTACATTGCCTACAATACCTTGCAAATCATATAGATATATGCACTTGCCAAGACTGTTGAAGATTCTCACCCAGGCAGTCGTCTGACAAATGGCGTAGTTTTTCGGATTGCTTTTGCACAAAGGGGATTTACTTGCTGAGGATTACAACTAAAGTTCAAGTTTAAAAGCTGGAAAAAAAGATTTTCCCTCAACTGGAGGAGAAGTGGTTGTTCCAGGAAGCTGTCCCAGGAAGAAAAGACCCTGTGCAGAGCTGGATTCATCACTGACACAAGGTAATAAGTACCTGGGCATGTCTAGTGGTGGATGGGAGTAAGGCACAGGGGTAATTGAAAAAAAAAAGTGTAGAAAAAAAACACCTGTTTGGAAGGTGGTGCACTGTGTTTTTTTCTTTGTATTTTCTTACAGGGTTCAAGATGGATTCAAAGGAACTAGCTGAGTGGATGGCAGCCCAGTTCAGCAGGCAGCAGGAGCTAGCACAGCAGGCTCAGGACACTGCTATGAGAGCCTTAATGGACCAGCAGAGGCCAGTGCTTGATCTGGTGCAAGCCCTAGCTGAGCTGAAGAACCAAAGTGGAACAGATGCAAGACCAGCAGTAAATACTGGTACACCACATGTGGACAATGTGGGACTCAATCAAGGGATTGGGGCATTTAGTTTTGGGAAATTAACTCCAGATGATAATGTTGATGATTTTCTAGAGTCTTTTGAAAGAGTGGAACAAGCTTTAGCATGGCCAGAGTCCCAGTGGGCAGTAAGGCTGGCAGCCTCATTAACTGGAGAGGCGCTTGCAGCTTATAGAGCAATGCCAGCAGCCCAGGCTTTGAATTATAAGGATGTAAAGGCTGCTATTAGAGATCGCCTAGGGTTGTCTATTTCAGAGTATAGGCGAATGTTTAGAGCTACTACATTGAGAGTGGGTGAAACACCCAGGGCTCTGAGTCAGAGAATCAGAGGTTTAGCTGTAAAATGGTTGGAGCCTGAGCAAAAGACGGTAGAAATGTTATTAGATATTATAATGCTTGAACAATTTATGTCTGGGGTGCCTAAAGATTTGCACACTTTCCTTATACAGCAAAATTGCCAAAATCTTGGAGAGGCAACCATGCTAGCAGAGAGATTCTTGGAAGCCACGCAGGCTTGCCATAGAATGGGTGGCCCTCTGAAGATTGGTGCTGAGGCTAGTTGTGCTGTATCAGAAAAGAAAATAGTTAAAAATATTTCTGAAAATAAATGTACTGTGCCAAACCAGATGACACAGGGGAGTGAAAAGAAATGTTTCAAGTGTGGAAAATGGGGACATTTAGAAAAGAGATGCCAGACACACACTAGCTTAATGGGTCTGGATTTAAAACAGCCCAAAGAAGGATTTCTTTTGATGGTTGATGTGCAAGGAATTACCACAAATGCTTTGTTAGGCTCTGGGGCAGACCAGAGTATGATGTCAAAAAGGCTTTGGAAGAGGATAGAGGCCCAAGAAGGATTTGTGCCTAGAACCCCTGAAAGCCAAGTTCACATCAGATGCATTCATGGTGCTGCAACACCATATCCCACCTATAGGCTAAAGGTTAAGTGCCTGGGGGAACAAGAGGAAGTCCTGTTAGCAGTGGTGCCTAGGCTACCCTTTGATTTGGTTCTAGGAAGAGACTGGCCAAGATTTATGCAGGGTCTAGTGGAAGGACTAGGAAAGAAGGAGGGAGAAGGTTTAATGGTAATAGCTCCCGGGCCTTTATTTGGAAGTCCTCAGACCCCAGCTAAAAAGATGGTTAAGCGTCCAGAAGACCAAGCTACTCCAAAGCAGACATTCGTCCTAAAGTACCATAGGGTCACAGAGAAGGCCTAAGCTCCTAAGCGGGCAACCCCTCAAGCTGCTGGGTTTGACCTGTGCAGCATAGAAAATGTGACTGTACCTAGCCAAGGGAGAGCCCTGGTTGACACCGGTCTCCAAGTGGAAATACCTATTGGATGCTATGGGAGAGTAGCCCCAAGGTCCGGATTAGCCCTTAAATATTTCATCGATGTGGGTGCGGGAGTAATTGATCCCGATTACAGGGGCAATATTAAAGTTCTGTTGTTTAATTTTGGACAGAATGATTATCACGTGAAGACAGGAGACAGAATTGCCCAATTGATCTGTGAGAGGCTGGGTTTTCCACCTGTGGAGGAGGTCACATCCCTGGAGAATTCTGAACGTGGAACCAAAGGCTTTGGTTCTACTGATGTCAAAGGGGTTAAAAGCCTAGCTGCCACCTTTGCCCGAGAGAGGGAGGTGAATGAAGAGGAAGATTTGGGACCCCAGGTATCTGATTGTAAAGAAAAATCAGAGCCCCAAATAGGTGAGGACCTGACAGTGGTACAACAGGAAGAAATTAGGAAATTGCTTAAAGAATTCCCAGATGTGTTGACACCCATACCTGGGGAGACACATTTGGTTGCTCATGAAATAATAACTCCACCTGGCCATATCGCTTGCCTGAAGCCAAGAGACAGGAAGTAGTGGCACAAGTCCAGGAGATGTTGGACATGGGAGTAATAGAGGAGTCAAAGAGTCCCTGGAATAGCCCCATAGTCCTGGTGCCGAAGCCTGATGGATCTTTAAGATTTTGTATTGACTTCCGGCAGGTAAACGCCATATCAGTTTTTGATGCATATCCAATGCCAAGAATTGAAGAGCTGTTGGACCAGCTGGGACAGGCTCAATACTTAACCACCCTTGATATGACAAAAGGATATTGGCAAATCCCTCTCACCAGGGAGTCGAAGCCGAAGACTGCGTTCAGCACCCCCGTTGGCCTTTTCCAGTTCAAGAGGATGCCTTTCGGACTGCATGGAGCAGCGGCTACCTGCCAAAGGTTAGTGGATCAGGTACTTCGACCCCACAAAAATTATGCTTTTGCATATATGGATGATGTCATAATCCATAGTAACACCTGGGCGGAGCATCTAAAGAGGATCAGGGCAGTCTTGTGCTCCATGAAGCAAGCGGGAATCACTTTAAACCCAAAGAAGTGTGCCTTTGCAAATAGAGAGGTAAAATACCTGGGCCACCTAGTGGGAAGAGGAAAAATTAAACCTCTAATGAGTAAAGTAGATAGCATCAGGAATTTTCCTCCTCCAACAACAAAGAAACAACTAAGAAGTTTCTTAGGACTTATTGGATACTACCGCAGGTTTATACCGCAATTCGCAGAGAAAAGTGCAATTTTCACGGATATGCTGCGGAAGAATTGTCCAAACCAGCTAAAGTGGACACCTGAAACTGAAGAAGCGTTTTCAGTCTTAAAAGGAAAATTGTGTACAGAACCGGTACTGAAAGGGGTGGACTTCAAGAAACCCTTTCTGGTTCAAACCGATGCATTGGATGTAGGGCTAGGAGCAGTTCTATCCCAGTGTCATGATGGGGAGGAGCATCCTGTGATGTACCTGAGCAGGAAGTTGTCACCGCCTGAACAAAAGTATTCCACAATAGAAAAAGAATGTTTTCGCTATCAAGTGGTCAGTGGAGGCGTTAAGGTTTTACCTTACAGGGAGAAAGTTCCAGTTGGTCACGGACCATGCCCCACTTAAGTGGTTGCAGCAAATGAAGAACCACAATGCCAGGTTGATACGCTGGTACATGGCCTTATAGGCATTTGATTTTCAAGTTGAACATCGTGCTGGGAAGTTACACAAGAATGCGGATGCCCTTTCCCAGATTACGGACTGTAGAGAAGAAGTTTCACCAGTTACACCAGTCCGTAATAACTTAAGCAGGGGGGTATGTGATAAGGAAGCTTATCATAGCTCAGGAAGGAGCTATAGAAAAGGTGAAGTGACTCTGAACAAGCAACCTGTCAGTTCTGGTAGAAATAAGAAAACAGAATTTTCCCATAAAAGACTACCAGTCCCAGAATGCACCAGGTTTCCAACAGCCATTAGAGAAGCTGAAGTGGGGAAACGTGTGTTCAATCAGGAGGGCTATGAGGTAATCCCTAAGCACTCATCTCAAAGGGCAGGGCCTGATTCAGTACAGCTGCGCTGTGTTAGGGAGGAGCACTCATCTAAGCAGAATAAGAGTAGAGTTTATTCTACAGATGACCATCTTCATGATCACCTTGGATATCCAGAGAAGGATCATCAGTTTCATCTGAAGGATCATCAGAAACAGAAGCCAAACCGGACGGACAGAGAGGGAAAGAGACCCTTTGGAAGAAAGAGGAGAAAAGCCTTTGAGAGGTCTAGAAGAGTCAAGAGCAGTACGTATACTGGGAGGTATTCCAAGGGCCAGCATACACCATTGGACTGGGGAAAGCCAGAGGAATGGTGCTGCAGAGCTGGGAATCTCCAGACGCTACCTGTGAGGGAGACGGCTGCACATGGAAGGGACCCTAAGACCCGTGCCAGAAGGTATGTGAAGAGAGATCCAGTGTCCAGGGATCTGGATTGGAAGGCTGGACATAAGAACTGGACTACATACTGGCCAGGCTATATAGAGAGGAACTCTAGCAGCAATGGAAGCTCAGGTATGAACACTGATCTATGCCCTAGCTATAACCTTGAAAGACAGCAGGGAAACAAGTATTCTCCTGAAAATGCTCCATTGAGAGATTCATCTGTGCCAATCCATGATATTGAACCCATGCTTGTTGAACAAGGGGGAATAATAGCAGATGAGGATCCTGTTTATATGGACTGCTCTCTATCTAAACTCCGTTGGTAACTTTCTGTTATAAAGTACAGCAACCATCACAAAGAAATACAAATTTGTTCTTTAATCTACTCAGAAAAGCTCCTGAAGCAGGATTTGACCCACACAGTGGAAGGCAAGCCAGCTAAGGGGTTTCAGCTGGTAACTGCTAGCAATTAAGCCTTACCTAATTGCTTGTGAGCTAGGAGAGAATCACTTCTGTATCTATGTGGGAAGTAATCAGAAGTTAACCTGAAAAGAACAGTTTGTTTCTTGCTTTGTGGCTTTTCATTTGTTGTTTTCCTGATTTTAACTTTGTTTTTCCAAGTTAACACTGAAAGCAAGTAACCTAATTTATGTGCTACCAAGCATATCTGTGTTGGGAGAAATAACCCCATAAATAAATATCTTATTGGCTTTACCCAAGAGCACAACTAAATTATTGTCAGCAGCTGTGTCTGGTGTGAATGAACTACATTGCCTACAATACCTTGCAAATCATATAGATATATGCACTTGCCAAGACTGTTGAAGATTCTCACCCAGGCAGCCGTCTGACAAGTTGTAAATAGTATCTAATCACAAATTCGTGTGTTATGTAAATCATTGCTCAAATCAAAATTGTATTCTTAAAAATTCATTGTATTGTACGATACATGATGATTCTGTAAAGTAAACCGCGGCTGATCGTAGGAAGCAGCGGTATACAAATGTTTACTAAGTAAATAAATAAATAAACCATGGCTAGGAAGTTAGAGTAAACAGGGAGAACGTGCTTCTCTCAGTTTCTCTCCACAAAGCTTTGGTGTATTTTTCTATAGAACTGTTTTGTATTTATTGCTGTCTTGATAACCTTCCCATTGCTTTTGAATGTAGTTATTTGTATCTTCAAGAACCCAGTGAGGTTACTGGTGAGGAGAGAGTTAAGTAAGCTCTTCAGTTGGTGCCGTGACTCATCTACAGATTTCAACATTCCTGGCAAGGAGGGAAGGTGTTTGTGAGTATTTTATGGTGCCAGCAATGAGCAATCTGTTAGGTGAACAGGAGTTGACTCAATTGTGTGAATGGCATGTTGAGGCTATGCGTTTAGCTCTCCAGAAAGGTAGTCCTTCTTGTTGTATGTGTGACAAATATGGAGATAGGGCTACCACTTATGTTGTGCACTGGCATGCAGTAACTATTAATAATGTGCTGTTACAAATTTCCTTTGGAAGGAACATTTTCTGTAGATAAGCTTTGTTATCTGAAATGTGCTTTGCAGACTAGACACAGAATATGCGATGCTCATGAAGGGCTAGTGTTTAGTTGGTGGCAGCGAATGGCACAAAAATTGAAAAATGAATTGTTTGTATTAGTAAATGTTGATACAACGAGTGAACCACTGGAGAAAGCAGAGGTGGCTGCATTTGAAGATGCTCCAGGTGTATTTCCGTTGTCTTCCCCTGTCTGTTCTGAGAATTATGTAGTTTCTGAAGGGAAGATAGTCACTCGTTTAGCGAAATTAATTTATTGTGATAAGAGATAAGCAAAGAATATTGGGAAATATACAGATCACGAATTTTGGGACTTGCAATGTGTCCCAGCTCAGAGAAATGAATGACCTTCTTAGTCATGAAACGGAATGTACCGTACGTATCATAGAATCCTTAGAGGAAACAGTAAGAAATAATATTTCTGCTACAAAGGAATTAGGTATTTCTAGTAAACTTGTTGATGATATTGAAAAGGGTCTGAATAAGCATTTTATGACCTGTAGAGAAAAATGTATTCAACTGTATAGTGCTATAGGTTTGTTTCAAACTGTGTTGCGTCAGTATAATAGTTCATGTCCTACTTGGGCTGCTTTAGATAATTTGCTTAGAACTGCGTTTTATAACCCAGCTGATTATTATTCAGTTTGTGACATACCTTGTGATAGGTTTCCAAGAGAAAACTCGAAGGGATAATTTTGTTTTAGTGGTTAAAAAAAATGATTTTCTGTTAAAATCACTTACAGTAGTAGTAGTACACTTATAGCAAACCTGTGAAAAGGACTGGTTGAGATTAAACATCTTTAAGGCAGGATTCATTAATTGTTTTTGTAAATGTTTAATCCCGTGAGTAAAGGTATTTTTTACAACTTCAATAATAACAGATTGGCCAGCAAGAACAGCTGATGTAAGTCTGAAAAAGTACTGATGTAAGTCTGAAAAGTGCTGATGTAAGTCTGAAAAAGTGCCTGGTGCAGTGAGCTGATATTTGATGTGAAATGACTGAGTTGCTCAATCTGACGATTGCTCAACCTCCCAGGAGCAAGGGGAGGGGTAAGATTGGAGCGCGAGAAAGTCATAGGAATCTTCAGCAAGACAGTTCAGATAAGCTTGTCATTGAGCTTTTGCAAGCAAAACTGTCTCTGGAATCAGAGCAGGGGGATGGTCAGAAGAGATGCTTTCCCTGCTATTCTTTGCAGATGTCACAACTATTTACCCTGATCCTGGAAGACTTCTATCTGCTCTGTGGGCTGCCCCAGGATAAAATGTCGCATTGCCAGTAGTCGCTGGTGAAGAAGTTATCTCCAGCCATACAGTGTCACTTCAGTATGTGTCACTTCAACTCTTTCTGTGTCGAAAGCGAGACTGTCTGTGAAAGTACGGTAATACATAGACTTGTGCAGTACATAATGTGATTTTGCCAATTTCTCCCTGGACTTTTGTTGTGGATTTGCGATTTGCTTATGACTTGGCAAAGAAAAAAAATGCAGTTTTGTTTTTATCTGCTCTTTTTGAAGGTTAGTCTTGCATATTTGCAAAGGCCCTAGAAACTGCGTTATCTGATGAGAAACTCAACCATCCCTTTTTAATTTCTTATGTGAATGATTTGTTTTTAATGTAAACTGAATTACTTATGTCATTGGTCAGATTTATGCCTTTTATTAGTTTATACTGGTCAGTTAGGTTTGAGCAGAAGTGGTCAAACAGATAGACCCCGCAACAGACAAAAATGTAATGTTCTGGGAATTGTCCTAACACTCTCTGGTCAGAAGGATTAGAAAGTCTCTCTGTCTCTCGGTTATCGCAGTAGAAGGTTTGTTTTTGAATGGTTGCAATATTCTGGGAAATGCGCCATGTTTTAAATGTAAATGTAAAACAAAAATGTACTGGGAAGAGTGCCATGGTTATTGTAAACTATTCAAATTGTTTGTAGCTATTTCTGATGTCCTTGTTATCTGTGTGTTCTTGTAAATTTTTGCAACTGGCTGTAAGCCAGTGAGCTTTTATTCAAAGTGAATTAATGAAGTAACTTCTGCTCTGTCTATATGATAATGATTTTTGCAATTGGATCTCATTGCTTTCCTCATTGATTTTTTGCTAGCACACGTCACGATTTTTGAAATCCAAGGGACACTATTCGGTGAACCGAAAAGACTCTTTTCTGATATCTGTGTCACAGATGTCACCGTATGTAGCACTGTTAAAGATGACTTTATTTTCTCTTTTATCTCCCTTTGAAGATACTTCTTTTGAAACCCAGTTTTTGGACTTCGTGAAGTTCGCCAGGGCAGCTGGGAAACGAATCATCTGTTTATTTACCCTGATCGTCTGTTTCTGCCTTGTTTCTGCAGCGGAAGCTTACCGCTGCGGTTATACATTTTGTCTTTTTGAAACTGTTTCACAGATTGCAATTATAGGGCCAGTCTAGGGACAGTATATACATATGCCTGCCTATCGGATTCATTCTATTTTTGATTTTGCAACTTGTTTTGGTATCTGTTCTGTATCAGAGGAGGGAGGTGATATTTCTGATACAGCCTCCGATTGAATAAAAGCTTTTCCTTTTTAGCCCTTATGGCGGTGTGTGTTTCCCCGGACACTATTTGAAATAATTAATGAATGCCTTGGCAGTTATCCCAGACACCCGGTGTTGCGCAGCGCTATCTTAACTTATTGTGTACGGTTGCACTCAGCCCTGTTTTATTTATTTTATTTTATTTAGCGTACATTTATATCCCGCTGCTTCCAGTGATCAGCAGCGGTTGTTACACATGGTAAGGTTGGCTGTACTGGCCAGAATTAAGGCTGTATACAAACTGATTTAGGGAGGGGGGGAAGCACAGCAAAAACACAGGTTACAGGCTTACAGTTGATTGTTGCTGAGGTTCACCCAAGGTACATTATATACATATTTACAATTGACAGGTTCACACAAGGTACATTATATACATATTTACAATTGACAAGACTGTTAAAACTTTATAAGTGATCCGAATCTGCATATTTACACGTGGCCGCGTGTAGCTCATGAGGTAAGGTTGTAATGAGATTGGAAAAGGTGCGTCTTAAGCTCTTTTCTAAAGTCCTTTAGATCACAGATTTCACGCAGATCACTTGGCAACCGATTCCAGAGTGTAGGAGCTGTAAATGAGAAGGCTCTGTTACTGGTACAAGCATTGGTCTTTGTGAATGATCTCGGGAGGCAGATGGTGTTGAGGTTTGCTGCTCTCCTACTTCTGTTGTTGGGTGGATTGGAAATCAAGCTGTTGAGGTGAGAGGGCGCTATATTATGGATAAGTTTGAAAGTAGTGACTAGCATTTTGTATTGAATGCGTGCCGTGATGGGGAGCCAATGCAGCTCAATTAGGGTGGGTGTAATGTGGTCAGAGAGTCCTTTTTGCATGATGATTCTGGCTGCAACATTTTGTGCCATTTGCAGAATATTTGTAGTTTTCTTTGGTAGGCCTTGCAGTATGGCATTGCAGTAATCTAGGTGTGGAATGATGAGGGCCTGAGCGACAGATCTGAAGTCATCATGATCAAGGATGCTACGTAAAGGCTGTTTGTTTTCTTTTGTTGCAAGTGACTCCTTAACGAGATGACAAGTACTTTATATCTGGGATCCGCAGAATTATTTTAGCAGAAGTAAAGTCACCAGATTGGGTCCTGCTTAAACCTGCATCCGAAGACACTCCCAGCTCCGGAGTTCCTGGTCCATGTCGTGTGTTCTTGGTGGGATATTCAGCTTGTAAAGTGAGAAGACATTCTCAACGAATGCATCTTATACAGTGGCCCCCTCTCAAGTCCAGAAAGTGGCTTCCTGTGTCGGTGAATCAAGAGTTTGCAACGCAGAGTCTTATTGGACAAATAGTGATATTGAAGAAAAGGACTTTTATGATTCAAAGTATTTTCTGAAAGAACAACAGAGACATTACAAAGAGATTATTGTATTAAGTAAATTCTTTATGGACTATTCATGTAAAAAAAAAAAAACTTTTATATAGCATGTATTTATAGTAAGACCTAGAGGGATGAGGATAGTTTAGATTAGTATTTTCCTGATATATATGTAATGACCTTTAGGTACTGAACCTCTACTTAATAAAGTAATTGTGATTTAGAGGGCCAGTATAGCAATCGTATATCTCCTCATCATCTTAAGAAGAGTATTAAGAAGAGTAGGTATATATTTAGTTTGTCTTAGAATATTTTTGAGAATATTTTTATTGCTATGCATAATTGGCTATGCATATTTCCTAATCTGGTTCTAGATGTGCTGTGGTAATTTATTGATGAAGCAGTATTATATTCAGAATCATGAGGATGTTAGAAGGAATATCCAAATATTTTTGAGGCACACTTATACTTGATGGGAAAAATATTGTAAGTTATCAAAGTTTGTTGCTTGTCTTCCAACAGTGACAGCTCCTCAGCATGGAAGTTTTACCAGGAGTTAGGCCTAAGACCTTTAAGGAGTTTTGTGACATATAGTCATATACAAACACAAATACAAACACAGAACCTAGAATAATTAAAGATATAGGTATGAAGATCCTATGTACAAGTTCTTATATTTCAGTAATTTACAAAGTAATGTCAGTTAATGGGAACCAAGTGTGTAGTTCTAGCTACCCTTTTTGGATGCCTCTAGTTCAGACCTAGGCATACTTAACCAGAGTTAAAGTGAAATAATTTAATGGTCATGCCTCAGAGAGTTTTGAGTAATTGGGTAATTGTATGTAGAATATATCCTGTCCTCAGTGAGTTTCTGAATCTCACATCTTAGCGGTTCAGCATTTTTGCTGCAGCTCATTGTATTTGTTTACAAGCCAGATATTGCTGTTATCTGCCTCTCTTAAATATTGTCTGCTTGGTAATTTAGTTTTTGTGATTTGGCAAAAGTAGAGCACCTTTTGCATGTCTGTTCAGCTCCTCCAATCTTCTGTTCTCCTGCTGTAGTTCTTGTAGGCTCGCCCCATGACAGCCATGTTTCTTCTTTTGTTGCAATAGGGCTGCAGATGTTTTTTCAAGTTGTCCAAGTTGTTTTTGCATTGTTAATTTTGGACTGTGCATTTTGGGGTTTTTTCATGTGCAGAATGATCACAAATACTTTGAGGTTCTTGCACGTTTCCCCAAACCTGTGAACGTTTCTCTCTGCACTTCTGATTCTCTTTCTTAACCTCTCCAAACACTGGTTTACCGTTTGGTATATTGTGAAACATAGTCTTCTGGTATTTTATTTTTGTTGAGCTGATTTTGTAATCTCCGATTTGAGAATTGATGTTTCGGTTAGTATTTTATAATGCAGAGTTTCTCAGAGGTTGGTTAGGTGCTTGCTATATAGCCCTGGTGGATACCCCATAGTGAATTGAACTTTACTATATTAATTTGTTATCCATCCTGAATAAATCTTTAAGAAGAAAAAGGGATGTTTCCCCTCAGGATGCAGTCATAGTGACTGCTCTGTTGTTTCTTTTTAGGCAATTAGTGTGTATTGCAAGGTCTAGTAAACATAGTGTCAGCTTATGCAGTCAGGAACTGAATGGTTTTTAGATTTTCTCCTAGCAAAGGAAAATGCTGTATGCAGAGTACTAGTTGATTTTTGTTATAGTATGCTTGATAATAATGGAAAAATAGTGAAAGGCCAATTAGATAAAGTTAGTAACTGTACTTTTGTTTCAAATGAGAGTTATGTAAATTCCTTTTCAGCTCTCACTGATTCTGTTCCTTTATTTTGGAATTCAGTATTCAGGCCTTTGCAAGGCCTGTTAGCATCTTTGCTTGGTATTTTGGGATGTTTCATTTTAGAAGTATTACTCCTCTATTGTTTCTCTATGTCAGCACTGGTGTCTTTTTACCTCTTTACCTTTCACAGCTTTCTAAATCAGAAGTCAGTAGGATCACTGACCCCTGCAATAATGTTATGGATTGGCCCAGAATCCAGTTGTATTTCCACTTCAATGGCAATATATGAGTTTCCTTATTTTAGAAATGATTCTTTCCAGAATCAGAGGAGGGACTGAAAGCATGTATATTAGTATGGGGTGCCATACACTATTAGACTAACTAAAACTGAGAAAGAGTTAATTCTGTTCAGAACCTTGCTTAGAAATAAAACTTCATATATTAGCTTACTAGGTGAAGGTTTACATGTCCTGAAATAAAGAAAGGGCACGTTGTACCCCAGCCTCTCTGTCTCAGGGATACCAGATAGCAGTCTCAGGGTTATTAGCTAAAATACTTTCAGGGTTAGTAATTAGTAGATATCAAGAAGCGCTCAAGGTTAGAAGATATCAAGTTATCAGCAGTAAACAATTATGTCAATTAGGTCATTCTATATCTTGGATTCCTGTATGTCTCCTTATAATGGCCATGTAACAGTAAATAATTATGTCTTGGACTCCATTTATGGCTCCACATTGACCCACACTGAATAAGTTGACCTACAATATGATACATACATGACGTATAATGATAAAGTGAAATTATGCTGTATCATCTACAAAAGCCTTATAAATAAAGTGAACCATGGCTAAGAAGTTAGAGTAAACAGAGAGAACATGCTTCTCTCAGTTTCTCTCCACAAAGCTTTGGTGTATTTTTCTATAGAACTGTGTTGTATTTATTGCTGTCTTGATAACCTTCCCATTGCTTTTGAATGTAGTTATTTGTAGCTTCAAGAACCCAGTGAGGTTACTGGTGAGGAGAGAGTTAAGTAAGCTATTCAATTTATACTGTCAAGTGATGCAAATTTAAATACTGATTGCATCATCTGGTTTTGGACAGAAATTTCTATTGGTTGCAAGTAGAGATTATGCACGTTCACGCAAATGTTGCATAATACACAGTTAATGGCCCCTAATGACTAATTACGAGCATTATCTTAGCAACTAGACCTAATCAGCCATTTTCATTATGATTTCTGTGTTCAGAAGCCTTAAATTAGTTTAGAACAGCTGCTTTCATGGCCGAAGCATTTTGGCTTTTGAACAGTTTAACTCCCAGATATCTGTTGTCCTTCACCTCCCACTGGAATGGGAACATAGGGACATCCCTATGAAGCTACAGGGTAAACTATTTAAGACAAATAGGAGAAAATATTTCTTCTCTCAACGTGTAATCAAACTCTGGAATCTGTTACCGGAGGATGTAGTAAGGGCTGTTAGTATAGCTGGGTTTAAAAAAGGTTTGGACAAGTTCCTGGAGGAAAGGTCCATAAACCACTATTAAAAAGGGACCCAGGATATCAATGCTTGGCCTAGTACAAGCACTGCAGAACCTGTGTCTTTTGGGGAAACTGCTAGGTACGTATGACCTAGATTGGCCACTGTTGGAAACAGGATACTGGGCTTGATGGACCTCGGTCTGACCCAGTATGGCATTTCTTATGTTCTTATGTTCTTATCCCGGGGCTGCAGTCCTCCCAAAACTAAAGCTTCTGTCTTGGATAAGTTAGACTTAAATCCCGAGAAGTTTGCAAAGGTGTCCAATTTGGACAGCAACGCCGGAATAGACCTCTCAGGTTGGGACATAAATATCAGGGGTATGTTTACTAAACCGGGCTAATGTGCGCTACGCTGCGCACAAGTGTGCTGCGCGATGTTAGCATCTGCTAAGGTACCTTAGCGCATGCTAAAGTCGCGTTCGGGGCACTATTGTGCCCGCACAAGTGCGCGTCGCGCTAATGTGCGATGAAGGTGGGGAAAGGCTCCCGGAAGGCCGAGGAAGGCTCCCCAGGGGTGGAGAGACAGGGTCAGTGGGAGGAGAGTGGGAGGGGAGAGGCTCCCCGCACATTAGCGGGGCTGAAATTCGAAGCAAAAATTACCGCGAGTGAAAACCTCGCGGTAGAGCCGATTTAAAGGGAAGAGAAACCATTTCCGTCAGCAATGTACAGCAAAACCGGGGAAACCTACAAAACAGTGATAAGTGTGATACATGTGCACGGTACAAAAGGGCAAATGAACAGTGAAAATGACCTAAAAAAAAGGGGAATAAAACATAACCAAGCTGGCTAATAGTGATATCAATGGGTAACAGTAAAAAACACTCCCAAGAAAGCTCAAAAAAAAGAAATGATTTTTGGAAGGGTCTACGCTCCGTCTCCATACAAGGTGAATGAGCCCACAGTAAAATTGTGCAGAGCAGGGTTTCTGACTCCTTCGGTCAGGTTTCCTATCTCCAGGGACTGCACTATCTCTGTGGCCACAGTGTGGTGCAGTGAACACAGCCAGTGTGTTCAGGAGCCAAAAGTCACCAGTTCAAGTCCCAGCTGGGGCCCCCAACAACCCAGTCACCATATTTTACCCACCACTAAACCATGATAGTAAAGACGAACCTTTATTGCAGAAAACATAAGCATGGTTCAAACACCTTTATTTTACCCTAAAGAGCACAGACACCAGAAACATGCGCATTACCTAGAGCAGAGTCCCCCAAATGCAGTCCTGGAGGGCCACATATCATTCAGCTTTGATGCTGTCTCCAATATAAGGCCATGTCAGCATGGTGGCGGAGGGGTACCGGTGGCAGAGGGGGCAGGGGCTGCTGCCCACAGAAGACGGTGGCCTAGCCCCCTTCACGTGGGTGCAGTGCACTCCAACAGACAGGCCCTGTCTGACAAACAGCCATGGACTCCCCAGGGAATGCACTGTTTTTGTGCTAAGACAGTGGTGCTGCGGACACAGCCAGTGCCTTTAGGACCAGAAGGTCACAGGTTCAAGTCCCAGCTGTGGCTCCTGCCAACCCAGTCCCCATATTTTACCCATTCAGAAAACATGGTAGTAAAGACTGAAACCTTTATTGCTGAGAACATAAGCATGGGTCAAACACCTCTATTTTACCCTACACCGCACACACACCATAAAAATGAGTCCCCCAAATGCAGCCCTGGAGGGCCACAGATCCTTCAGGGTTTATGCTATCTCCAATCTAAGGATGGAGCGGTACTGGTGGAGGAGGTGGCAGCAGCTGGTGGCCACAGCAGACTATGGCCTAGCTCTGTTCAGGTGGGTGCCGTGCACTGCAACAAACAGGCCCTGTCGGATGTACAGTCATGGACTCCCCAGGGAATACAGCATATCTGTGGCAACACAGTGGTGCAGTGTACACAGACAGTGTGTGCAAGAATAGAAGGTCACAGGTTCAAAGCCCAGCTGGGGCTCCTGCCAACCCAGTCCCCTTATTTTACCCACAACTAAACCGTGATAGTACAGACGAACCTTTATTGCAGAGAACATAAGCATGGCTCAAACACCTCTATTTTACCCTACAGAGCACAGACACCAGAAACATGCGCATTACCTAGAGCAGATTCCCACAAATGCAGCCCTGGAGGGCCACAAATCATTCAGGTGTGTGCTGTCTCCAATATAAGGCCATGTCAGCATGGTGGCGGAGGGGTACTGGTGGTGGAGGGGGCAGTGGCTGCTACCCACAGCAGACCATGGCCTAGCCCTGTGTAGGTGGGTGCCGTGCACTGCAACAGACAGGCTCTGTCTGACAAACAGCCATGGCATCTTCAGGGACTACACCATCTCTGTGGCCACAGTGTGGTGCAGCACACACAGCCAGTGTATACAGGATCAGAAAGTCACAGGTTAAAGTCCTAGCTGTGGCTCCTGCCAACCCAGTCCCCTTATTTTACCCATGAAGAAAACATTGTAGTAAAGACTGAACCTGTATTGCTGAGAACAGAAACATGCCTCAAATGCATATATTTTACCCCATGGAGCACAAACACCATAAACATGTGCAGTACCCAGAGCAGAGTCCCCCAAAGGCAGTCCTGAAGTGCCAAGCACCATTCAGGTTCCATGCTGTTTCCAATAAATATGCTGCATCTCCATGCACTGCCCCCATGGTATGCAGATGTATCTCATGCATATTCATTAAGGATATCATGAAAACCCGAGCAGTGTTTGGCCCACCAGGACCGGAGTTGGGAACCTCTGCCCCAGCGCAGCAGACAACAGGGGCAGACACGCCTGCACCCACAGGCCCCATTATCCAAAGCCACCGGGAGAGGCAGGGCTTTGGGCCCTGTTTCCTTCCCCGAATACTAGCACTTGCATGACTTAGCAATGCCACCCTACACCTGGGAATACGGTACACATCTATCAAAAGGTTGCCATGAGTAATGGTAGATAGCAATTCCTAAGTTAAGCACAATTTGCTGAGTGAGCTGCATCATAGCAATCGTTCAGATGTCTGTGGAGTGTGATACAGGTCCTGTGGCTGACAGTGTTTACCACCCTGGGGGGTGACTCCTACAGTATTGCGTGCCATAGCCATGCCTGCACTGTGCCCAGGACTGGTGTGGTGGCCAGGGCTGCCAGAGACCTCTATAGTTGCTTAATGCTGGCATAGGTGAGGGGAGTGTGTGTCCATCTATCCAGTGTGTGGTGGCTGCCAACACCCTCCTCAGCCCACACTGCTCGCACTGTTGCCAGTATCGGCCTGCCGATGTGCATAATGAAGAGCAAGGTACTGTGGGTATAGCCCGGACAGGGCGGCCTGTGCAGGATGCATCTGCACAGGGCATAGGGCAATGGCTGGGACAGTGTAGTGCCCGGCCACCACCTGCACAGACAGGGTGGCCACAGCATGTCCTGCTGGGAGGTCACTCTCACCCTGACTGAGCAGTGACCACGGCATGGCTAGGTTCCACCATAGTGCTATATAGAATATCTGTCAAGTGATATATATGGGTTCCTTTTTCTGGGGCCCAAACGCTGACTTATCTGCCTGGTGGGTGTGCTCACATCTTCTCTGGTAACATGCACTATGGACTAGCTAGCAGATTGTCTGCAGTTGGTATGTGTATGGCTGGAGCACCGTGCAGGGTGTAGCAGCTGGGGACTCACTGTGCTCGCTGCTGGTAAAAGTCAGATGGTGGTGGGGCAGCTGGGCATTTCAGGCCCTACTGTCTGTCTGCTATTGAAGTATGGAGTGCCCGTAGGTTGTCTGTACTCCAGCCGGACTGAGGTTGATGGTCCCCTCTGCCACCACCATTGCAGGGCTATAGAATATGGATCCGTTGTTTGGGGATCCTGAGTTCCAGAGGGCACATTCGGTGGTCCCACACACTCCGCCTATGGGTCCAAACAGCACCTTTCTCCCCCCCCCCCCCCCCATATATCATGTGGCCATGGCACCCACACAGGATATGCACTATTCCATGGGCATCGTAGTCCACAAGGCCCAGACGTGACTGGGATTATACAGATGGGGACAGGTGTATCGTAGACGTGTCTGATGGGACCACCTATCAAACACCAGCACTAATGGGGACCTGCAGTATAGACTATCTCAGCTAGGACAGGTGCTGTGGACATGGTGCTGGGGGCCCCACCTCACCCTCAGGGTGAGCACAGGACCTGCACACTGGGACGGTCTGTAGCTACTCTGTACCAGTAACACACACGGTCAGTACCCCCTACCAGGCCTAGGTGCTGTGGGGGTGCATACCCCATCTTCAGATCATCTGTAGACTGCTGCTTTGCATGTGCAGTGCATCATGAGTGCGAGAGGACTAACCCTACCCTGGTAACCGCAGCACACAGTCTGCAGAAGTTATTTTGTAGCTAGCCAGACATCTCCTTACAATCATAGAGCTGTAGCCCACTGGTTACTGCAGTGCCTGTGGAGCCAGAGGTTGGTGGTTCAAATCCACAGTGGGTTTATTTCTTTAATTTACTTTATTTATTTACATTCCCCCAAATACTGCGCTATTCTGCACCATTGCGGTTTACATTGCACAAACTGGACATACATTGAACAGGGCATTATAACTTGGAGATAAGTATTTTTCAGGGTACATGGGGGGCTGTCTGGGGCAGTTTGTGTGTACTTTCAAGTAGTACAGCCAGCAGAAACACCCTCAAAGTGCTGTAACCGTAAGGTGCCTTATAAGGTGCCTTATGGGGCACCTGAGGATTACAGCACTGTGAGGGTGTTTTAGCTGGCACTACTAATTTAAATTAAAAAACCTGCCACAGGCAGCCCTCATAAATAACCCCACTGTGTGACCAAACCCACAACCTCAGGCTCCACAGGCAGCAAGGTAACCTGTGGGCCACAGCTCTATAGATGAGAACAGATGCCTGGCTGGCTACAGAAGGAATCCTGCAGACTGTGTGCTGCGGTTACCAGGGTAGGGTTGATCCATTCCTAACCATGCTGCACTGCACATGACGTGTATAGCACTGTGAGGGTGTTTCTCCTGGCAGCACTGCTGTAACGTAGAAAGGAGACTGCCTCAGGTAACACTGTTGTAACGTAAGAAGACATATGCCTCACGCAGCACTGATGTACATTAAAAAGCACTAATGCCTCATTCAGCACTGCTGTATAATAAAGTGTAATGCCTGAGACAGGTAATCATTAACCCCACTGGGGAATTGAACTCATGACCCCTGATTCAGCAATCCATGTAGTAACCATTGTGCTACACCTCTGTTACAATGTTTGCTGGTCAGCGAACCTACTTCTGGTTTCCATGTGTTAACATGTGCAGTGCTGCCATCAACAGCAGTACTGTAACCTTTCCGTGCCTCATAGGGCGCCCCATACAGCACCTTCTAAGGCTCCCTATGGGCAACATTGTAAGGTGCCTTGGCGGACAGTGCACTTTAAAATGTGCCCTCTGGGGTACCTTATGGGGCGCCTTATGTTACAGTGCTTTGAGAGTGCATTTGCTAGCAGTAGTAATTAAAATAAAAATAAGATGCCTCCTAAAGCAATATTACCCATAACATGTAATGCCTCAGCTAGCCTTATTCATTGGGCACAGTGGGGGATTGAACCCCTGATCCCTGCACCATTGGTCAGTGTCTTTTTTTTTTAAACTTTTATTTTCATTTTGCAACAAACAAAAGAAACAACACACCAAAAAAGACAAAACAAGTATACAATAAGGAAAAGTAAACCCATTACCCCCCACCCCGATGCTTCTTCTCTACCCGATTATATCAGCATGTGAGCGCTTCCAATTAACAGTGATTAAACATCAAACGATCAAAAGAGTATCTACAATACAGCATGATCATGGGACAGAGATATATACAAAGTTAGACAATCAGATGAGAGCATTTAGCAAAATGTACATAGTCATTGAGCATCTTCCATTGAGACCAATGAGAAGGAGTCTGAACGGAGGAAGCGAACAGACGAGGTATTTGGTCATATTTACTGTAAAGACAGGCATGATTCCACCATTCATTGGGGCTCAAATGGGAGCTAATTTTCCAGTATTACTTAAGTAGGGAAATAGCTATGCCAAGCATAAAGTTCGAAAGGAGATAAGCCATTTTTGGGAGAGAGGGGAGCCCCGCAACTGGGCGAAGTCCCACTATCCTCCAAGAAAGGGGCTCCTGAGAGTGCGAGATAGACTAAATACGACCCCAGACCCGACGCCAGTAAGACTGTAGTGCGGGATATTCATGCATAACATGAGGCAATGAACCAATGGCCGCAGGACGTGTCCAGCAACCATTGCCCTGAGTAGTGTTCCATTAGTCTAATCTGTGAGAAGTGTAAAAACACCTGTGGGCTAGAAAGAAGAGGGTCTGAATGAGTGAGGCGGATCGGGAACCCGTGTCCCTCTACTCCAGATAAGGCTCTATTGCTCCGAGGTCAAAGTCACATGCAATTCTCTCTCCCATACTTTCTGCGCTATAGGGGTATCTCTAGTTATAGCATTACAGAAGGTTTAGTAAAATTGGATGCTACACCCGGTGAACTACCGAGAGATCGGAAAGTCTCCAATCAACCTTATGTAGAGAATGCCGATGGCGGGAGTACTCTAGTGCACCGAAGGCGATGCTGAAGTTGCACTGACCAAAGTCGGGAGTCTAAAGATTGCATAAGAGTATTAAAGGCACCGAAAGTGTCTAAAAGCATTGGTGGATAGTGGGAGTCTGATGGGAGAGTCATACCAGGGAGAAAGGTAAGAGGAATCGGTTTGCGAAGGCCCGCTTCTAAATCCAGCCACACAGGTCTACTCGGTACTGGATCTTCCAACCAGCGAGCACCTTGTTTGAGAAGAAAAGACTGAGGGAACACTTGAGTAAAAGCGCCACCAAGTATTAATGGAGCATTGGCAGAGGCCGAGGCCAACTGCGCAATACTTGCATAGTAAGCAGGGTTGTCCACATTCGGGGCATAATGCAAATACACGTGAATTCACTATCTCCAACCTCAAGGTGTACACGGGCCCATCTACCCTCCTTGTCAGCGCTAATGTCAGGTACAGTAGCGTGCTAAGACTTCTTAACCAGAGTGGCTATCCCGTACCATTTGAAAACGGTGGGAAAATAGGCAGCTACCATGTGAGGCTTAGCATTGAGTTTCAGTGTTTCAGCAGAGTTTAAATGCGTTTCCTGAAGAAACACCAAATCAACATGCGCATAGCTAAGATAGCTAAGGATTTGCTTTCCTTTGAGTGGACCATTAATGCCTTTGGCGGTAAATGATAAGAGTTTACATAAGGCCATTCAAAAAAAGTTAAAAATTCTGAGCATGATAGCACACATAATTTCACTATGTCCCTCAAACTGACTGTATCTGGCTGTACACATGACATAGGAAAAATAAACTAATATAATACAATGAAGCGCCCCACATTAACAAAGAAAACCGCAGTACGGTAGAGGAGAAGCAAAACCCCAAAATTACTGGAGACCATGTGTCTGCGGGGAGAAACCCCCGGGAAGGCCGAAATTGAAAAAACACATAACCTGTAGTACTGTGCGTGCTCCGAATCCGACCGAGGCACACATCAAGAAGGGATAGGAGACCGAAAAACAAAAGTCATATAGAGAAAGAAAGAAAGTCCAGGCTATTTCTGTGCTTGGCTATGACCGCCGCATCGGGCCCTTCAAAATGGCGGATAGAGCCGACAAATAAGAGTCCAAGATTTGGGATTAGCGCATCTGCTCTGCTCTGCTTCTTTGGAGTCTAAAAATGTTGATAGTAGATCAGGATCTTCGAACGTCCTGGTTTGGTTGTGGAGAGTCACTCGGAGCTTCGCTGGATACAACAGGCCAAAACGAGCCTGTAGCTGTTGAAGTCGAGGGCGAAAAGCAAGGAGTTTCTTCCGACGGTCAACGGTAGGCTTTGCCAAATCAGGAAAGAAGGAGACCTTACGACCTTCAAATTCCAAATGATGATTCGCTCGGGCAGCATGTAAAATTTGTTCCACTTGTTGATATTGTAGCAAGCTAAAGACAATAGGCCGGGGGGTCGTGCGGTTGAGCGCCATGTGGGCAGGAACACGGTGTGCTCGATCGATTTCCAGTTCTCTGTGAAAAGTGATCTTCAGCAAGGAGGGAAGAGTTTTGAGCAAGAATTCTCTTATATCTCCTGCTTCCACCCCCTCCGGCATTCCGAGGAGCCTCACATTGTTGCGACGGGCTCGATTATTGCTATCTTCTAACTCCTTTTGAAGATTCTGTATCTGGCGCTCAGCCTCGTCCAGTTTGCCCAAGCGCACCTCGTGCGAGTCGAGGACCCCCGCCATATTGTCCTGCCGTGATGAAAGACTTTCAAGTCGGTCCTGGAGCACTCCAAAGTCTTCTCGCATGGCTCGAAGCGCTTCTCCATTGGACTGCACCAATTCCTTCACGCCGCGTATTTCCTCCAAAATCTCCAGGTGCATCTCGGGGTTTTCACGAAATGGAACCATCTTCTGTGGGGAGGACACCTCTGTTTTGGAGCGTTTTCCGTGAGAAGAAGAAGGAGACCCGAAGTCCAAGCGTGCTGGTTTATGGGCCGCCATGCCCCCCGAGGTGCCCCGGTCAGCTCGGAGCGAAATAGTAAATTTGTATAGGTATTAAGTCAGGATTCTAAGTAGGCCTCTCGGGAGCTTCAACGCGAAGCGTCCTACCCGCTGGACATCAGGCTCCGCCCCCCCATTGGTCAGTGTCTTAACCATTGTGCTGTGACTCTATTCCTGTGCTTGCACATCAGCGCGCCGCCTTATGCCGCCCAAAATTAAAATGCCTCCTAAAGCAATATTACCCATAACAGGTAATGCCTCAGCCAGCCTTGTTCATTGGGCACTGTGGGGGATTGAACCCATGATCCCTGCACTATTGGTCAGTGTCTTAACCATTGTGCTGTGGCTCTGTTCCTGTTTCTGCACATCAGCGCGCCGCCTTATGCCGCCCGCACGCAATTCCCATGCGGTTATGTGTGGGGCGCCCATTACGGCGCCGCGCACATTAGCGCAAGATTAATGCCAGTTTGCTTTTTTCAGCCAGTAACGCCCACTCCTTATATGGCATCCTGCACACTAACGCGGCGCGCACATTAGCGTGGTTTTAGTAAACATACCCCTTAGTATGTCATCTGCATATAACACAATTTTATCCCCCCCCCCCCATTTTACCTTTATCGGACTTATTTCCACATTACCTCTGACCTGCACCTCTAGTGTTTCTATTACCATTGCAAATAACATAGGAGATAAGGGACATCCCTGCCTAGTGCCCCTATACAGCCAAAACTCTTCCGAACAATGCCCATTCACTAAAATGCGCATCATGAGGACTGTGTAAAGTACCTCTATCACCTTTTTAAAGCCCTCTCCAAGGTTAAGTCTTTCCAACATGGCCAATAAAAACCTCCAGTCAGCTCTATCAAATGCCTTTTTGGCATCTAATGCCCGCAGATTGCTCTTTCTTTCCACTCCCACACTACATGTGTCAGATTAACTGCTTGGCGGACGTTATCAGCTATTAACTGGTCTTTGATGAACCCCCTCTGGTCTGGGTGTATTAATTGAGATAGAACCCATTCTAACCATCAGGCCTTAGCAAACAATTTTGCATCACAGTATACTAAAGCAATCGGTCGGTAATTTCCACGGTGATCCCGTGGCCTCCCTTCCTTTGGGATAACTACATATTCCCCTGTGCGAATGTTTTGGGGAGCTGTTCCCCTTGAAAAGCCCCGGAAAATATTCTCGCCAGCATAGGGGGAATCTCTGCCACTATGGCTTGGTAGTATTCTGTTGGGAGTCTGTCTGCTCCCAACAGGGAGGGAGGGTCCTAATCACCCCATCACCACCTCTAGCTGCACTGCTGTACCCAACACTTTGGCCTCTTCCTCTGATAGACTTGTCAGGTTCGTCTCCTCCAGATATTGAACCATTTGTTCAGGATCCTCCTCTACCTCCATACTGTACAGTTTCTCATAGAACTTCCTAAACACCTCACATATGCTCCCCCCCCCCCACACTGATTGAAATATCTCCACTACGATCCTCTCCTCTCTTCGCTTCTTCAGTTGCCGAGCTAACAACTTTCCTGCTTTATTTCCACTTTCCATATAGTTCCTTCGAGTAGCTCTCAGCAAATTTTCCATCCACTCCATGTCTAGCACATTGTACTGCGTCCGCACACTACACAGTTCCCTATACACCTTGCTCCCACCTTTTAAACTACTTGGAGATCTCTTATCAGCTTTACTAGCTGTTCCTCTTCTTTCTCTCTCTTCCTTTTCGTTCCAATTTGTATAGTAATACCTCTCATATACACTTTCCCTGCATCCCACAAAGTATCCCCACTTACCTCTCCCATGTCATTCATGAGGAGAAATTCCTTCAACACTAACATTAGCTGCCTACGAACCTCTTCTTTCTGCAATAGGGAAGTATTGGCCCTCCATACCTCATGTGCCTGTCTCTGCCTCCTCTCAATGGCATCCACCTACTGGTCACTATCCCATGATCAGATAACGTGATTGGGTGCAGCTGAATCTTACTCAGTGCTTCTAAGAACAGTGGCCAATCCAGGTCACAAGTACCTAGCAGTTTCCCCAAAAGACCCAGTTACCACAAAGCTTGTATTGGGGCAAGCAGTGGATATTCTGGGTCCACTTTAATAATGATTTATGGACCTTTCCTCCAGGAACTTGTCCAAATCTTTTTTAAACCCGGCTACACTAACAGCTTATACTACATCCTCCAGAAGCAAATTCCAGAGTTTGATTACAAGTTGAGTGAAAAAATATTTTCTCTTATTAGTCTTAAATAGATTACACTGTAACTTCATTACATGTCCCCTAGTCTTTCTATATTTTGATGTTAGAAACAATCGATCTACATTTACCTGTTCCACTCCATTCATTAATTTATAGACCTCTATCTTATCTCCCCTCAGTCATCTCTTTTCAAGGTTGAAGAGCCCTAACCTTTTTAGCCTCTCTTCATAGGGGTATCCTTCCATCCCCTTTACCATTTTGGTGGCTCTTCTCTGTACCTTTTCTAATAACGCTATATCCTTTTTAATATACAGTGACAAGACTTGCACACAATATTCAAGGTGCGGTCTCACCATGGAACAATATAGAGGTATTATAATATCCTTTGTTTTATTTTCCTTTCCTTATGATACCTAGCATTCTATTTGCTCTCTTGGCTGCCGCTGCACACTGGGCAAAGGGTTTTATCATGTTATCCACGATGACACCTACAGGTACATCTTTTTTCCTGGGTGATAGTTCCTGATGTGTAGCCTTGCATCGTGGAACCATAGTTTTGGTTTTTCTTTCGTAGGTGCATAACTTGGCACGAGTCCACATTAAATTTAATCTGCCATTTGGATGCCCAGTCTTCCAATTTATCAAGATCCTCTTGCAATTTTACACAGTTCTCATGGGTTTTAACAACTTTGAATAGTTTTATGTCATCTGCAGATTTGATAACCTCACTCGTTATTCCACTTTCCAGGTCATTTATGAATATGTTAAAAAGCAGCAGACTCAGCAGAGATCCCTGGGGTACACCACTATTCACCTTTCTCCATTAGGAACATTGGCCATTTAGCCCTATTCTCTGCTTTCTATCTTTTAACCAGTTCCTGATCCACAATAGTACACTGCCTCCTATCCCATGACTTTTTAATTTTGCCAAAAGTCTCTCATGAGGGACCTTGTCAAAGGCTTTCTGAAAGTCCAGATACACAATATCAACTGACTCACCTTTATTTATTTATTTATTTATTTATACGCATTTATATACCGCATCTTCCACAGTTCAGTTGCTGTTTACAGTGAACAACAATTAACAAAGCAAGTTTGTTTTACAAGGAACGTCATATTATAAGTATAATGATAAGCAAAACAGTATATGTATTGAAGAACGAAGTAATTAACTAGACAGAATATATTGTCTAAACAATGTGAGAGAAAACAGAGCAAAATAAACTATATACAAATATATATATGTATATATATATATGGAAGTGAAAGGACATAAGATGAGCTATCTGTGTGAGTTGAAAGGGTTTTTAATTGAAGCAGTCAGATACCTGTTTAGCCTTTATCTAATGCGGGTGGGAGATTATCTATGTTGTTATAGTGGTTGGTGAACAGATAGGTTTTCAATTTTTTGGGGAGTTCCATGATCTCAGTTAGTGTTCGTAACTCCTCTGGGAGGGAGTTCCAGATAGTTGGGGCTATGTGAGAAAAGGCTCTGTTGTTTGTTGATTTATGAGCTCTTGTGTAATCTTTCGGGGTCTTTAGTTTGTTTAATTGTCCTTTTCTGTGTGTAGGTTTAGATGGTTCTTTGTGTTTTAAGTTACATAGTGTAGATGGAGCCATATCATATAAGGCTTTGAATGAATTTATTATTGTTTTGTAAATTATCCTGCTTTGAATTGGTAGCCAATGGAGGGAAGCTAGTATTGGTGTTATGTGTTGGAGTGAGTTAACTTTCCATATAATTCTAGCAGCTGCGTTTTGTGCTAATTGCATTCGTTTGATGTTTTGTTTACCTGTTTATTCACACCTTCAAAAAACATAACAAATTAGTAAGACAAGATCTTTCTTGGCTAAAGTCATGTTGGCTGTCTCCCATTAAGCCATGACTATCTACGTGTTCAGTAATTTTGTTCTTTATGATGGGTTCCACCATTTTTCCCGGTACTGACGTCAGGCTCACCGGTCTGTAGTTTCCTGGATCACCCCGGGAACTCTTTTTAAAATTGGTGATATATTGGCCATCCTCAGATCTTCAGGTATTACAGATGATTTAAATGATAGTTCACAGATTACTAATAGTAGGTCTGCAATCTCATATTTCAGTTCTTTCATCACCCTTGGATATATACCATCTGGTCAAGGTGATTTGCTACTCTTCAGTTTATCAAATAGTTGAAATGTGTATCAATATTTCTTTCAATTCTTCCAGAACATCTCCTTTAAATACCATTCAGTCAAGGTTAACATTCCTACATCTTCCTCAGTAAAGACTGAAGAAAAGAATTCATTCAGTCTCTCTGCTATGGCATTGTCCCCTCTTAGTGCCCCTTTTACTCCCCTATCATCTAATGGTCCAACTGACTCTCTCACTGGATTTTTGCGAAGAATGTACTTGAAAAAGTCTTTATTATGCGTTTTTGCTTCCACAGCAATTTTCTTCCCAAATTATCTCTTTGCCTGCCTTATGAATGCCTTGCATTTAACTTTCAGTGCTTGTGTCATTTCCAGTTTTCGTCATTTGGCTCCTTTTTCCATTTCCTGAAAGATGCTTTTTGGCAACAACATGCTGGTAGTTTTTGGACTTCCTTCCACTTTTCTTAAAGCATGGAATACAGCTGGTCTGGGCTTTAAGCTCTGTTTGCTCTGTACTCAAGGGCATTTGGGCTACTTTTGTCTTTAATGGAACCTCTCTGTCAATATGCCCTAACTTCAGTCTTTTGCTAGTATTCTTCAAAGATACACTGTTCCGAACCATGCGCTCTTGGGCGACTGTCGGTTTTCCCCTATTATCTAGTTTAAAAGCTGTTCTAACTCCTTTTTAAAGGTTAATGCCAGCAGCCTGCTTCTGTTCCATTTAAGGTGGAGACTATCCCTTTGGAGGAGCCCCTCCTTTCCCCAGAATGTTCCCTAATTCCTAACAAATCCAAAACCCTCATCCTTGCACCATGGTCTCATCCATGCATTGAGACTCCAGAGCTCTGCCTGCCTTTTAGGTCCTGTGCGTGGAACGGGAAGCATTTTGGAGAATGCTACCCTGGAAGTTCAGGATTTCAATTTCCTACCTAAAAGCCTAAATTTAGCCTCCAGAACCTCTCTACCAAACTATCATATGTCAATGGTACCAACATGTACCAAGACAGTAGACTCCTCCCTAGCACTCTCTATGATCTTGTCTGGGTGGCGCGTGAGGTCTGCTATCTTCGCACCAGACAGACATGTTACCAGGCAATCCTAACATCCACCAGCCACCCAGCTATCTGCATACCTAATGATTGAATCACCAACTATAACGGCTGTCCTAACCCTTCCCTCATGGGCACATGGCCCTGGAGAAACCTTGGTTTGAGAGGGTTTTATATCACCTAGAGGACAGGTCCTAGCTACAGGATCACTTCCTGCTGCACCAGGGTGATGCTGTCCTGTCACATGACCTCTCTCCTCCATGGCAACAGGGATGCTGCCAGACTGGAGGTGGGACTTCAGTACTATATCCCTATAGGTCTCATCTATGTACCTCTCTGTCTTCCTTATGTCCTCTAAGCCTGCTACTCTAGCCTCCAGAGATTGGACTCGTACCCTGAGAGCAAAGAACTCCTTGCACCTAGTGCACTTGTAAGACCCCTCACCAAGTGGGAGAAAATCATACATGTGACACTCGATGCAAAAGACTGGAAAACCCCCATCTCACTGCTGGACTGCTGTCTGCATCGTAGTTTTATTTATTTATTTAACAGGTTTTTGTACCTCTTTATCATTTCAGTCAAAGCGGTTTACATTGTAACTTCAACTTGGTAATGTACATTAAACAAGGACATTGGAGGAATTCCGGTCTAGCCACGGAGGTGAAGAGACGCGTGTAGGCGAGCTCCGCAACCCGCACCCACAACGGCGTGGTAGAAACGGCTCCCCGCGGGCCCCCCTTGCTGGAAATTATGCCCAAAGTGGTAAAGCTAAAACCGGGCTCCACTATCAAGGACTTATATGCGGCGAAAGCCGGGAGCGGAAAGGCGGCGGCGACGAGTCCGAGCGCGAAGGCGGCCCCGGCTTCTCCGAGTAGCCCGGAGACGGCGGATAGAGAGGACAGTGTTGGTTTGCAAGCGGTGGATATGGCAGTGATTCTCCGTGAAATCCGAGAGACCAAAGAGGAGATTGTGGATCGGGTCTGTGGGCGATTGGAGGAAAAATTTACCGTGATTGGGCAGCGGCTGGAGGAGGTAGAAAGCCGCGTGAGCCAACTGAGGACGCCCAGGCCTCAACAGACCGCGTGGTGCGGTCGCTGCAGCAGCAGGTTAGCTGGCTACATGCCAAAAATGAGGACATGGAGAATCGGGACCGACGCTCCAACCTGAGAGTTTTTGGAGTCCCGGAGGGAGCAGAAGAGGACGATGCTATTTCTTTTGTGCAGGACCTGTTGCTTACCTGTTTTCCGGACCCCCCCTCGACCCCGCAGTTTGAGATCGAGCGAGCACATCGGGAGCTACGGCCTAGGCCTGAGAAGGGGGGTAAGCCACGTGCTTTAATTGTGAAATTGTTGCGGTTCCAGGATCGGGAGCACGTCATTCGCGCAGCTCGGAGATCTAAGAGTGTGCAATATAAGTCTTGGACTGTGTATGTGTTCCCGGATCTGGCTTCGGAGACGGTGAAGAGGCACAAAGATCTGCTGCAGTTGAGAGATCAGATGGCAACGCGGGGAGTGCAAATTGCGATTTGGTACCCAGCTCGCATAACGATGGTGGTCAACGGAGTACGCAGATTTTTTGCATCTAAGGAGCTGTTGGAGAAGTACCTGCAGAACCGGAAGAGCCCGCCAAGATCCCCTGCGCGGTGCGAGCGGGGAGAGGAGATGCCGACCACGAGCGGAGGGTCCGGAGACCGGCGGAGCTCGGGAGAGTGAGGCCTTGCACAAGTGGACTGTGGATGGACTCCCAGAGAGGATGGACGCTGGGTATAGCGTGCTAGTTGGTGGAGGGCAGTGAGGACTGAGGGGGAGGGGGGCGGTTGGATGGCTTGTGGATTGTGTCTAAGGATACAGCGGGAGTGCTATGTGGTGCGGGAGGGGGGTGGCGGGGAGCGGGGAAAGACTGTGGAAGTTGGGTGCGGGGGGCGGGAGGGGAGTGAATGGTGATGGATGGAGAGTGGCTAATGGAGGTCTGTAATCGACAAAAATGTGAGGGGTTAGGGAGAAGTGGACAGTGTGGAGGGGGCTGTGTGGAGCAAAGTGTGTGTGCTGGGGGGGTGCTGATGTTGGGAGAGACTCTGCAGAATTTATGGGTACGATACCATTGGGATGGGGGGACATAAGATTGCCTCGTTTAATGTGAGAGGCATTCATAGCCCTATTAAATGAAAGAGGATTCTCACGCAGCTGGTAAAGCACAAGGTGGAAGTGGCTATGCTGCAGGAGACTCATCTGGTGGAGACGGAGCAGATTAAACTGAAGGCCCAAGGGTTTGAGCACGTGTTTGGGGCACCTTATACTTCTAAGAAACGGGGAGTGGTGATCTTGGTGCACAAGCGGTTGAAATTTGTTCCCTATGCTTCAGGGGGGGATAAGATGGGCAGGGTGGTGTGGGTGGTGGGGAGAGTGGATCAGCAGGAGGTGTCCTTTTTGAACTTGTACGCCCCCAACGGGCAGAAAGGTTCTTTCTTTCGAAAGGCCTTGCGGGAGTTTGAACAACAGGCCCGGGGGAGTGGGTGATAGGGGGGGATATGAACTGTGTGGTGGGGCCGGAGGACCGGTCCAATTACCAGCGGGTGAAGCACCGGAGGGAGGGGCGGGAACTGAGGCAATGCTTTGCAGACTGGGGGTTGGTTGATATATGGCGCTGGGAGAACCCTGGGGCCCGAGGCTATACCTGTTTCACATCGAGATTGGGGTGCTACTCCCGGATTGACATGCTTTTGGGGCGCAGGGGACAGATGGGGGCTCTGGGGAAGGTGCAATTGCACCCGGTGCTGCTATCGGATCACGGGATGGTGACGGGGGAGTGGACACCGGGAGGGGGCGGGGGGAAGGACCCTCAGGGGGGTTGGAGGGGGAATATCACCTTGATCCAGTCGGAAGAGGGGCAGGCGGGTCTTAAGAAGGCATGGCGGGAGTTTTTGGAGTGGAATGATAACGGGGAGGTTTCGGATGCTCTGATCTGGGATAGTGGGAAGGCATATCTGAGGGGGCTGTTGATGCAGATGGGGAGTAGTCGGAAGCGGGAGAGGGAAGCCCAGCGGCAGGAATGGATGCGGGAGTTGGAATTGGCCCAAGGGGAACATAGTAAGACGGGGTCCCAGGCCGCTGGGGAGAGGGTCGCCCAGTTAAGGGCACGAGTGAACCGTTTGGACGTGGAGGGGTTGGAGCGGATGATGAGAGCGACCAAGAGAAATTTCATGGAAGGAGGGAATAGGGCAGGAAAATTGCTCGCGCGGCAGCTCCGGCGCAAACGGGAGAGCCGGGTAGTGGCGGAAGTTCGGGACGAGGCGGGGGCGAGGGTGGCGGAGAGTCGGGAGATTTGTGGTGTATTCCGTCGCTTTTATGAACAGTTGTACACGGGGCAAGAAGGGGCCACCCCGGTGCGGATTCGGGAGTATCTAGCGGGGTTACAAGTTCCGAGGCTTAGTCAGGAACAGGCAGTGTGGATGGGGAGGCCAATTGAAGTGGGGGAGGTGCAGAGGGAAATCAGGCGGCTTCCCAGGGGAAAGGCGGTCGGAGAGGATGGGTACCCGGCGGAATTCTACCAGGTCATGCGGGAGGAGATGGCGCCGTTTTTGGCGCGGTTGTTCACGGGGTTTCTGCGGGGGGAGCGATTGCCGGGGACGATGACACTGGCGAACGTGGTAGTCCTTCCTAAAGAGGGGCGGGATCCGGAACGTTGTGAGAACTATCGGCCAATTGCCTTGATAAATTGCGATGCGAAGTTGTACGCGCGCGTGTTGGCTGGGCGCCTGGAGGGACTTCTCCCGGACCTGATTCATCCAGATCAGACGGGGTTTATCAAGGGTAGGGCCATCGCGGATAATGTGCGGCGGGCGGTGGGATTGCTCCACTACGTGCAGGAGAGGCACATCCCGGAGGTATGTGTGGCCTTGGACGCCGAGAAGGCCTTTGACCGAGTGGAATGGGAGTTTTTATTTGCCATGATGGATATGCTGGGGCTGGGGGAGGGCTTTGTGCGAGGGGTGAGGGCGCTTTATCAGCACCCGAAGGCCCGGATTTTGGTGAATGGACAGGGTTCTGATTGGTTTGATCTGCATCGGGGGACCAGACAGGGGTGCCCTCTCTCCCCCCTGCTCTTCGCGATAGCCATAGAGGCGCTGGCAATTCGTGTTCGGGCCCGTGCGGCAATACGTCCGGTTCAGGTGGGCACGGGTAAGCATAAGATCCTTCTCTATGCCGACGATACGCTGATTTTTCTGACGGATCCGGCCGGGTCTCTCCCGGCATTGGTGGAGGAGTTGGAAGCGTTTGCTGCGGTATCGGGTTTTAAGGTCAATATGGCCAAAACTGAGGCTATGGCCCTTGGTGGGTTTCGGCAGGAGGAGTGTCGGGATTTTCCCTTTAAGTGGGCGCCCGGGCATTTTAAATACTTGGGGGTTCAATTGCCGGCTGACCCCGGCCGTCTGTTCGAACTCAACTATCAAACGCTGGGGGGCAAAATCGGAAGCCTTTTGGAGGGGTGGAAAGATTTGAAACTGAGTTGGGTGGGGCGAATAGAGGCATTCAAGATGAGTGTATTGCCCAAGTTTTTATACCTGTTTGTACAGTTACCTTTGTGGATCCCGGGGGGGTGCTTCGGCGGTGGGAGGAGGTGCTCCGCAGATTTATTTGGGGGGGACGAAAGGCTAGGATCCGGACTGGCCAGCTGCGGATGGCTAAGGACCGTGGCGGGGTCCGGCTGCCGTCTCTGCGGTGGTACCAGCGGGCAGGTATTCTGAAGGCCTGGAGAGACCACTACCGGCGGGGGGGAGCAGCTGCGTGGGTGGATCTGGAAACTACACTGATGGGTGCACAGTCCCTGACCCAATGGTTAGGTGGTTCGAGAGGTACGGGGGTAGGGGGGAGGGGGAGAGTGCATCCTTTTTTGGGGGCTATGTGGAGACTCTATCAGCAGGGGGACGGGCGGCAGTGGTTCCCCAATTTCGTTTCGGCCTGGACTAGGGTGAAGGATATTTTTCCCTTTGGAGGGGCGGCCTGGCTGCAGGATAAAATTGTCAAATTTGGGGATTGTTTGGTGCAAGGGGCGATAGGATCACATCGAGAGCTGGAGCGTAAGGCGCAGTGCTCCATCCCCTTTTACCAGTACTTTCAGGTCCGGCATTTTCTGCAGACGGGGGAGAATCTCAGTTGGATTCGCCGGCCCGGTACTGTCATGGAAGAGACGTTGTTCTGAGGGAATAAGGATAAAGGTATAATTGCTAAGATCTATAGGGTTTTGTTGGATGCGGCGGCGGAAGTGGAGGAGACGGCCGCGTGGGGGCATCGGCGGCGGTGGCATCAATGGGTAGGGGAGGAATGGGATGATGAGCAGTGGCAGCGGATTTATGGAGTGATTTATAGGACCACGGGAATCGCCTCGTGGAGACAAACCCAATTACAAATAGTGCACGGGGCGTATGTCACTCCGAGTAGGATGGCGTGGCGAGGGGAACAGGGGGCGGGGTTATGTTGGCGGGGTTGTGGAGAGCGGGGAGACTTCTTGCACATATGGTGGGGTTGCCGAGTTATTAAGCGTTTCTGGAAGGCGGTACGGGCGGGAATGAGTAGTGGGAGTGGGGGTACTGGAGTGGGGAGGGGATGGGATTTGGGAGGGTGGCCCCGGGAGTGGATGTTGGGGGGAGGTACTCAGGGGGGGTTGGGTAGGTCGGCTCATCAGCGGGAGGCGAAGTTACTGCTGGCAGCGAGGCTATCGATCGCCTGGCGCTGGAACTGGGCGGGGGGGGGCCAGGGGTGGGGGACTGGCAGAGGAAAGTGGAGGAGATGATTCAGTTTGATAAACTGACATACCGGTTGCGGGGTCGGGAATGGGAATTCCATAAGATCTGGGACCCGTACCTGCAGAGTTCAATGGGGAGTATGGGGCGGAAGGGGTAGGGGAGGTTACATGGTACACAGCACACACAGCACACATGGTACACACTACACACGGCCTGGGGAGTACGTGTTAGACGTAACTTTTGTTCTGTATTAGTTTATTATTCTAGTTATGGTTGTTGTTTGGGTTTGTGGCCCTTTTCCTTTTCTTTTCTTCTTTTCTTTTCTCTTTTTTTAGAGTTGTGGTTTGAGGTTGGTGGTGGGGGATGGCAAAGACAGAGAGCCCCCCCAAGGGCTGGCAGCCTAGGGGGGGAACGGGGAAGGAAGAGGTATTTGATGGAATGTATATTGATGTTACCCTGCCTATCACATGTTTAATAAAAACAAAGTTTCAAAAAAACATTGATAACTTGGATTTTTCTGAGACAATGGAAGGTAAAGTGACTTGCCCAAGGTCACAAGGAGTGCCAGTGGGAATTGAACCCTTGATCTTCTGGGTAGTAGGCAATTGCTCTAACCACTAGGTTACTCCTCCAGAAAGTTTTAAGGTTGTGTTTAGATATTTAAATTCTTTACTTACTAAGTGTTGCTAGGGATACTTATACTAAAATAACTACTTAATATGTTTAATGTACTTTGTTCAGCTGAAGCTTAATTAATCTCAGGTCCTTAATGTATGCCTGATGAGGATAAACAGCTGCACATGAGAGTGAATATGGCACCTCCTTTCCTTTAAGAAATGTAAACACTTATAAAACTATGATTATCCCAGGGGTAGGTGGGTGTCGGGGAGGGAGGGAGGGAGGGAAAGAAGTCATTAAAAACTGGCTACTACACAGTAACCTGTCTTATGCTTCTAAGGCAATCTGTGACCAGTTTTCTGGGTGATTCACACAGTCCTTGCTTGGATTGAGGGGTTCTAAATTTAACCAGAAAGTTCTCTGCTGTGTTTTGCATTTAAACTGAAAGCTCTTGGATGCTGCTAAGTCATGACTGAGTATTACATTTAAACTAGAAGCTCTCTGCTGTGTTTTAAATTTAAACTTAAAGCTTTTTGCTGCTACTAGACCCTGACTGAGTATTAAATTTAAACTAAAAGCTCTTTGTTGGGTTTTAAACTTAAACTGAAAGCTACCTGTTTAGTTTTTAAATTAACTAAAAGCTATTTGCTGATTCTAGGCCCTGACTGATTTAACAAATGCACTGGATTCACAGATTAATCAGCTTTAATCTAAAGAATTCCTTTTTTACCAAGATTTAGAAAAATTCCCAGAAGTAAATACTTACAATTGCAGATTTCTCTTCAGAAGGAGCAGTCCCTTTTTGTAGTCCTTCCTAGTTGCCCCCTTCGCCCTAAGATATAGTCCAGCCAGGAGTAAGCTCCCGATCTTGGGGAAAAACACGTGCACCCTTTTTGTGAGCCATTCTCCTTCCATCACAGGTCTATCAAGTCCCACTTTTTAAGACATCTACGCAGTTCCCTACCCTCCTTCCCATGAACATTCGATGAATAATTTGATCTGTTCTCCCTCCCCAATGTACTATTAAGATCTCCACCAATTATCCAGTACCCCCCAGGCCTCTTTTGCAAATCCACTGTTGATAAAAATTACCCTTTGGCCCATTGGGAGCATAGATGTTCAAAATGAAACCTTCACCTGATCAGTCCTACCAGTGACTCAGACCACCCTCCCTTGGGTATCTCCACCCACCTCCCCTAGAATGAAGGGTACCCTTTTGTGAATAAGGATCACCACCCCTCTTTTTTTGTGTTATATGCCAAGCAGTATATCTAGGTGTAGCCAGCACTTTTCACCTATTGTGTTCCTCTTTAGTTACATGCATTTCCTGCAGGAGAGTGAAATCAGCCCATACCCTAGTCAAACCAGCTATGATTCTCTTCCTCTTAATGGGACTGTGTATCCCTCTAACATTTAATGAGGCAACAACATAACCCCCCATAACCTCATGAGTCACCATCCTTTCCCTCTATCCTTGATCCTGATAGCAATTCGACACCAAGCCACATCAACATTATACAATTACATATAACTCTAAACATTTCCCCCCTTTCCCATTCTGTTCCTTCTCCCATGCTGAATTCCCTTGTTTCCACTTTTCTTCATTTTCCTTTCCATGGCATCCACAAAATACATTATTCCGTCCTGTGTGCTTTGCCCCCCCCCCCCCAGCCCTCCCCCCATCACTTACTCCCACAAAGTAGAAGTTAATGTCCTTTAAATAACCTAGGGCATGCTATATTGTTATATAGTGTCTGGTTGCCTTCTCCTCCTCCATCCCATCACCGCCTTTTCTTTCCACCTCTGGCTGGAGGTTGACTTTGTACTCCTTGCCACACATCATTCTTTCTGCTGACTGTCCTCTCATTGCTCTGCTCCCTCTCTTGTTGCTCCACAGTCTCCTCATGCACTTCTGAGGGCAAGATCGGATCTCCCAAATCTTCCTCTTTCTCAACAGTGTCCTGCTCCTCTCCTCACCGGCCAACGCCTCCATCATTATCTCTGCCTTGCGCCCGTGAGTTGCCATCATGCGGTACTCTCTGCCTCAGATGCATTTTGAGTGCTTCAGTGCTGCTGAATAATCTCTTTCCCCCATTCTCCATCAGGACTATTCGAGCCAGGTACCAAATCGCAATTTGTATTTCCTTTTGGGCCAGACTCTCCTTTAGATGTATCAAATCTCTATGCCTTCGCATGGTCTCTGCAGCAAGGTCCAGGAACACTGATACTCTCCACGTTTTATATGTCACATGTCCAGACCCCCTGGCCAGCCTTATAATATGTTCTGTGTCCTGGAACTACAATAATTTTACTGTTACTGCCAGAGGTCTGTCACTATTCTCTGGGTGAGGACGAAGCTCACGACACACACTTTCTATTTCGTAAGGGACAGTGGAGGGGCAGCCTGGAAAACATTGCTCAAAAAAGGCCCTCACGAAGTCCCATCCTTCCTTGCCTTTGGGGATCCCAAAAATCCTCACGTTCGACCTACGCTCTCTATCTCCTCTGCTTTAGTCTGGAGCCATCCCAGTTGCTGCTGAAGATAGGATACCTCTTTCCCCATTTGTGCTTGTGTGTCCTCGGTGCTACCAATCATAGCTTTCGCCTCCTCCAATCTTGCTCCCACCTCCGCAAATTTTTCTTCAAACGCATCTGCTCTCCCTGACACGCATACCGGAAGTCCTTGAAAGCTCTTTTTAGATCGTTTGGTATTTCAATCTGTGATAGAGAGAGGTTGACAATTTTTGAATGTATGGTGTTAGTTCTCTTCTGGTTGTTTTAATCCAGCTGACTGGACAAGTATCTAGAATTGAGGTGGTGGTATTTAGAGATTTGATGCATTGTTCTATCTGTTCTTTGCTTCTTGTTGAGAATGAGTTCCATGTTGAATTGTTGATTGGTTCGAGGTATGGAGATGCAGTTTTGAATGTTGTCTTGATTTTAGATTTTTCCATGTAGTGGTTTGCTAGCTGCTGAGCACTGATGTCACTTATTGGTGAGTTATTTGAGTGTGGTTTTTTTGTTAGATTTTGGAGAATGAGAAATAGTTCCCTTGGTTGCTTAAATGATGTTGATAAAGTTTTGAGAAGTATTCTTTTTTTGAATCTGCAGTGCTCTGGCGGTATAGTTTTAGAGTGTTCATGGATTTCAGTCTATCTTCAGCTGCTTTTGTGAATCTCTATTTTCTTTTGTCCTTCTTTAAGTCTCTCTTCATTTCTCTCAGAATTTCGGAGTACCATGGTAGGGCATTCCTGTGTTTCTTAGGTTGAATACCTTTGATGGTTTATTGACGCTGCATTTAGACTGCTGTTCCAGGATGTGAGGAGGGTGTCAATATCATCACTGTTATTTGTCAGATCTGGTATTATCTTCTTCAGGTACTCTTCTTTGTTGAATTTTTAATCAATTATATGTTTGCAGTTCCTGGTCTATGTTGGTTGGATAGGAGTCCAGTATTGAATTGTATAAGGTAGTGATCCGACCATAGCACTAGTTGAATGTTTATGATGGATATGTTTTTGTTGTGAGACCAATGTTTAGGGTAGAATATCAGGTCAAGAGTGTTCCCTTTTGTACATAGTAACATAGTATGTGACGACACATAAAGACCAGTATGATCCATCTAATCTGCCCAGCAATGTGGCAAGAGTAGGTGTTGAGGTGTCAATGTCTTCCATTGCCTGAAGAAATGATGTGTTTTGTGCATTGGGTAATGATGATAGGTTGAAGTCTCCTGAGATGATATGTTCTTTGCTTGCTGTGAGACCCCATCTGGCAATTTCAATTATGTTGGCTAATGCATTGGTTTCAGAGGAAGGGGATCTATATATGAGTGTAATTGCAAGTCTTCTTGTTTGAATGTTTAATATATCTAATCATTCAGTGCTTGAAGAGGATGTTTGTTGGCTCCTAGGGCGGTTTTGCATAGAATGATTACTCCTCCTCCTTTCTTGTTGTGTCTTGAGTAGTGGTAAATGCTGAATCCTGGTGTTTTCATTTGATTAAGGAGTACGGTGTCTGTGTCATATTAGAGCGGAAAGGATGACTTCTGCTTTTGCTCTATGTTCCATGACTGGGAGGTATATGAGGGTGGGAGAGCTTTAGCGGTTTTGCTATTCAGTGATCAATATTGGAGAGCTACCATGATAATGGATAGATGTGGTGCTTTCTTGCTGTTAGTGCTGTATGTGGGCTTGTTGCAGAGAGAGATTCTTTTTATGATGTTGTTTGGAGTTTACTTACAAAGCTGTTTGTCCAGATGGTGGTGTTGTGTATTCTCGGTGGGTCTGTACAGTAGAGATATCCTTGCTGGGTGTTCGATGGGTTGCTCCTGTTGTCTATGTTCCCTCTTTCGTTCCCTACCTAAGGGCCATGCCAAAGGGTTGCGCGGGCCCGCCAGGCATGGGCGCACCTAGCAGCGTTGATGGATTTAAAGTTCTTCAGCAGGAAGGAGGCTGCAGTGCGATTGGCCCTGTTGGTGGGGAGGGGGGAGGAACTTAACTGCCTGCTCCCTGCTGATGGGTCCGATTGGTGGCAGAGAGGAAAGACCGGCGCCTAGCAGCATTGATGGATTTAAAGTTCTTCGGTGGGAAGGAGGGTGTAGCGTGATTGGGCCTGTCAGTGGGGAGCAGGGAGGAGCTAACCTGCCTGCTTCCTGCTGATGGCTCCGATTGGTTGCAGAGAGGAAAGGCCGGCGCCTAGCAGTGTTGATGGATTTAAAGTTCTTCGGTAGGATGAAGGGTGCAGTGCGGTTGGGCCTGTCAGTGGGGAGCGGAGAGAAACTTACCTGCCCTCTCCCTGCTGGTGAATTGTTGGGTATTGCTTATCTATTCCCCTGCTTTGTGGACTGACCCCCCTTCCTGCTGCTCTTTATCCCTCTGTCCTATCAAAAATTGTTGTTCTTTTCTCCCCCTGCCCTTGGCTTCTTTCCAGTCCCCCCGTTTTTAGACTGTGAACCGCTGTGTATTCATCTACCAAGGGTGGTATGTTAAAAGTAATAGAAGATAAACATTGACTGTTTCAGATGTGAAGTGTTCTAGGTAGAAATAGGTTTTTAGTTGATGGGTTTTTAGTTCCTAGGTCCTGCTTCCTGGAAAGCGCCCCCCCCACCCCCCGCCCTCTGACACGAACCTTCCTATTCTCAGTTTAAAGCTCTTTTAAAGCTCTTCTCTGCCACACTGCATTTGACCTGCCCATTGCATGATCGCAACCAGGGCCTCTACTGTAAGTTTCTCTCCCTTGCTCTTTCACTCCTGTTGTGAATGCTCGATCCTTTCCTGGCAGGAACTGAATTACTGTGTACTGCTTATATATTCCTCTACTTTCTCCTTCTCTCCTGTCCCTGATTTTAACTTGTTTTACATTTGTACGTGAGCGGGGTATCCAAATCCAATAAACATCAACATCTAAGTTTGCAGTGAGGCAAAACCAGGACTGAGCTACCTAGTAATCTGAGCTATGAGCTGAGTTTCCTAGGGGGAGACACACACCCTCTCTGACACTTACGTAAAGGAAATGAAACTGAAACTAAAGGTTATTCTCCATTTCTCAGGATCATGGCTGCAGGAAGCACGGCTGAGAGTCTGCGGGACGAAGTTTCTTGTCCCATCTGTCTGGGTTATTTTACAGACCCTGTGACTCTATCCTGTGGCCACAACTTCTGCTGCTCCTGTATCACTCAGTCCTGGGAGGGGTTAGATACAAACTTTCCCTGTCCCCAGTGCAGAGAAACATCTACGCAGAGGAACCTCAGGTCTAACAGGCAGCTGGGGAATGTCACAGAAATAGTGAAAATTCAGTCAAAGAGAAATCAAAATGAAAATCTGTGTGAGAAGCATAAAGAGAAACTGAGACTGTTCTGCACAGAGGATCAAAGACTGATCTGTGTTGTGTGTGACAAGTCCCAGGATCACAGATCTCACCGTGTGATCCTCATAGAGGAGGCCGTGCAGGAATACAAGGTGTGTGTCAGTATATTTATTATCACAGGGTGTTCTGAGGGTCACAGATCTCACCCTGTGATCCCCATAGAGGAGGCCGTGCAGGAATACAAGATGTGTGCCAGTATATTTATTATCACAGGGTGTCCCGGGGTCACAGATCTCACCCCGTGAACCCCATAGAGGAAGCCGTGCAGGGATACAAGATGTGTGCCAGTATATTTATTATCACAGTGTGTTCTGGGAGTCACAGATCTCACCCCGTGATCCCCATAGAGGAGGCCGCGCAGGAATACAAGGTGTGTGTCAGTATCTTTATTATCACAGGGTGTCCCGGGGTCACAGATCTCACCCCTTGATCCCCATAGAGGAGGCCGTGCAGGAATACAAGGTGTGTGTCAGTATCTTTATTATCACAGGGTGTCCCGGGGTCACAGATCTCACCCCGTGATCCCCATAGAGGAGGTCGTGCAGGAATACAAGGTGTGTGTCAGTATCTTTATTATCACAGGGTGTCCCGGGGTCACAGATCTCACCCCATGATCCCCATAGAGGAGGCTGCACAGGAATACAAGATGTGTGTCAGTATCTTTATTATCTCAGGGTGTCCCGGAGTCACAGATCTCACCCCGTGATCCCCATAGAGGAGGCCGTGCAGGAATACAAGGTGTGTGTCAGTATCTTTATTGTCACAGGGTGTCCTGAGGTCACAGATCTCACCCCATGATCCCCATAGAGGAGACCGAGCAGGAATAGAAGGTGTGTGTCAGTATCTTTATTATCACAGGGTGTCCTGAGGTCACAGATCTCACACCGTGATCCCCATAGAGGAGGCCATGCAGGAATACAAGGTGAGTGTCAGTATCTTTAGTATCACAGGGTGTCCCGGCGTCACAGATCTCACCCCGTCATTCCCATAGAGGAGGTCGTGCAGGAATACAAGGTGAGTGTCAGTATCTTTATTATCACAGGGTGTCCCGGCGTCACAGATCTCACCCCGTGATTCCCATAGAGGAGGCCGTGCAGGAATACAAGGTGTGTGTCAGTATCTTTATTATCACAGGGTGTCCCAGCGTCACAGATCTCAATCCGTGATCCCCATAAAGGAGGCCGTGCAGGAATACAAGGTGTGTGTCAGAATCTTTATTATCACAGGGTGTCCCGGGGGTCACAGATCGCACCCTGTGATCCCCATAGAGGAGACTGTACAGGAATACAAGCTGTGTATCAGTATCTTTATTATCACAGGGTGTCCCGGTGTCGTGCGATGAGCATATAGCGGGGTCCCGTTCGAGTCCAGATGACACCTGGTAAGGAGAGAACAAGAGCAAACAAGGCAAGAGAGAAAAACACATGGCTGCTGTTTGCGGTGTCTGGGAGCTGATCACACCCCAGAACTCTGCGCATTGTGCAAGAAAATGTCGGCCAAAACCCTGCTCAGCCCTTTTGGCAGAAGTCCGATGACATTTTCTGAAAGGCAGCCCCGAAGTCCCCGGTGGCGCCTCAAGCCGACCCACCGCTCATGGATTCTTCCCAGGAGATACCGCGCTAGATGGCACTCCGACCAGGGGTTCCCCTATGTGGAACGGTGTAAAAAGAAGGCGGCTTTGAAGTCACTGTCGGGGGCACCAGACAAGCGTGAGCGTTCTTGTGCTCGGTCCCTCAGCCCTCCTCGGCGTTCCCGAGAATCAGAGAAGGAGCGGCCTCGTAAAGTCCCCTGTACTGATACGGAGGCCTCGAGCGATGGCGTTCGGTCTCCTGAGGGTTGTCCCGCTGAGGACCCCCTATCATCTTCAAGGCCAGACCCGGTAACCCAGGCATCAGCAGCCCAGGGTCCCATGCACGAGTGGGAGTCCAGAATACTGGCACTGGAGCACAGCGTCACATTCTTCCTGGCTGCCCAGCAGGTACTTTTGCCCAGCACGGCTGGCCCATGCCCCGATCCTGAGAGGCCCCTGGTTGGGGGACCCAAACCCACCCAGGAAGCCCCTGAGAGCTGCGGGCCTCATGCGGGTTCTTGGCACTGGTCCCAATCGCCATCCCGTTCCTCGGGGGCAAGGTCCTCTAAGGCCAGTGCCCTCTAAGGCCAGTGCCTATGGCTCCAAGCAGGCCTCGGCTACTGACAAGCCTGACTCAGACTCCTTCTCGGACCTTTCGGGCTGGGAATTTGAAGGGGGTATTTCCCCGGAGACTCAGGTCCACTGGGATTTGTCCTCAGACCCCTCTCCACCGGCACTGCAGAGGCATTCACAGCCTGAGGACACCTCCTTTCTGGTGTTTGTCTGGGACATGGCACGGGCTCTCAGCCTGCAGACTCAGAATGAAGAGGGACCCCTGGGCCGAGGAACTGGATATACTCCAGTACAAATCACCGCTGCGGGTATCCCTCATGGTCCCAGTGCCGCCCATCTTGGCTTGGTTAGTCCTCCGCATGGGAAAACACCAGCCTCAGTCCCTATTGTTAGCAAGTGACTCGATGCCATTTACTGGGTCCAACAGGCCCCGTGGATTTGAAAGGTCAACTTCCCCATAGCTCCATGGAGGTTGAGTCGGCTATGTGGAAACAGAAGAGCCCAAAGTCTCACTCTTCTGTCCCCGCTGGAAAGGAATGCCATGCCCTTGACGCCCTTAGGCTCAAGGCCTACCAGGGTTCCATGCTGACATGACGTATTCAGGCTTACCAGCTCTACATGAGGATGTTTCTTTGTGAGCTCACCAAAGAGCTCTGCGGCTTCTTGGCGGGTCTGGGAGGTGACCATCTTGCCAGATTCCAGACCCTCCTGAAGTCGGTCACAGAATGCTCTAAATACATTTCCCATGCCGGCTATAATGGCTTTGAATCCATGGCTCGGGTAGTAGCCGCCGGCATTGGGACCCGCCATCATGCTTGGCTCAAGTCTTCGGACTTGGAGCAGTGGGTCCAAGAAAAGCTCTTGCATGTCCCCTGTCTCGGTGAGCAGTTGTTTGGCAAGCCCATGGAGGACAAGGCGGCCAAAATTGAGACCTAGTTTGTGACACGTACGCGTATCTCGTGGAAAACTTCTTCCCTTCCTCGGAAGAAACAGCAGGCGAAGAAACCATTCTACCCAAGGAAGGGGCTCCCCTACCGAGGGTATCAGCCTTACCCGCCGACCCCGGCGCCATCTTCCAGCGCACAGGTTTGCTTTCAACAGCAGCTGAACAACCTACTTAATCAGCAAGCAGTCGAAGGGGTACCGCAGCACCTCCAGGGCTGAGGTTTCTACTCCTTGTACTTCCTGAAAATGATGGAAGGCATGCGGCCCATCCTCGACCTCAGGAACCTAAACAAATTCCTGGTGAGGGAAAAGTTCAAGATGCTGTCACTTGGCGTCTTGCTGCCCTTCCTCCAGCATGGCGATTGACTATGCTCCTTGGACCTCAAGAGGCCTATGCTCACATAGTGATCCACCCCCAGCACAGGCAATACTTGCGCTTCAAGGTGCATGGGGAGCACTTCCAGTACAAGGTGCTCCCTTCCAGACTCGCCTCTGCCCCATGAGTCTTCACGAAGTGCCTCTCCATGGTCGTGGTTCACCTCTGACGCCAGGGGGTGCCCATCTTCCTCTACGTAGATGACTGGCTCATCACGGGGGCCTCAATGGAGTTAGCCCATTCCAGAGCATCACGACCGGTCCTCCTCCTGAAACACCACGTCTTCCTGATCAACTATCCCAAGTCCCACCTCAAGCAAAGAGGACTCTGGAGTTCATCGGCGCCGTCCTTGACACCAATTGGGTGACTGCCTTCCTCCCTCAAGGCCATGTGGACTGTCTCCGTGATCTGGTGGCTGAGGTATAGGGCAAAGCCAGGGTACCGGCGCGGACCATGCTGCACCTCCTGGGGCACATGGCCTCGACCGTCCATGTTGTCCCCCATGCCCGCTTGCACATGCGGGTGGCCCAGTGGTGCCTCTGGTCACAGACGTTTCAGGCCTCGAGCCATCTCCAGGACCCTGTGCTGGTCTCCCAAGTTCTGCACACCTCCCTAGACTGGTGGCAGGATCCCTGGAACCTCCAGCAGGTCATGGTGTTCCAGGCGGCTCATCACGATCTCGTGCTGATGACGGATGCCTCGCTGTTGGGCTGGGGAGCCCACTCAGTGACCTACACACCCAGGGGCAGCGGACAGTCAAGGAGTCCCAGCAGCAGATCAACCTGCTCGAACTCCGGGCAATCCGGTGGGCTGTGAAGGTTTTCGAGCCCCACTTCAAGGGAAAATCTGTGTTAGTGCAGACCGACAACAAAGTCGTGATGTTCTATCTGAAGAAGTAGGGAGAGATGGGTTCCCGCCTCCTCTGCCGGGAAGCTGCCCTCCTCTGCTTTTTCGCGCTGCAGCAGGGCATGACCCTCAAAGTAGTCTATCTCCTGGGCCAGGACAATGTCCTCATGGACAGACTCAGCAGCATGCTGTGGCCACATGAATGGCACCTGGACCCGGAGGTGGCTGTCCTCCTGTTCCACCGGTGGGGGACTCCATACTTGGACCTGTTCGCCATTCCGGCAAACACACAGCTCCCACGCTTCTGCAATCTGATTCCCCACTCCGTCAGGGTGGCACCGGATGCGTTCCTCTTGAACTGGGCCTCCGGGACCCTGTATGCGTTTCCTCCCACCCTGCTCATCGCGAAGACCCTCCACAAAATTGGGTGGGTCCGAGCCTCGGTGATCCTCATGGCTCCCTCATGGTCTCAATAGCCTTGGTTCCCGCTCTTGCTCTGGCTCTTGTCGAAGCCTCCAGTTCCCCTAGGCTGTGCTCCAGGTCTGCTAACGCAGGAGGAGGAGTGGGTGCTTCACCTGAACCTGACCTCGCTATTCCTCACAGCCTGATGGCTGAACGGGTCTGGCAAGCTTTGCTACACTTTCCCGAGGAGGTCGAGGAGATCCCCCTGGCATCGAGGAAGGACACGATGAGATGGGCCTATGCCTTCAAGTAGCAGTGCTTCTCAGTCTGGTGCTCCGAGCTCCAGATCGACCCATTTTCTTGCTCCACCCGGTGGGTCCTTCAGTACCTTCTCCAGTGATATTGCTGAAGGACTGAATGGAAAAGTCTGTCTTTTTGCATATGACATGAAAATTTGCAACAGAGTGGACTCCCCTGAGTGAGTGGATAACATGAGAAAAGATCTACAAAAGCTAGAAGAATGGTCTAATGCTTGGCAGTTAAGATTTAATGTGAATAAGTGCAGTATCATGCACTTGGGAAGCAGAAATACAAGGGAAATGTACACGATAGGGGGCGAAATGTTGGTGTGCATGGACCAGGAGATGGACCTTGGTGTGATTATTTCTGAGGATCTCAAGGTGGCAAAACAATGCAACAAGGCGGTGGCAAAAGCCAGGAGGATGTTGGGTTGCATACAAAGAGGAATTACCAGCAGAAAGGGTGAGGTACTTATGCCACGGTATAAGTCACTGGTGAGGCCTCACTTGGAATACTGTGTTCAGTTTTGGAGACCATATCTCACAAAGGATATAAAACAACTGGAAACAGGTCAGAGGAAGATGATCAAAATGATTTGTAGCCTGCGTCAGAAACCTTATGAGAAAAGACTTGAAGACCTAAATATGTACACTCTGGGGGAGAGAAGGGTCAGGGGAGATACAATTCAGACCTTTAAATACTTAAAGAGAAATAATGAACAGGCCAGCAGCCAGCAAACTTCTAAAACCAGCAACAAAAGCCGGTATTTTTGTTCAAGAAGGGACATAGGTAGGGTGGAGGTTACTTTAAAATAAAAGAGGACGAGGACCACAGCCAACACAGTGATAGTCCAAAACAACTTTATTGAAGACTCAACTACACAGTTTTGGCCCTAGGCCTTCGTCAGGGGTCTATAAGCAGACATATAAAAACATAATTAAAATATAAACATAAATGAATATATTAAAACTTCATATACAGACAAAATAAACACAATCAATAAAATATACTAATTACCAAAATAAATATAGAGACAGGACATAGAAACTGTCCGGGAGTAAAGTTGTTTTGGACTATCATTGTGTTGGCCATGGTCCTTGTCCTCCGCCACTTTTCAACAATATATTGCGGAAGGCATCCTTCTCCCCCCGTGTTACTTTAAAATAAAAGACAGCATTTTGTTGCTGTGATTACCGTCCAGGGCTCTAGGTGTCACTCATATTAAGTTGGCTTGTTGTGTGCACACACAGGGTCTGCTGGGTTGTGCACAGTGGGTGTGTGGCAGCTTTCCTCCACATACTGCATGCAAACAAGGCAGGACAAGCTGCAGCAGAAGAAACGCCAAATCCTCACACTGAGTGATGAGATTGACAGCGGCTTTGTGAATTGGGATGGTAGAGTGTTGCTATGCAACTTCAGTTGCAGCTGCGTCCATGGATGTAGTTAGGGGGAACGAGGGAGGGGGGCAGTGCACCCCCAAGTGAGATGCCCCGATGGCCGTGACCCCTTGTCTGTGCACGGGGATCTCATCTCCCCCAGGCAGAAAGGAAGAGGATGGTTTTCTCTCTGACTGCAGGGATCTGATCTCCCAGGGCAAATAGAAGATATCTTTGCTGCGAATGTCAGCCATCCTTTTCTTTTCTGCTCGCAGGGGATGGGATCCCCTTGAGCAGACAGAGAACGGGAAGGTCCTAATGGCAAGAAAAAATGGTTGTGTGGCTGGTTAGGGGTGAGAAATTGAGGTAAAAGCAGAGAAAGCTTTAGGGCAGAGGAAGATAGAAAGCAGAGGGTAGGGCTAAATGGCCAATTTTCCCAATGGAGAAAGGTGAATAGTGATGTACCCCAGGGATCTGTGCTGGGTCTGCTGCTTTTTGAATGGACCCAGGATATCAATGCTTGACCCAAGAGTGAAAGGGTGCGTAGGAAGAATGAGGTGAGTCACGGCGGGAAAGCAGGTCGCCAGGCGGCAGGTATCGAGTCAGGCATCTCCCCTAAAGGGAGAGAGGTTACCACGAGATGGACTGAAGGAGAAGACAGACTAAATGCCCCTTTCTCTTTTCCCTCCTTGTCCTCTCCCTCCTAGTCCCTGACAAGTTACACAAATATATCAATAAACTCTTTCTTCCATATTTTCTTCTTCATCTTTTTTGATACCGCATGCACCAGTGATGACACACCGCATCGCACGTCTGCCCCTTCCCTCACCTCTGCCAGCTCAGGTGGTTGGGACATGGCTGCATGGGAGGGGCCTACCCCAACTGCCCGGCCAATACCTCTCCCACCCCTCAGAGCCCTTATTGCCCATCTTCCTCCCTTTAAACTTCTTGAAAGCCTTTTGAATGAATTTAGCAATGTCAAACTCTCATAGAAACATAGAAATATGATGACAGAAAAAGACCACATGGCCTATCTAGTCTGTCCTTCCATAACAACAACTACAACAATCCCCTTTTTACCTTTAGAGATCCTCTGTGTTTGTCCCATGCTTTTTGAATTCAGTTACTGTCCTCATCTTTACCACCTCCACTGGGAGACTATTCCATGGATCCACTACTCTTTCAATTGAAAGAGGCTCTCTCCCTGAACATTTATGCCACGGAGGTATTTAAACATCTCAATCATATCACCTCTATCCCGCCTTTCCTCTAAGGTGTACATATTAAGATCCTTCAGTCTGCCCTCATATGCTTTATAATGAAGACCACTAATCATCCACCCTCTGCACCGACTCCATCCTGTTCACATCCTTTTGAAGGTGCGGTCTCCAGAATTGCACACGATACTCCAAATGAGGTTGCACCAAAGACTTATACAGAGGCATTATCACCTCCTTTTTTCTGCTAGCCATTCCTCTCCGTATGCACCCAAGCATCCTTCTAGCTTTTGCCGTCGCCTTTTCTACCTGTTTAGCTACTTTAAGATCATCAGACACAACCACGCCTAGGTCCCGCTCTTCTTTAGTGGACAAAAGTACTTCACCCCCTATACTGTATTGCTCCCTTGGATTGCTGCCGCCCAAATGCATGACCTTACATTTTTTAACATTAAATCCCAGCTGCCAAATTCTAGACCATTCTTCGAGCTTAGCTAGATCTCTCCTCATGTTATCTACACCTTCCTAGGTGTCTACTCTATTGTAGATTTTGGTATCATCCGCAAAGAGGCAAACCTTACCTGAAAGCCCTTCCGCTATATCACTAACACTAACGAGGAGCTTTCTGATGTCGTGATGGACATTGTCCCTGAATCAGTAACTGACTTACCAGAGGGAACCGGTCATGTGGGGTGTGCCGCGGCTTGCTCTGTCCGCTGGGCACGTTGTGATGGCCAAGGTCATCTATCACGCAAGGGAGAGCCTCTAGTCACCATCAGACTGCTCCGGGGCCGAGCTGGGTGACTTGTTCTCTGAGGACCCTCATCAGCTCCTCCATTTTGGTGCTCATGACCCTCGATTCTGTAACCTTCTTCTCTGTTGCTGTCTGCTTACTGCACCATATAGAGGCCACAGTCATGTCTTTTGTCCTCTTCCTTCTGGCCTACATCATTGCTGACTTCGTGTCAGCTGGGGTCTTGTTCGCTGGTCCTCCCTTGTGCTCTGCGGTTCGTCATTGTCCCTACGTCCCGCTCTGTCCACTGCTGTTCCTGCGAGACCTGTCTATATATGAAAAATGCTATGGGGTGATGAGAGGAAAGAATGTTATCCACTGTTCAGCCCAGTTCATTATGACCCTATTCTGCCTGTCCGTGCCAGGACTGAGGACTGGCCTCAGCATCATTTACTCGTACCATCCCCCCTTTTCTATATTTTCCCTTATTCTTTCCCTCCCCCTCTTTCTTTCTTTTTTTTTGTCTATCCTCAGTGACAGTGAAGCAGTGTATAAGCATTCTACCACATTACTGGCTGAAAGTGAACATGATCTGAAACATTTGCTTCTCAAGATCAAGGAACATAGTCTTAAAATGGGCCTGCACCTTAATGCAAAGAAGACAAACATCCTGACTACTGGCAAAATCAATAGGTTGATTGTTGATGGAGAAGAAATCAAAATAGTGGACAACTTTGACCTATTGGATCAACTATCAATAAAGAAGCAACAAGTAGTCAAGAAATCCGACGACACATTGCTCTTGGCAGAATGGTTATGAAAGACCTAGACAAGATTCTCAAGAGCAGAGATGTCTCTCTCCATACAAAGATTTTGGCATTTTCTAAAACGTCATATGGATGTAAAAGTTGGACAGTGAAAAAGACAGACAGGAAGAAAATTGATGTCTTTGAATTATGGTGTTGGCGACAAATACTATGTATACCATGGACTGTACAGGTTGCTTATGAGGCCTGTCAGACGGCTGCCTGGGTGAAAATCTTCACACTCTTGGCAAGTGCATATTTCTATATGATTTGCAAGGTATTGTGGGCAATGTAGTTCATTCACACCAGACACAGCTGCTGACAATAATTTAGTTGTGCTCTTGGGTAAAGCCAATAAGATATTTATTTATGGGGTTATTTCTGCCAACACAGATATGCTTGGTAGCACATAAATTAGGTTACTTGCTTTCAGTGTTAACTTGGAAAAACAAAGTCAAAATCAGGAATACAACAAATGAAAAGCCACAAAGCAAGAAACAAACTGTTCTTTTCAGGTTAACTTCTGATTATTTCCCACATAGATACAGAAGTGATTCTCTCCTAGCTCACAAGCAATTAGGTAAGGCTTAATTGCTAGCAGTTACCAGCTGAAACCCCTTAGCTGGCTTGCCTTCCACTGTGTGGGTCAAATCCTGCTTCAGGAGCTTTTCTGAGTAGATTAAAGAACAAATTTGTATTTCTTTGTGATGGTTGCTGTACTTTATAACAGAAAGTTACCAACGGAGTTTAGATAGAGAGCAGTCCATATAAACAGGATCCTCATCTGCTATTATTCCCCCTTGTTCAACAAGCATGGGTTCAATATCATGGATTGGCACAGATGAATCTCTCAATGGAGCATTTTCAGGAGAATACTTGTTTCCCTGCTGTCTTTCAAGGTTATAGCTAGGGCATAGATCAGTGTTCATACCTGAGCTTCCATTGCTGCTAGAGTTCCTCTCTATATAGCCTGGCCAGTATGTAGTCCAGTTCTTATGTCCAGCCTTCCAATCCAGATCCCTGGACACTGGATCTCTCTTCACATACCTTCTGGCACAGGTCTTAGGGTCCCTTCCACGTGCAGCCGTCTCCCTCACAGGTAGCCTCTGGTGATTCCTAGCTCTGCAGCACCATTCCTCTGGCTTTCCCCAGTCCAATGGTGTATGCTGGCTCTTGGAATACCTCCCAGTATACGTACTGCTTTGGACTCTTCTAGACCTCTCAAAGGCTTTTCTCTTCCTTCTTCCAAAGGGTCTCTTTCCCTCTCTGTCCGTCCGGTTTGGCTTCTGCTTCTGATGATCCTTCAGATGAAACTGAGGATCCTTCTCTGGATATCCAAGGTGATCATGAAGATGGTCATCTGTAGAATAAACTCTACTCTTATTCTACCTTGATGAGTGCTCCTCCCTAACACAGTGCAGCGGTGCTGAATCAGGCCCTGCCCTTTGAGATGAGTGCTTAGGGATTACCTCATAGCCCTCCTGATTGAACACACGTTTCCCCACTTCAGTTCCTCTAATGGCTGTTGGAAACCTGGTGCATTCTGGGACTGGTAGTCTTTTATGAGAAAATTCTGTTTTCTTATTTCTACCAGAACTGACAGGTTGCTTGTTCAGAGTCACTTCACCTTTTCTATAGCTCCTTCCTGAGCTATGATAAGCTTCCTTATCACATAGCCCCCTGCTTAAGTTATTACGGACTGGTTTAACTGGTGAAACTTCTTTCCTACAGTCCGTAATACCTACGAGAGTGTTATCATTTTGAAGCTCACTTACTTCCTGACTGGCTTCAGGGACATTATTATTTACAGGCCTCTCCTTCCAAGACTTAAGTACATTAATATGGTAGGTCTGCCTACGCCCTCTTGCATTTTCTACCACATAAGATACTGGGCTCACTTGTTTAACAACCTTCCATGACCCTTTCCACTGTACTTCAAATTTTGGAGCTGTACCTGCTACTTGAACCAAAACCTTTTCACCAATGCTTAATTGGCAGCTTTTGGCCTTCCTATCATACCACCCTTTCTGGCGCACTTGACTGTCCTGCAGGTTCCTCTCAGCAACCTGCGACGTCCTTTTCAAACATGCTCTCAAGTCACGTAGAAACAGTGGCACCTCCTGACTTCCTGGTTCAGGATCAATCCATTGTTCCCTCAAAATGTCTAACAAACCCCGTGGAGCCCTACCATACATCAATTCATATGGGGTTACACCTAGGGACACCTGAATTCTTTCCCTGCAGGCATACAAGGCAAAAGGCAATAACATATCCCATTCTTTTACCTCTCCTGCTAACCCCCTTCTCAACATTTGTTTGAGAGTTTGGTTGAATCTCTCCACCAAACCGTTTGATTGTGGATGGTAGGCTGAGGTTTTTACGTGATGAATGCCAAAGGTATCCCAGACCTGGGCCAAATATTTGGATACAAAATTGGACCCTCGGTCAGTCAACACCTCTCTTGGGAATCCCACTTCACAAAACAATTTTACTAGCTCTAAAGCTATTGTTTTTGCAGAAACATTCCTCAGTGGTATGGCCCAGGGAAACCTTGTTGCCTGATCTACCATAACTAGGATGTATTGGAAACCTCGGGGCGTTTTGACTAATGGGCCTACAATATCCATGGCAATGCGACCAATTGGGTCTGTAATAATTGGCATGGGAATCAATGGCACCACCGGTGGGTGAGCCACTGTAACTCGCTGACATGCTGGACATGCAGCACAAAACTGGGCAGTTTCTTTGAAAATACCTGGCCAGTAAAAATGCTTAAGTATTTGATCCAGCGTTCCTTGCATCCCTTTATGACCTCCCACTGGATGATCATGTGCTAATCTAAGTACTAGCCCTTTGAAAGTTGTGGGTACCACCAATTGTTTATGAATGGTCCCATTCCTGGGGTCCTGACTCTCTCTATATAATATGTCATTATCTAGTCTGAATCTGGGCAATTCCTCCCTGACTTCCTGAGCATACTTAAAAGCTCGGGTGAGAGCTTGATCAGCTCGCTGCTCTTGTGGAAAGTTAGGAAACTTTGCCACCAACTCAGCTGGCACCCAGGGTAAACTTTGACCAGCTAACATCTCAGCCCTACCCTGTGCTCTGCAAAGTCTCTCACACCGCTTTTGTGCTTTCAACTTTCTTACTTTACCAGATGATGGTGTTATTAAATCATCATGAGAGGGTAAGTCTCCTAATAACTCTGCCTGCTCCCCCTCCTCCTTCTGCTGGCTCTCTACCTTAGCCTGCGAGTGGGTGGATACAAGGCCCCTCTTATTACCCATAGTTTGGCCTTCTGGAAGCTGAACCATCTTTTTAGCTAGGGACTGAGGACTTCCAAAGAAAGGCCCGGGAGCTATTTCCATTATTAAACCTTCTCCCTCCTTCTTTCCTAGCCCTTCCACTAGACCCTGCTTAAATCTTGGCCAGTCCTTTCCTAGAACCAAATCAAAGGGTAGCCTAGGCACCACTGCTACCAGGACTTCCTCTTGTTCCCCCAGGCACTTAACCTTTAGCCTATAGGTGGGATGTGATGTTGCAGCACCATGAATGCACCCGATGTGAACTTGGCTTTCAGGGGTTCTAGGCACAAATCCTTCTTGGGCCTCTATTCTCTGCCAAAGCCTTTCTGACATCATACTCTGGTCTGCCCCAGAGTCTAACAAAGCATTTGTGGTAACTCCTTGCACATCAACCATCAAAAGAAATCCTTCTTTGGGCTGTTTTAAATCCACCCCCATTAAGCTAGTGTGTGTCTGGCATCTCTTTTCTAAATGTCCCCATTTTCCACACTTGAAACATTTCTTTCTATTCCACTGTGTCATCTGGTTTGATACAGTACATACATTTTCAGAAACATTTTTAATTATTTTCTTTTCTGATACAGCACATCTAGCCTCAGCACCAATCTTCAGAGGGCCACCCATTCTATGGCAAGCCTGCGTGGCTTCCAAGAATCTCTCTGCCAGCATGGTTGCCTCTCCAAGATTTTGGCAATTTTGCTGTATAAGGAAAGTGTGCAAATCTTTAGGCACCCCAGACATAAATTGTTCAAGCATTATAATATATAATAGCATTTCTACCGTCTTTTGCTCAGGCTCCAACCATTTTACAGCTAAACCTCTGATTCTCTGACTCAGAGCCCTGGGTGTTTCACCCACTCTCAATGTAGTAGCTCTAAACATTCGCCTATACTCTGAAATAGACAACCCTAGGCGATCTCTAATAGCAGCCTTTACATCCTTATAATTCAAAGCCTGGGCTGCTGGCATTGCTCTATAAGCTGCAAGCGCCTCTCCAGTTAATGAGGCTGCCAGCCTTACTGCCCACTGGGTCTCTGGCCATGCTAATGCTTGTGCCACTCTTTCAAAAGACTCTAGAAAATCATCAACATTATCATCTGGAGTTAGCTTCCCAAAACTAAATGCCCCAATCCCCTGATTGAGTCCCACACTGTCCACATGTGGTGTACCAGTACTAACTGCTGGTCTTGCATCTGTTCCACTTTGGCTCTGCAGCTGAACTAGGGCTTGCACCAGATCAAGCACTGGCTTCTGCTGGTCCATTAAGGCTTTCATAGCAGTGTCCTGAGCCTGCTGTGCTAGCTCCTGCTGCCTGCTGAACTGGGCTGCCATCCACTGAGCTAGTTCCTTTGAATCCATCTTGAACCCTGTAAGAAAATACAAAGAAAAAAAACACAGTGCACCACCTTCCAAACAGGTGTTTTTTTCTACACTCTTTTTTTTTTTCAATTACCCCTGTGCTTACTCCCATCCACCACTAGAGATGCCCAGGTACTTATTACCTTGTGCTAGTGATGAATCCAGCTCTGCACAGGGTCTTTTCCTCCTGGGACAGCTTCCTGGAACAACCCCTTTTCCTCCAAAGTGTAGTTGAGGGAAAATCTTTTTTTTCCAGCTTTAAACTTGAACTGTAGTTGTAATCCTCAGCAAGTAAATCCCCTTTGTGCAAAAGCAATCCGAAAAACTACGCCATTTGTCAGACGGCTGCCTGGGTGAAAATCTTCACACTCTTGGCAAGTGCATATTTCTATATGATTTGCAAGGTATTGTGGGCAATGTAGTTCATTCACACCAGACACAGCTGCTGACAATAATTTAGTTGTGCTCTTGGGTAAAGCCAATAAGATATTTATTTATGGGGTTACATAGTAACATAGTAACATAGTAGTTGACGGCAGATAAAGACCAGCATGGTCCATCCAGTCTGCCCAGCGAGATGGCAAGAGTAGGTGCACCTGTCGCTCCGCGCAGGCCACCCCTCTCCATATCCTTGTTCAGGATTTGTTGAGACGTTATATGGTTTGGAAGTTAGATGGTACCGTTTATTTTGTTTTATTTCCTATTTCTGTAAAGGGATCCTCTGTGTTTGTCCCATGCCTTTTTGAATTCCGTCACCGTGTTTGCCCCTTTTTGAATTTTTTATTTCTCCCAACACAGATATGCTTGGTAGCACATAAATTAGGTTACTTGCTTTCAGTGTTAACTTGGAAAAACAAAGTCAAAATCAGGAAAACAACAAATGAAAAGCCACAAAGCAAGAAACAAACTGTTCTTTTCAGGTTAACTTCTGATTACTTCCCACATAGATACAGAAATGATTCTCTCCTAGCTCACAAGCAATTAGGTAAGGCTTAATTGCTAGCAGTTACCAGCTGAAACCCCTTAGCTGGCTTGCCTTCCACTGTGTGGGTCAAATCCTGCTTCAGGAGCTTTTCTGAGTAGATTAAAGAACAAATTTGTATTTCTTTGTGATGGTTGCTGTACTTTATAACAGAAAGTTACCAACGGAGTTTAGATAGAGAGCAGTCCATATAAACAGGATCCTCATCTGCTATTATTCCCCCTTGTTCAACAAGCATGGGTTCAATATCATGGATTGGCACAGATGAATCTCTCAATGGAGCATTTTCAGGAGAATACTTGTTTCCCTGCTGTCTTTCAAGGTTATAGCTAGGGCATAGAACAGTGTTCATACCTGAGCTTCCATTGCTGCTAGAGTTCCTCTCTATATAGCCTGGCCAGTATGTAGTCCAGTTCTTATGTCCAGCCTTCCAATCCAGATCCCTGGACACTGGATCTCTCTTCACATACCTTCTGGCACAGGTCTTAGGGTCCCTTCCACGTGCAGCCGTCTCCCTCACAGGTAGCCTCTGGTGATTCCTAGCTCTGCAGCACCATTCCTCTGGCTTTCCCCAGTCCAATGGTGTATGCTGGCCCTTGGAATACCTCCCAGTATACGTACTGCTTTGGACTCTTCTAGACCTCTCAAAGGCTTTTCTCTTCCTTCTTCCAAAGGGTCTCTTTTCCTCTCTCTCCGTCCGGTTTGGCTTCTGCTTCTGATGATCCTTCAAATGAAACTGAGGATCCTTCTCTGGATATCCAAGATGATCATGAAGATGGTCATCTGTAGAATAAACTCTACTCTTATTCTGCCTTGATGAGTGCTCCTCCCTAACACAGCGCAGCTGTGCTGAATCAGGCCCTGCCCTTTGAGATGAGTGCTTAGGGATTACCTCATAGCCCTCCTGATTGAACACACGTTTCCCCACTTCAGTTCCTCTAATGGCTGTTGGAAACCTGGTGCATTCTGGGACTGGTAGTCTTTTATGAGAAAATTCTGTTTTCTTATTTCTACCAGAACTGACAGGTTGCTTGTTCAGAGTCACTTCACCTTTTCTATAGCTCCTTCCTGAGCTATGATAAGCTTCCTTATCACAGGCCTCACTTGGAATACTGTGCCCAGTTTTGGAGACCGTATATCACAAAGGATATAAAAAGAATGGAAACAGGTCAGAGCAAGGCGACCCAAATGATTTGGAGCCTGCATCAGAAGACTTATGAGAAGAAATGCCAGAATTCAAAATGGCATGGGACAGGCACAGTGGATCCCTTTACAGCAACAGGATAAAATCAAAATAAACATAACTATCTCTTATATTGGAACAAATGGGGATGACCCACATGGTCTTTATCTGCCATCATATACTATGTTACTATGTCACACGTCTGCCCTCAGCAGTTATTTGTTGGAGGTGGGCAGGGGCAGACTATCTCATCCTTGACCAATTTCAGAAGTGATTCTGACTTCCCCCAGCCTACGTGGGGCATTGTTCCTTCTGGCTGGATGGGTTGATCCTTCCACTTCCTTTTGCCCCCCCCCCTCCCCTTGCAGCACTGCCTCAACCGACTCCTGGCATGATGGTTAAGACGTCCACAGTTAATTCACCTTGTTTTATCATGTCTGATGTTTCTCTGGGTCCTGAGAGATCCACGGCACACTGGAGAATAATTTTAGGAAGACTTTCTACTCGCATAACCACATTTATGCCAATGACATCATGGTGTACGCGCCAATCAACTTACTAGCACTAAACACTACAACAATAACAAAATGCCTCGAAGACATACCTCATAGCCAACAACTTAACGGTCAACTACAACAAAACTGAGGCAATGTTCGTTACCAGGAACCCCACCTTCACACCTCCACAAACTATCAGCATCCTAGACAAACACATAGTAGTCAAAGAAGAAGTTAAATATCTGGGCATCACACTAGACAGAGCTCTGAACCTGAAATCCCACATCACCAAAACCGTAAACAAGGCATATCATCGACTGAAAATAATCAGACAAATCAAACCAATGCTAAGTCAGGACCACTTCCGCACAGTGTGTCAAGCACTCTTTACACCACTGCTGGATTATGGAAACTCACTATATCAAGGCCTTCCTCAGCAGACACTCCACCCACTACAGATGGTACAAAACACCACGGCACGCATCATTACAGACACTCCAAGGACCGAGCACATCACTCCCGTCCTACAGCAACTGCACTGGCTCCCAATGGTGGCAAGAGCTAAATACAAAACACTCATGATCATCTTCACTAGGTACGGGGGGTCGGCTGGTCCACTTCGCCCAGCGGTGGTCGGCCATAACGTCCGACTCCTGGGTATTGCAGGTGGTTCAAAAGGGCTATCTCTTGCATTTTCACCAAGTGCCTCCCCCCTATTTTCTGGGGGAACCGGCACGTCCCCCTCTGCACAAAGACCTGCTCCTCTAGGAGCTGCAGGGTCTTCTTCGGGAACAGGCTGTGGAGCCCGTGCCACGTCTCCAGTGGGGTCGCGGGTTTTATTCCCGGTACTTCCTGGTGCCAAAGCGGACGGGGGGTCTCAGGCCCATCCTGGACCTGCGCAACCTCAACAGGTTCCTGCATCGGGAAAAGTTAAAAATGCTTTCCCTTGGAACACTGCTGCCCTACCTCCGGTGGGGAGACTGGCTATGCTCCTTAGATCTGAAGGATGCATATACCCACATCCTCATTCACCCGGACCACCGGCAATATCTTCGATTTGTGGTGGCGGGGAATCACTATCAGTACCGCGTGCTGCCTTTTGGCCTTTCTTCCGCCCCCAGGGTGTTCACGAAATGCCTGGCTGTGGTGGCCGCCTTCCTGAGGCTTCAAGGCTTCTTTGTCTTCCCCTACCTGGACGACTGGCTCATTCGAGCGCAGTCCTCCCAGGAGGTCGCCCAGGCCGCTCGGCGTACGGTGGCCCTGCTTCAGCACTTGGGCTTTGTCATCAACTTCGAGAAGTCCGCTTTGCTCCCCTCTCAGGACCTCGAGTTCATAGGGGCGCGGCTGGACACTCGACAGGCTCGCGCCTTCCTGCCTCTACAGCGAGCCAACAGGCTCATAGCTCTGGCCGGCGGGATTATCAGCGCGCCTTCGGTCTCTGCCAGACGGTTTCTGCAGCTCCTCGGGCACATGGCCTCCACGGTCCATGTCACTCCGAATGCCCGTCTGCATATGCGACCGGCTCAGTGGAGCCTTCGCACTCAATGGCATCAGGCCTCAGGGAGCCTGACGGACGTTATTCAGGTCTCCGGCCGCCTGGCCTCCTCTCTGCGCTGGTGGCTTCACCTGCCAACCTAGTGCTCGGCATGGCTTTTCAGTCCCCTCCGCCGTCCCTGGTGGTGACAACGGATGCCTCTCTCCTGGGATGGGGAGCACATTGCCAAGAGGCATGCACTCGAGGCCTTTGGACGCCTTGGGAAGCTGCTCAGCAGATAAACTTCCTGGAGCTGCGGGCCATCCGCCTCGCTCTGCGGACCTTCACCCACCTCACCTCCCGTCAGTCTGTGCTGATCCAGACGGACAATCAGGTGGCCATGTTCTACGTGAACAAACAGGGGGGCACGGGCTCCCTCCCTCTGTGCCAGGAGGCTCGGAAACTGTGCTCTTGGGCAGTCGACCACGGCATCCTCAAGGCGGTTTACCTGCCCAGGCAGGAAAATTGCCTGGCCGACAGGCTGAGCCGGATTCTGCAGCCGCACGAATGGATGTTGAACCCCGCGGTGGTTCGGAAGATCTTTCGCCGGTGGGGCTCCCCCACCCTGGATCTCTTCGCCAGTCCTCTGAACCGGCAACTCCCCCGGTTCTGCTCCCGGCACCCGCATCCGCTCAGAGTAGCTCCGGATGCTTTCCTCATCTCGTGGTCCACGGGCCTGCTGTATGCATTCCCTCCCACGCCTATGGTGGCCCGGACACTGTTCAAGGTTGTCCAGGACAGGGCCTCCGTGATCCTGGTTGCGCCCAGTTGGCCGAGGCAACCCTGGTTCCCCCTGCTTCTGCAGCTGGCGGGGGACGCCCCCATTCCTCTGGGGTCCCAGCCCGACCTTCTGACTCAGGATCAGGGGGCGCTCTTGCACCCCAACCCTCGGGCTCTTCAGCTGATGGCCTGGCTGCTGAACAGGTAGTCCTCGCTCCGCTCCTTCTTCCCCCGGAGGTGGAAGCTGTCGTCCTGGCCTCCCGGCGCCCTTCCACAAGGAAGTCTTACGCCCTTAAGTGGTGTCGCTTCTCTCTCTGGTGCTCTCGGCGTCCTGAGGACCCCTTCGCATGTGCGATGCCTGTGGTGCTGCAATACCTGCTGCACCTCTCTGACCTTGGTCTCAAGTCCAACTCGGTCCGGGTCCACCTCAGTGCACTCTCCGCGCACCATTCGCCGGTGGAGGGCCAGCCTCTTGCCTCGCACCCCCTGGTGGCGCGTTTCCTTAGAGGCCTCCTGCTGCTCAATCCGCCGTTGCGCCCTCCGGCCCCTGACTGGGATCTCAATGTGGTCCTGCAAAGGTTCACCTGTCCGCCTTTTGAACCACTGACTACTTGCCCTCTTCATTTCCTTTCCTGGAAAACTCTCTTCTTGATAGCCCTTACCTCCGCTAGACGCGTGAGTGAGCTGCAAGCCCTGGTGTCAGAACCTCCTTACACCCGGTTCTACAAGAACAGGGTGGTCTTGCGGACCCACCCTAAGTTTCTTCCGAAGGTGGTTTCCTCTTTTCACATCAATCAAGAGGTGGTTCTTCCAACCTTCTTTCCCAGGCCGCACTCCAGCCGGGCTGAAACCGTGCTGCATACCCTGGACTGTAGAAGAGTCTTGTCCTTCTACCTTGACCGTACACGAGAGCATAGGAAGGCTGTCCAGCTTTTCGTGTCCTTCGACCCGAATCGGTTGGGTGCCCCTGTCTCCAAGCGCACTCTGTCCATCTGGGTTGCTGACTGTATCGCCTGGTCCTATGGGGCGGCCGGCCTCTCTCTAGAGGGTCGTGTCACCGCCCATCGTGTCAGGGCGAAGGCTGCGTCTGTGGCCCACCTCCGCTCTGTGCCCTTGGCCGACATCTGCCAGGCCGCTACCTGGTCTTCAAGTCAGACCTTTGCAGCTCATTACTGCCTGGAAAGGGAGTCCCGCAGGGACAGTGCTTTCGGTCAGGCAGTCCTCCACAATCTCTTTGAGGTTTAGGCAACTTCTCCCGCCGGCCCTCTTTTGGGCTACCGGGCGGGGGTCTATTCAGAGGAGATTCTCCCTTCTGTGCTGCTGAGCTCGTGGAGCTCATTTTTTTGCTTGAGGCCTCCGGTAGCCTTGAGCTTGGGAGTCCCATAAGTGAGGACTGACTTCCTGCTTGGTCCTGGAGAAAGAGTAGTTACTCACCTGTAACAGGTGTTCTCTAGGAGCAGCAGGAATCAGTCCTCACTACCCTCCCTCCTCCCCTCGGAGTTGCGGTCATGTTCTTTGCTGTCTTCGCTATGTCATTTGACTGAGCAAGATGGCTCCCTTGAGCGGGAAGGGGACTGCGCATGCGCGCTGCAATGCCCAAAGGCTTTCTTCGAAAGCTGGGGATATTGCTCCGCAAGGGCTCCGTCGGCGACGTCACCCATAAGTGAGGACTGATTCCTGCTGCTCCTGGAGAACACCTGTTACAGGTGAGTAACTACTCTTTATTGTCAGTGCCTCTGATATTTCTTCTCTTTCTTCTGCTGAATGTAGCGTAGGACTGGGATCTGGAAAGAGAAAATCCTGTCTGAGTTTGAGGAGCTGCACCAGTTCCTGAATGAGGAGCAGCGGATCCTTCTCTCAAGGCTGGAAGAGGAAGAGAAGGAGATTCTAAAGAAAATCAGAGATAATGTGACCCAACTAGAAGATCGAAGCTCCTCCCTCCAGAAACTGATCTCAGAGATAGAGGAGAAGTGTCAGCAGTCAGCGACGGAGTTACTGAAGGTGAGACTGGGTTATAAATCACAGACGCCACTATGGGCTGGGCTCTCAGTTTACCAGTTTCCTCTACGTTATCATGACTCTCTCCCTTCTCCCTCTGTGTTCTACTCTCTTTTCCCTGCCTTTCCTCCGGAGCTGCTGCTGTCTCCCTTACCAGTCTCTCATGAGTATAGATTTTCTCCTTTCTCCATCTCGCAGCAGACTGTGCTCTCTCCCATCTCACTGAACCATAGATTCTCCTCCTCCGCATATCCCTCCTGGTGTATCTTTCTCCATCTCTACTCCACATTCTTCCCTCTGCACTAGATCCACAGGGCCCCCGTCTGCACAGTCCCTAAGTCCTACCTGCTGCTCCTGCTCCCTCTCTCCTCATCCTGCGTCCACAGCTGCAAGTTAGTACAGAGAACCGCACTGCTGTAGAGATCACTGGGCAGTGGCCATTTGCAGATGCAGCAGTGTAGGGAAGACTCGGGCATCTGTGGAGAGAGGGGAGAGTTTAGACATGATGGAAGAGATGGAGTAAGGTCATGAGGGAGGGAAAAGAAGAAGACACACCATGGAGGGGAATTCAACGGAAGAGAGAAGACAAAAACTGGGAGGGGGAAGGATAGAGAAACACAGAAACATGACGACAGAAAAAGACCACATGGCCTATCTTAGAGAGCGCTTGAGTCACAAAGGATTAAACTTTTGCAAGAAATCAGGGAAGCTAACAAAAGTTACAGCACAGTAATAATAATGGGTGATTTCAATTACCCTGGTATTGAATGGGTCAGTGTCACGGCAGGACATGCTAGGGAGATAAATACCCTATGTATCCCTAACAAGATTACAAAATGCTTACAAGTAACAAGAAAGAGGGCCTTCATGCTCTATGCACCATCACATTGGAATGTTCTCCCACCCGACATCCGGGCAATTACGGACATTACACAGTTCAGGAAGGCACTGAAACACTACCTCTTCCTGCAGCATTATGGTACCACACAACAACCACCTAACAGCACTCACCAAGACACACACATACCAGATTTCCTACTATACACGCACCCTGCGCGCCACGGTAGCACTACCAGACCCCAGCTAGGGCATGTACATAGTCAGCTAATACTGTAAAATACCTTAGCTCAGAACTTGTATATAGTTTCCCCAGTTAGTCCAAGTTGAATAACCCTGTTTCATGTAAGTCCAGTACGGGCGTTACCTGTGTCTGAACAAAGATGCTGTTATATGTAAACCGAGCTGATTTTGAAGAGCGTGGTATAGAAAAAGACTCTAAATAAATAAATAAATAGATGAAATAAATGACTGCTTCTTGGAGCAGCTGGTTCATGAACTGAACAGAGGGGAAGCCATATTGGACCTAGTCCTTAGTGGAATACCATATCTGGTGCAAGAGATAAGGGTGTTGGGGCCACTTGGCAATAGTGATCATAGCGTGATCACATATGATTTAATTAATGGAGGAGAGATGGAACAGAAATCCAAAGTACTACCTTTTAACTTTCAAAAGGGAGACTTTGATAAAATGAGGAAACAAAGGTTGAAGACTTACATCAAGCTTGGGTGTTGTTTAAAAATACTATCTTGGAAGTCCAGACCAGCTGTATTCCACTCTTTAAGAAAAGTGGAAGGAAGTCCAAAAAACTGCTAGCATGGTTTAAAGGTGAGGTCAGAGAGGCTGTTGTTGCCAAAAAAAGCATCTTTCAGGAAATGGAAAAAGGAGCCAAATGACGAAAACTGGAAACAGTACAAGCACTGGCAAGTTAAATGCAAGGCATTGATAAGGCAGACAAAGAGAATTTGAGAAGAAGCTTGCTGTGGAATCAAAAATGCATAATAAAGACTTTTTCAAGTACATTCGTAGCAAAAAACCTGTGAGAGAGTCAGTTGGACCATTAGATGCATTCACTCTGCAGCTCCTCACTACCTTTCTTCTCTTATCTCTACTTCTACCCCACTCAGGAACTCCACTCTTCTGGCAAATTGCTTCTGTCTGTGCCCTTCTCTTCCATTACTAACTCCAGACTTTGCTCCAGGCTGAAAACTCACCTCTTCGCTGCTTCTTTTGGATCTTGACTCACCTGATCTCCTTGTTTCTTTACCTTTCTCCCTTGTTTTATCTCTGTCTACAGATTCCGTGTTGTCTGTCTTGACTAGAGTGTAAGCTCTGATGAGCAGGGACTGTCTCTTACATGTCTGTGCAGCACTGTGTATGACTTGTAGCACTATACAAATGCTCAGTAGTAGTAGTAGTCGATAATAGAGGGGTAAAAAGGGCACTAAGAGGGGACAAGACAATAGCGGAGAGACTGAATGAATTCTTTGCTTTGGTCTTTACTGAGGAAGATCTAGGGATGTTACCCATGACTGAAGTGGTATTTAAAGGTGATACTGCGGAAGAATTGAAGGAAATATTGATACACTGGGAAGATGTATTACAACTATTTGATAAACTGAAGAGTAGCAAATCACATAGACCTAATGGCATACATCCAAGGGTGTTGAAAGTACCGAAATATGAGATTGCAGACCTGCTATTAGTAGTCATGGGATAGGAGGCAGTGTACTATTGTGGACCAGGAACTGGTTAAAAGATAGAAAGCAGAGGGTAGGGCTAAATGGCTATTTTTCCCAGTGGAGAAAGGTGAATAGTGGTGTACCCCAGGGATCTGTGCTGGGTCCGCTGCTTTTTAACATAATCATAAATGACCTGGAAATGGGAATAACGAGTGAGGTTATCAAATTTACAGATGACACAAAACTATTAAAGTTGTAAAAATCCATGGGTATTGTGGAAAATTGCAAGAGGATCTTGATAAATTGGAAGACTGGACATTCAAATGGCAGATGAAATTTAATGTGGACAAGTGCAAAGTTATGTACCTAGGAAAGAACAACCCAAATTATGGTTACACGATGCAAGGTTCCACATTGGGAACCACCACCCAGGAAAAAGATTTAGGCGTCATTGTGGATAACATGTATAACCCTCCACCAGTGTCTAGCGGCAGCCAAGAGAGCAAATAGAATGCTAGGTATCATAAGGAAAGGAATAGAGAATAAAACAAAGGATATTATAATGCCTCTGTATTGTTCCATGGTGCGACCACACCTTGAATACAGTGTGTACTTCTGGTCGCCTTATCTTAAAAAGGACATAGCGTTATTAGAAAAGGTACAGAGAAGAGCCACCAAAATGGTAAAGGGATATGGAAGGATACCCCTATGAAGCGAGGCTAAAAAGGTTAGGGTTCTTCAACCTATAAAAGAGACAGCTGAGGGGGGATATGATAAAGGTCTATAAATTAATGAATGGAGTTGAACGGGTAAACGTAGATAGTTTCTGATCGTAGCTCCAGTCTAGTCCCGGACCTCTGAGTTGACAATCCCATTCAGCAGCTTGGAGACTGAGGAACCTCCTTTTTCTGTGATGTCATCGGTATTTCTTCCAGGGATCCGCCTGCCTCCATCAGTTACCTCAGTCTCCATGCAGCTGAAGGGGATGGTGAGCCTGGAGGTCCGGGCTCACTGGAGGAACAATTAAGGATAGTTAGTTGTAAAGTGATAGGATTAGCATTGTCTGGATGTCTAGTTTGGGTTATCTACGAACTATATACCGTGCTCTACTTTAAAGGTGCACAGGCTCTCCGACGATCTGTGATGGCTGCTGCAGGAGGGCAGACAAGCAGGGGACATGGAGGAGCAGAGTTCGCTCCTTGTTTGCAGTAGCGGAGCTGAATCGCTGAAGCATTCACTGTGCTGCGGAGAAAGAGTCAGCCAGGCATGCAGCAGAGGATTTGCCTGTGAGCATGCCTGAGCTGACCGCGGCGATAGCCAGGAGCCTGCCTTTTTGTGCAGTGCACAGGCTGGGGCCCCGAGTCAGCTCGGCTTGTTTTCCCCGTCAGCGGGGTAAAGCCGGAGATACGCTGACGAGCGGAGGGGTGGCTGGAAAAGGTAAGCGAGCGGCTGCGGAGTCTCTCTTCAGCGCGAAAGGGCACGCTTTGCAGGGTAGGCCTCGCCACGTGGCTCCGGCGCAGGAAGCGCGAGCACAGTCTCGGCCCAGTCACCGCGGCGGTTCAGACCGTCGGGAGCCGCGTGGGGAGCCTGTTTCAGAGCTCTCTGTTCTCTGGTTGGGAGCAGGTGAAGTTAATTAAAAGGCAAACATAAAAAAAAAAAGGAGCGTGGTTGTGTTTAGCGTGCCCTGCCAGACTGCACAGCAGCACGGCTAGGGAGCCGCGAGGTCTGACAGGCTACCCACTCAGTGTGGGGATGCCGGCTAAGGCGCAATGCTTAGTCTGTGGGGCCAAGAGAGGCTCTCTTGCAGACTCCGGTGTGTGTAAAGGCTGCACGAGAGAGTCTGCTGCCCGTGAGCTCTCCAGGGAAGGTGATGAAGTCAGGATGGAGCCCGAGCCGGGGTCTCTGGTAGATCAGGGGGTCGCTCCCTCCCTGGGAGATCCAGTGGCAGGGACTTTGGCTGCCCCAGATGTCCTGCCTTCATCTATGGCCTGGCCCAAGATGCTTGAGTCGTTTTTTCTGCCGACTTCCTGGGCCTACTGCAACGAGCGGTGGAAGGCCTCCCCTCCAAGCCGGTTAAGGGCAATGATGAGAGTCGGGGACTAAGGAGATCAGGGTCCACTTTTGCAGAAGAGGCTCGGGAAGGGCCCAAAAGGCCACGGCTGGAGGGAGATCTCGCGGATCTGTCGATGGTGTCAGAGGAACAGTTATCTGAGGAGGAAGACAGGTGTGTGGAGCTGGACGATGAACTGGAAGAAGGTGAGCTCGCTGAGAAGAAAGAGCAGTCTAGAGTGGTGTGGGTCTTCCGCAGGGAGGAGCTTCAGGCGCTCATTGCGGAGACTCTGAGAGCCTTAAATATGCCGGACCAGAGTGCAGCGGAGGATGCGACCATGGAGGACCCTTTGTTGCAGGTCTTTCGAAAGACTCAAAGGGCGTTTCTGGTGCACAGGGTGTTTCAGGAACTGATACAGGAGGAGTGGAACGTTCCCGAGGCATCCCTGAAGGGCTCCAGAGTGATGAGTCGGCTTTACCCTCTGGTAGATCAGGACAAGGAGATTTTCAAGCCTCCCAAGGTGGACGCCGCAGTGGCGGCCGTGATAAAAAAGACCACTATCCCAGTGGAGGGCAGTGCGGCCCTCATGGATTCTCAGGACAGAAAGCTGGATGCCTTACTCAGACAGGTTTTTGATGTGAATGCCCTCTCCTTGCAGACAGCTATCTGTGGAGCATGGGTGGCCAGGGCCTGCTTGCGGTGGTCCCAGCGGAGTCCAGGAAGGCAAGAGGCCGATGCGACAGAGGACGCGTCCAGGTTGGAGTCGGGAGCGGCGTACCTGGTGGATATCCAATATGATCTCATGCGCGGCTTGTCAAAGAGCATGGCTTCGATGGTGGCGGCAAGGCGTTATCTGTGGCTCCGCAATTGGGCAGCGGATAACTCATCTAAAGCAAGATTGAGTAAGCTTCCCTTCAAGGGACGTCTTCTGTTCAGGGAAGATCTAGAGAAACTGGTCAAGGATCTGGGCGAAACAAAAGGCGGTAGACTGCCACAGGACAAGCCTAAGCAGGGGCGACCTGGGGCTGGTGGTAAGCGCCAGCAACGGGAGTTTCGCCGTTTTCGCTTTCAAAGGTTTAATTCCGGCTCCAGAGGCAAGTTCCCCAGTAGAAGCCAGTCGTTTCGGGGATTTCGAGGAGCGGGTAGAGGTTTTGGTTCCTCCTCCACCTCCTCCTCCTCTAACCTTCGCAAACCTCAATGATGCCAGGGGGGCCCAGGTGCCCGTAGCTCCTGTGGGAGGGCGTTTGCAGGAGTTCTATGCTGCCTGGGACCGGATTACCACGGATCAGTGGGTGCTGGAGGTAATCAGAGAAGGTTATGCACTGGAGCCGCAACGACCAGTGCGCGACGCCTTCGTACAGTCCCCCTGCAAGTCACCGGCCAAACGCGTGGCGGTGCGGGAGATGGTACGAAGGCTTCTAGACCTCAGGGCAATAGAGCCAGTTCTCCGGGACCAGTACGGCTGTGGTCGATACTCCATTTACTTTGTGGTGCCGAAAAAAGACGGAGGAGTCCGGCCCATCCTGGATCTAAAAGGAGTGAATCGGTGTCTTCGCGGCTCTCACTTTCATATGGAAACGCTGCGTTCAGTGATAGCTGCGGTTCGGAGAGGCGAGTTCCTCACCTCCCTGGATCTTTCAGAAGCGTATCTTCACATTCCTATTCAGCCGGGCCACCACAAGTATCTGCGCTTTGCGGTTCATTGCGGGCAGTTTCAATTCCGAGCCTTGCCATTCGGGCTGGCGACGGCGCCTCGCACGTTCACCAAGATCATGGTGGTGGTGGCAGCGGCCCTGCGCAGGGATGGAATCCTGGTGCACCCCTACCTGGACGATTGGCTCATTCGAGCAAAGTTGAGAAGCGAGAGCGAAAGTGCTACGGCCAGAGTAGTAGCGTTCCTGGAGAGTCTAGGTTGGGTGGTCAACGTACCGAAAAGTCAGCTAGTTCCCTGGCAGTGCTTAGAGTACTTAGGGGCTCGGTTCGACACAAAGGCGGGTCAGGTGTTTCTGCCTCGGCTGAGAGCGCAGAAGCTGCGGGCCCTGGTTCGGAGGTTCTTGTGCAGCACGGCACCCACAGCGTGGCAGTACCTCCAGCTGCTGGGCACAATGGCGGCGATGATAGAACTGGTACCATGAGCGAGAGCACACATGAGGCCGTTACAGCGGGCGCTTCTCCGGTGCTGGTCCCATCAGCGGGATCCGCTGTCGCAACAGCTCCCCTGCCTGGAGGAGACGCGAGGGTCTCTGCTTTGTTGGCTTCTTCCCACGTCGCTGGAGTGTGGGAGGCCGCTGGAGGCGCCCGACTGGGTGCCGTTAACGATGGATGCCAGTCTCCTGGGATGGGGGACCCATTTCCAGGGGCAATTCACGCAGGGGCAGTGGAATGAGCAGGAGAGGACCTGGTCGATCAACAGGTTGGAGTTGAGAGTGGTGTCCCTAGCCCTGCAAAGCTTTCAATCTTGCATCTCCGGGACAGCGGTCCGAGTGTTTTCTGATAACGCAACCGTGGTGGCGTATGTCAATCGCCAGGGGGGTACAAGCAGTATAGCGCTGGAAACCGAGGCAGAGGCCCTGTGCGGTTGGGCCGAAAAGAATCTCCTAGCACTGTCGGCGGCGCATGTGGCAGGAGTAGACAATGTGAAGGCCGATTTTCCTGAGTCGAGTGAAGGTGGATCCCGGAGAGTGGGTCCTTCATCAAGAGGTGTTCGACATGCTGGTGCGTCAGTGGGGAACACCGGTGATGGACCTCATGGCAACGTTCCAGTCGGCAAAAACCAGTCGGTTTTACAGCAGGCGAAGAGAGAGGATGTCAGAGGGTCTAGATGCGCTCATCCAAGCCTGGCCGGAGGATCAGCTACACTGTTCCCTCTAAGCTGTGCGCGTGTGCGCGCGCACACACCTCGCCAAGCGAGCGCACATACTTTATAACAGAGCGCACAAAAATTACAGTTCTGATTCTGATCGAAAACAACACAGACATCTTAAAATTTAAAGTTGTTGTGTATTTACGGTTTTCACATGTTCTACAATATTTTCTAGTGCAATCAATGTGGTGTACATACTGTATTCTGACGTGTAGTCAAATTTTAAAGTATATAACTCCGAGTGTTGTTATGTGGCGCACAAAAATTTAACCTTCCTTCAAAAGCTGCACAGCTGATATTTTATGCGAACACAGCCTACAGAAAATTAGAGGGAACATTGATCAGCTACTGTACGTCTTTCCGCCCTGGGTATTGATAGACAGAGTATTGCAGCGGATCAAGAGCTTCAGGGGGCAGGTGATTTTGATAGCGCCAGATTGGCCCCGCCGCCCTTGGTATGCGGACCTAATAAGGCTACTGGCAGCGCGACCTTGGCGTCTCCCAGCTCGGGTGGACCTCCTGTCGCAGGGTCCCCTGTACATGCCTCACGTGGATCAATTCTCGCTTACGGCTTGGCTCTTGAGAGGGCGCGACTGAAGACCAGAGGACACTCCTCGGCGGTCATTACCACGTTGCTAAAGGCGAGGAAGAGATCGACGTCCTTGGCGTATGTACGAGTCTGGAGAATCTTTGAAGGTTGGTGTGGAGACAGGGGCTCGGAGGCATTGAAGGCATCCATCCCGCAGGTCCTGGAGTTTCTGCAGGATGGTTTCTACAAAGGGTTGGCGGCGGCCTCCCTTAGGGTGCAGGTGGCAGCGCTGTCGTGTTACCGAGGACAGATAGGTGGCCTTCCGCTCGGGGGGCATCTGGATATTAAACGTTTTCTTAGGGCGGTGTCCTTATTGCGACCGCCTAGGCGACACTTAGTGCCTAAATGGAGCCTTCCGCTCGTGCTGGATGCGCTAGAGCGGGAGCCCTTTGAGCCCTTGAGTGGCGCGTCCGTGAAAGATCTCACTTTGAAGGTTGTATTTCTGGTGGCAATCTGTTCGGCCCGCAGGATTTCGGAACTACAAGCATTGTCTTGCAGGGAACCTTATTTGTCGTTCTATGAGTCCAAGGTAGTGTTAAGACCGGTGCTGGCCTTTTTGCCTAAAGTAGTGTCGGCGTTTTCATCGAAATCAGGACATCTCTCTGCTGGTATTTAGTAGACATTCGGGGGGTCCAGCCTCTAGGAGCTTGGACGTTCGAAGGGCGTTGAAGTATCTACAGCGGATGGCGAGTTTTCGCAGATCAGAAAGGTTGTTTGTCCTGTTCAGAGGGCCCAGACGTGGTGAGGCGGCATCTAAGGCCTCTATAGCCAGGTGGATCAAGGAGGCAATCGCGTCAGCGTATGTATTGAAGGGTAAGTTGGTGCCGGAAAGGCTTAGGGCTCATTCCACCAGGGCTCAGGCGGCGTCCTGGGCGGAGCTTCGTTTGGTGCCACCGCTCGAGATCTGTAGAGCAGCGACCTGGTCTTCCTTGAATCCTTTTGTGAAGCATTACCGGCTCGATGTACAGGGGGCACAAGATGTGTGTTTTGGATCAGCGGTCCTTCAGGCGGGGGTTGACGGTCCCTCCCATGCAGATTACTGCTCTGGTACATACTCAGAGGTCCGGGACTAGACTGGAGCTACGATCAGGAAGGTGAAATTAGACTTACCTGCTAATTGTTGTTCCTGGAGTAGATCCAGTCTAGTCCTGAGTCCCGTCCCAGCGTGGTGAGTCTGCAAATATCAGCCTGAAGGTCGGGATTATGGCAGGTAAGCCGAACCGCCTGGTGGGGAGTTTGCCTGCGAGCAAGGATGGCATATCTGGGGCAGGTTTCGCCCAATCAGATGGGGGGAAATCCTCAGCACATTTAAAGTTTTCTGATGGTTGTTTAACTTCGTCTTCGGGTTAGTAATAGAATGTTCTGGTAGATTTTCTACGATTAATAAGAAAAAAAAAAAAAGAAAAGAAAACAAGAGGTTTAATTTTTACTTGTTGCTCCGGAGAGACTGCTTTGTCAATAGTGAACTGATGGAGGCAGGCGGATCCCTGGAAGATATACCGATGACATCACAGAAAAAGGAGGTTCCTCAGTCTCCAAGCTGCTGAATGGGATTGTCAACTCAGAGGTCCGGGACTAGACTGGATCTACTCCAGGAACAACAATTAGCAGGTAAGTCTAATTTCACCATTGTTTACGTTATCAGAATATAGAAAGACTAGGGGACATGTAACGAAGGTACAGGGTAACCTATTTAAGACTAATAAGAGAAAATATATATTCACTCAACTTGTAATCAAATTCTGGAATTTGTTACCGGAGTATATAGTAAAAACTGTTAGTGTAGCTGGGTTTAAAAAAGGTTTGGACAAGTTCCTGGATTAAAGGTCCATAAACCATTATTAAAAGGGACCCAGGCAGTGGCAAAAGCCAGGAGGATGTTGGGCTGCATACAAAGAGGAATTACCAGCAGAAAGGAAGAGGGTACTAATGCCACGGTATAAATCACTAGTGAGGCCTCACTCGGAATACTGTGTTCAGTTTTGGAGACCGTATCTTGCAAGGGATGCAAAAAGAATGGAAACTGTTCAGAGGAAGGCAACCAAAATGATTTGGAGTCTGTGTCAGAAGCCTTATGAGAAGAGACTTGAAGACCTAAATATGTACACTTTGGAGGAGAGGAGGGATAGGGGAGATATGATTCAGACCTTTAAATACTTAAAGAGAAATAATGAATAAACAATCCTCTTCCAAAGACGGGGAAGCTGTAAAACTAGAGGGCATAACATGAAGTTGCAAGGTGGTAAATTGAAAGGCAATGTCAGGAAATACTTTTTCACTGAAAGGGTGGTGGATGCTTGGAGTGCCCTCCCGATGGAGGTGATGGGGGCAAACACAGTGACGGAGTTCAAAGTGGCCTGGGACAGACACAGTGGATCACTTTACAGCAACAGGATAAAATCAAAATAAACTGAACCATCTAATTTCTCAACAAATAGGGGTGTCCTACACAGAGCAGCGGGTTCACACCTAAACAAAGACATGGGGAGGGGTGGTCTGCACAGAGTGGCAGGTGCACCTACTCCTGCCATCTTACTGGGCAGACTAGATGGACCATACTGGTCTTTATCTGCCGTCATTTACTATGTTACTATGATATCACTGCTTGACCCAATACAAGCATTGTGGAACCTGTGCCTTTTGGGGACACTGCTAGGTACTTATGACCTAGATTGGCCACTGTTGAAACAGGATACTGAACTTGATGGACCTTGGTCTGACCCAGTATGGCATATCTTATTATTTATTTATTTTATTTAAAAGTATTTATATCTCGCTTTATCCTTGAATCTTATGTTCTCCAGGAATAAGCAGGAAGTCAGTCCTCACTTATAGGTGACGTCGACATCGACGGAACCCACACGGAGCAATTCCACAGCTTTCAAAGAAAGCCTTTGGGAATGCTCTTCCTGCCCAAGGGTGCCATCTTGCTCAGTCTCTCTTTTTCTGCGGAGCCCTTTGGATGCACATCCTCGTCCCTCTGAAAAAGTGTGTTTTATCTTGTGGTCCTCGACCCTTTTTTCCAGTTGCACCGGACCTCTACCCGTCCTCCCCTATTCCACAGCACCTCTGTGTGCTAGTCGACTCCCTTTTTTCCCTTCTTTTGGAGTTTTCTTCCATTGGACTCTTTGCGCCTTTTTTTTCCAACCGTTGGTCTCGAGATTCTTCGATCTTGCTGGGGTCCTTTTTACCTCAATGGCTACCGGTTTTAAGAAATGAGACAGGTGCTCCAAGAACATGTTGCTCACGGACACCCATGACTGTTGTCTGCAGTGTCTGGGGGCTGACAATAACCCAGAGCTCTGTCATTGTGTAAGAAAGTGTCGGCTAAGGCCCTGCTTAACAGTAAGCAGAGGTCTGATGACTTTTTCCGCAAGGCAGCCTCAGAGTCCCCGGTGGCGCCTCATGCCATCCCACCGTTCATGGGATCCCCCCAGGAGACTCCGCGCCCTAGGAGGCACTCTGACCAGGGGTCCCCCGATGTGGAGTGGCACAAGAAGAAGAAGGCTTCAAAGTCTCTGTCGGGAGCTCCAGACAAGTGCGAGCGTTCTCATGCTCGGTCCCTCAGCCCCCCTCGGCATTTCCAAGAGTCAGAGAAGGAGTGGCCTTGAAAGGTATCTCTTACAGAGACGGAGGCCTCCGGCGATGGCAACTGGTCTCCCAAGGGTCATCTCAACGAGGACCCCCTGCCCCCTTCTATGCCAGGCCCGATAACCCCAGCGTCGGCATCACAGGGACCCACATCCGAGTGGGAGTCCTGAAAGCTGGCACTGGAGCACAGCGTTTCTGCCTTCCTATATGCCCAGCAGGCGCTTTTGCCAAGCATGGCTGGCCCATTCCCCGAGAACGAGAGGCCCCCGGGAGGGGGACCCAAGCCTGCCCAGCAACCCCATGAGCTGTGGGCCTTGGCACCTGTCTTGCTCGCCATCCTATTCCTTGGGGGTGAGGTCATCGAAAGTCAGTGCCTATTGCTCCAGGCGGGCCTTGGCCATGGACCTGCCCGACTTGGAGTCCTTTTCGGACCTTTTGGGTTGGGAGTCTGAAGGGGATACTTCCCCAGAGACTCGGGCCCACTGCGATTTGCCCTCGGACCCTTCTCCGCTGACCTCTCAGAGGCGTTCGCTCCCCGAGGTCACCTCTTTTTTGGTGTTCGTCTAGGATATGGCGCGGGTTCTTAATCTACAGATGCAGACTGAAGAATAACCCAGGGCCGAAGAACTGGACATACTCCAGTATGAGTCCCCACTTAGGGAGTCTCTTACGATTCCGTTTCCTCCCACACTCACTCGATTACTCCTTCGCATGTGGGAGATGCCAGCCTTGGTCCCCATCATTAGCAAATGGCTTGACATCATGTACAGGGTCCAGCATGCCCCAGGGTTCTAGAAGGCTCAGCTTCCGCACACCTCCATAGTGATCGAGTCAGCCATGCAGAGACAAAAGATCCCAAAGTCTCATTCTTCCATTCTGCCTGGGAGGGAATCCCATGCCCTCAACGCCCTCGGGTGCAAGGCCTGCCAGGGTTCCATGCTGTCCTGCCGCATTCAGGCATATCAGCTTTACATGGGAATGTTTCCCGGAGACCTCGCCAAGGAGCTCGGCAGGTTCTCCATGGGCCTAGGTGGTAATTACCATTCTTAGATTCCAATAACTCGTGTGCAGAGAAAAAGGGGAACTCAGGCCCATCGTAAGATAAAAGGGCCCAAGACCTAACCCCCAGCTCCACCCCAACCAGCTCAGGGGTTTTGACACCGGGCACATAGCCTCTCGCCCCTCGACGGCATCTCTGCCAGTGGGAGGACGCCTGTCCCTCTTTGCACCCGAATTGGCATCCATCACTTCGGACACCTGGACTCTCCAGATGGTTCAGGACAGTTACCATCTCTGGCTGAATGGTCTTCCTCCCCCTTTCTCCCCAGCGCAGCTCTCTCAGCTGCCCGCCCACCAGGCTTGCTTACAACAGGAGTTGCACAATCTCCTCGATCAGCAAGCAGTCGAAAGGGTACTGCAGCACCTACGGTGCCGAGGATTTTACTCCCGGTACTTCCTTGTACCAAAGAAGATGGGGGGAATGCGGCCTATCCTCGCCCTCAGGAATCTAAATAAATAAATTCTTGGTGAAGGAGAGGTTCAAAATGTTGTCGCTTGGCGTCTTACTGCCCTTCCTCCAGCACTGCAATTGGCTATGCTCCTTAGACCTCAAAGAGGCCTACGCTCATATAGCGATCCATCCTCATCACAGGCAATACCTGCGCTTCAAGGTGCAAGGTGAGCAATTCCAGTACAAAGTACTCCCCTTCAGACTTGCTTCGGCCCCACGGGTCATCATGAAATGCCTATCCGTGGCTGCGGCCAACCTTCGGCGTCAAGGTCTGTCTGTCTTCCCCGACTTAGATGACTGGCTTGTCACAGGAACCTCCACAGAAGAGGCCTGATCCGGGGCCTTGCTCACGGTTGCTCTCCTCAGCTTCCTGATCAACTACCCCAAGTCCCACCTCGAGCCGGTGAGTACTCCTGGAGTTCATCGGCACTCTCCTCGACACTGATTAGGCAACCGCCTTCCTCCCTTAGGCCCGCGCAGTCTTTATCTGTGCCCTGGCGGCCGAGGTGCAGGGCAGCGTGAGAGTGTTGGCACAAACCATGCTGCGCCTGCTGGGGCACATGGCCTCGACCTTCAATGTTGTCCCTCACTCCCGCTTGCACTTACGAGCAGCTCAGTGGTGCCTCAGAGCACAATGGGTCCTGGCATCTGGCCATCTTTGAGATCCCGTGCGGGGATCCTGCGAGCTACGCAGCTCCTTAGACTGGTGGCAGGACCCCCAGAACCTCCTGTGGGGCTTGCCATTCCAGGCTCCCCAATCAAAATGGTCGTGTTTTCAGAGTAATAGTACAGTTAAGCCAAAGATAACCAATTACTCTACCAGTATGAGAATTCCTCGCAGTTAGTCTCTAACTTCCCATGTTGCATTTTAAATACATGTCATGTTTTTATGTATCTAAACCGGGTCTCAGACTTACAGGAGCTATGGTATCAACTTTTCAACCAGGTGCTCCAATTTGCATCAATGACCCTTTTTTTTGGTATTTTGTTAATAACAAAATACCAAAAAAACAAAATACCAAAAAAAAAGGGTCATTGATGCAAATTGGAGCACCTGGTTGAAAAGTTGATACCATAGCTCCTGTAAGTCTGAGACCCGGTTTAGATACATAAAAACATGACATGTATTTAAAATGCAACATGGGAAGTTAGAGACTAACTGCGAGGAATTCTCAAACTGGTAGAGTAATTGGTTATCTTTGGCTTTCCAGGCTCCCCAGCACGAGCTCGTGCTGACGCGGATGCCTCATTGTTGGGCTGGGGAGCCCACTGCAGTGACATACGCACCCAGGGAAGGTGGTCCCTTGAAGAGTCTCAACAGCATATCAATCTGCTGGAGCTCCGAGCAATCCAGTGGACCCTAAAGGTCTTCGAGCCCCACCTCAAGCAAAAATCAGTGCTACTGCAGACCGACAACAAAGTCGCGATGTTCTATCTGAACAAGGAGGGAGGAACGGGATCCCGCCTCCTCTGCTGGGAAGCTGTCCTCCTCTGCTCCTTCACGGTACACGAGGACATGGTCTTCTGAGCGGTCTACCTCTCGGGTCAAGACAATATCCTCGCAGATAGGCTCAGCAGGATACTTTGCCCACACGAGTGGCGCCTGAATCCGAAGGTGGATCTCCTCATGTTACATTGTGCAAACAGGCCACCCAGTCACTGCAGAATCTGAAAGCCAGTGTCAGAGTATCTAATCTTTCCTTCATAATCTCTCTCTGATCTGCTGTAGGGTACTGAAGATGTTTATTATAGAGACTCCAGCACTAGCAGAACTCATCACGTGTTCCCAGAGACAGAGAAGGAAACTGCAGACCTGTATTAAAGTTCACAGATCAGAACTAGTGGAACTGTACAATCTGTAGGATGTAAATGGTAATAACCTCTTTCTCATTCCCCCTTTAGGATGCGGAGGCCACCCTGAGCAGGTACGACTCTGTTCTGATTTCCTTCCTTCTGTATGATATTTATTTTATTTATTTATTTAGCTGTATTTATATACCGCTTTTCACCGGGTCAAAGCGGTGATACATGGGGGTGGGGGAATTTAGTACAAGGGTAGGGCCATCACCGGGGAGGCAACATAGAAGATTTTGACATAGGAAAGACTGAGGACATAGGACAAACGTTGGACATAGACATGACAGGGTAGCTTTGTAGTTTGTAGTGTGGGTGAGATCAGGGGTTTGTGGGTTTTTCGCTGGGGTTCGAGTTGAAGTGTTCCTGGAAAAGGACGGTTTTTAGCTGTTTTCTGAAAGCTAGTAGGTCGGCATTGTTTCTGAGGTGGCTCGGTAGAGAGTTCCATAAGGACAGAGCATAAAGTTCGAAGGCTCAATTGCAGGTCCATTGCGAGCATCTGGTTCTTTTGTGAGGGACGGTAAGGAAAATGCTGGAGGTTTGTCTAGTAGATCTGCCATGGGCTGGACGAGCCAGTAGGGTGCGAAGCTGGGTGTCCTGTTTTTGATGAATAGCTTTGTGGGTGAGTAGGATGGCCTTGTATTTTGTCCGTGCTTCGAGGGGGAGAATGTGTAGATCTTTCAGAATTGGGGTGATGTGGTCGGTTTTCTTTGCCCTCTGAATGATTCTCGCAGTGGTGTTTAATGCAGTTCGGAGGGGGTTGGTGTGCGTGGCTGGAAGGCCATGGTAGATTATATTGCAGTAGTCCAGATGTGGGAGTGTCATGGCTTGCATCACTGTTCGGAAGTCTTGATGTTCCAGGAGGGGTCTGAGACGTTGCACTGTTCTTGCCTTATGAAATATGGTTCCGGAGGTTTTAGTGATCTGTTGCTTTAAGGTGAGGGCTTGGTCGATAATAATGCCCAGGTATCTTATCTGTGGTTGTATTCGGATGCTTGTAGTTCCAATGATGAGGTGAGTAGGTGGTGTGAAGTCTGGATCCTTTGTCACTATGAGGGCTTCAGTTTTCTTTATGCTCCTTGTGATATAGCAGCCCGTTAATGTCACTGTGGGGCCTGCAGCTCTCCAGTGACTGAGGGGTGATGGGATAGAGACCTTACCAGTATAACTCACTCTCACACTCCTTGTGCTGGGGGTCTCACACCCTTTCCTACCTCTCCCTGTCCCATCTCTTTCTCCAGGGACTCTGAAAGCTCGGGGTGAACATCTCATAGAATACTTCCAATTTCTCTCTTATTCGCAGGTGTCAGACAGCGAAGTTTCCAAGATCAGAGGCGCTTTCTGCTGAAGAGGGAAAATGTTCTCACCTGAGCTTCCTTCGCAAATATTTTATTCCGAAGAATCAGTTCATAAAATACCATGGTAAACTAGTCCATTCTTAAAAGCTGTAATCCATTAGCAGAGATATTAATTAATTTATTTTTATTTATTTACATTCTCTTATAGACCATGCTATTCTGCATCAGTGCAGTTTACATTGAACAAACTGAAATTACATTGGACAGGGCATTATAACTTGGAGATAACTATTTTACAGGGAACATGGGCTATGGAGGGTTAAGTGGCTTGCCAAGACCACAAGGAGCACCTGTGGGACTAGAAACCCCAGTCCTTCCAGCCCAAGGTTGCTGTCCTCTAGTGGGATTTGAACCCCTGACCTTCTGGCCTGAAGTACCTTGCCCCAACCACTAGGCCACTCCTCCACTCCAATAAATAAATAAAATTAATAAAATATGGACATACATGGGGGTATTTTAGAAGCTCTATTTGTGAGTTGGATGTCTGAAAACAGGAACTTGGACATGCAAAGAATGGAGACAACCCTGGAGCCATTCTAGAAGTGGAATATATAGATATCCCCAGCACGAGAACATCCATGTAGCTTGGGGGACATAGCGGGGATGTGGTCTGGGCGGAGCACGAGAGATGCATGTCACAATACGATTCTGAGATCGGCACAAGAACATCTGGCCCTAGTTGGGGAGGCACCATCCCTATACCTGCTTCTGATCACGAATAAGGTGGAAGAAAGTGCTCGCTGCATGGACGTCACTCTTCCAGGGGAAAACACGTAATCCCTTACATCACCACAGTAATAGCTGCCCAAAGAAACCTGCGTGTAAATCCAAACTGCAAACTTATTACTGGCCTGCCGCTGCACGTCTGAGTATCTGCAATGGTAGGGTCAGGACGTGCAAGTCTCTTATCATAGTCACCCCTCTTGTGAAATATCCCTGCCGACATGTCCAAGTACTCATGCAAGTCAGGGACATCCACCTTTGTGAAATGGCTACACCCGTGTACGTATCCGGCCTTGCAACCTACACGGGGCCTCCTCCAGAGCCGGCTAAAGGGACGTTCATTTTCCAGGGGTCCCTTCTGCCACTCCCCTGGTTTTTGGATGTCCTGCTCTGGACACCACAGATTTTAACTAGAACTCCATTCTAAAATCCCACTTTCTGTCTCTCTGTACTGATGATAAATAAATGGTTTATGGTTTCTTTTGTCATTTCACAACTTACATTTATTTCATTATATTTTCTTTTAGGAAACATTTCTGCAGAGCTGGGTAAGATTTTATCATCTTATTCTTTACCATTTAAAAATCCTATTTAAGGTGTATCCCTGCTTTGGAGAGAAGACCTGTTTCTTGTATTTATTACTATTTAGCTCACATCCTCTCCAGTAGTAGCTGAAGGTGAGTTACATTCAGGGATAGCGGGTATTTCCCTGTCTCCATAAGACTCACAATCTAAGAGGCCGATGCAGAAAGCCGGTGCTGAAGTGGCTCTCCTTAACCTTTTACACCTATCTGCAATGCACCGATAGCACGAGACTTTAGCGGCGGCATCAGAAAGAGGGTCATAGGCAAATTAGCTGTGCATTCAACTGTGCTCAAAATGGCAGCGTTGAGTTAGTAAAGCAAGCTGAACTCATGCGCAAAGAAGTTGGCACTAGTTTGATATCCTCTCCCAGAGAAACAGGGGAACCACCTGATTAATTTGCTTATAAGTTGCGACAATATTTTGATGGCATCGGGGGCTTTCTCCTATGTCTGGATCATCTGGTGTGAAGAGTAAAACTTCCCCCAATTAATCCAGGTATTGTGAAAGCCCCCGATAACATCAAATTACTGTCGGGAGCCAGTGCAGCTGACAGAAAGCAAATCCCTGGTGGCCCAGCAGCCCCGAACCCCCCACCCCCCATCCCACTAAAAATAATCCTGGTGGCCCCCATCTCAGTACCTTTTATAAATGAGCACTGGACAGGTTACATAAGAACATAAGATATGCCATACTGCGTCAGACCAAGGTCCATCAAGCCCAGTATCCTGTTTCCAACAGTGGCCAATCTAGGTCATAAGTACCTAGCAGTTTCCCCAAAAGACACAGGTTCCACAATGTTTGTACTGGATCAAGCATTGATATCCTGGGTCCCTTCTTAATAATGGTTTATGGACCTTTCTGCCAGGAACCTTTCCAAACCTTTTTTTTAAACACAGCTACACTAACAGCTTTTACTACATCCTCCGGTAACAAATTCCAGAGTTTGATTACACGTTAGACCTGGTCAAGGGAAAATGTCATACAAAGCTAAGGATGTGTTCCCCAGCAAGCTGATGTTATCACATAATGGGAGAATCACCACTACTGCTACGCAGCACTGTTCAATGAGTTTAGTGGTCTGATAATGTCATTTGTAAGGAGACATGTTTCCTTCATTGTAGGACCCCAGTAGTAGTGTCCTGTCCTTTCAGTGATGGTTGTGTTTTTATTTGCAGGTGAAATAGTCTTAATTATTGAGCTAAATTCTTTTTTCCAGAATGAGCAGAGAAAATGGCCTACAAAGTTAAGGATGTGTTTGTGTAATACTGTGTTTCCCCGAAAGTAAGACTGGGTCTTATATTTATTTTTGCTCCAAAAGATACACTAGGGCTTATTTTCAGGGGATGCCTTATTTTTTTTTCATATACAAGAAGCCACATTTATTCAATCAGCACAACAGCAGCAACAACTGAAAGAGAGCCCCTTGGAGAGAAGGAAGAGGCCCGCAGCACGGCGCCGGCAGCCGATCGGCATCGGGGAGTGGAGCAGGAGGAAAGCTCCTCCCTGGTGGGACCCCCCAGTACCGAATCTGTCAGACATGATCTGCACTAGGTCTTAGTTTCAGGGTAGGGCTTATATTACGGTAATCACAGGAAAACGTGCTAGGTCTTAGTTTCAGGATAGGTCTTAATTTCGGGGAAATACGGTAGCTTATATGAGCCTAAATTTGGAAAAACCCGGCAGTGGAGCTCTAAAAGGATCAGTAGAAGCTGAGGGAGCTGAGCTTAGTGCTCTGTGCTATGGGGACATAAGAGAGGCCAATGAGGAGGCTTGTTTTATGCAGCCTGTCAGTGAGGGAGCCAATTGGAAGCTTTATTGGATTTGCTCAGTAGAGGAAACTGATAGGGTGAATTAAAGATCCATTAGCCAATAGGATTGATCTTCTGCAGGCCAGTCAGCGCGTTATAGCCAATAGCAGAGCTTCTCTCATTCAATAGCTGTCTGACTGCTGAACTTGCCAATGAGGGTTAGAGGTGGGAGTGTGAGGAGCCAATGAGAGGCGTCTGCTCATGTTTATTAATGTGTCTCCTCCCTGCAGTGGATGTGACTCTGGATCCGGAAACCGCTCATCCCCGGCTCATCCTGTCTGAGGATCGGAAAAGTGTCAGATGGGGAGACACAAGACAGAAGCTGCCAGACACTTCCCAGAGATTCAGTGATTATCCCTATGTGCTGGGGTGTGAGAGCTTCACCTCGGGGAGACGTTACTGGGAGGTGGAGGTGGAGGATGCGACTGACTGGAGGGTATTCGGGGTCTGTAGAGATTCTGTGAGCAGGAAGGGGAGGATCACACTGTCACCTGAGGACGGATACTGGGCAGTGGCACTGTGCGGTACAGGTGAATACTATGCCTTCACCTCTCCCATAACCCGGCTCCCCCTGAGCGTGAGCCCCCGGGCAGTGGGGATTCTCCTGGACTACGAGGCAGGAAAAGTCTCATTTTACAATGCAGATGATAAATCCCATCTCTACACCATCACCGACACCTTCACCGGGAAACTCCGACCTCTCTTCCGTACTTATGATAAACCTCTGAGAATCCGACCAGTGCCAGACTGGGAATGAGGGAGCCGGGCTCGGGGATGATATATAATCTCTACACCTTCACCAACACCTTCACCGGGAAACTCCAACCTCTCTTCTATACTTATGATACACCTCTGAGAATCCGACCAGTGCCAGACTGGGAATGAGGGAGCCGGGCTCGGGGGTGATATATAATCTCTACACCATCACCGGAACCTTCACTGGGAAACTCCGACCTCTCCTCTATACTTATGATACACCTCTGAGAATCCGACCAGTGCCAGACTGGGAATGAGGGAGTCGGGCTCGGGGGGGGGGGTGATATATAATCTCTACACCATCACCGACACCTTCACTGGGAAACTCCAACCTTTCTTCTGTCCTTAAGATAAACCTCTGAGAATCCGACCAGTGCCAGACTGGGAATGAGGGAGCCAGGCTCGGGGGTGATATATAATCTCTACACCATCACCGACACCTTCACTGGGGAACTCCGACCTCTCTTCTATACTTATACTGATAAACCTCTGAGAATCCGACCAGTGCTGGACTGGGAATGAGGGAGCCGGGCTCGGGGGTGATATATAATCTCTACACCATCACCGACACCTTCACTGGGGAACTCCGACCTCTCTTGTATACTTATACTGATAAACCTCTGAGAATCCGGCCAGTGCCGGACTGGGAATGAGGGAGCCGGGCTCGGGGGGTGATATATAATCTCTACACCATCACCGACACCTTCACTGGGAAACTTCGACCTCTCTTCAGTACTTATACTGATAAACCTCTGAGAATCCGGCCAGTGCCGGACTGGGAATGAGGGAGCCGGGCTCGGGGGGTGATATATAATCTCTACACCATCACTGACACCTTCACTGGGAAACTCCGACCTCTCTTCAGTACTTATACTGATAAACCTCTGAGAATCAGGCCAGTGCCAGACTGGGAATGAGGGAGCCGGGCTCGGGGGGTCATATATAATCTCTACACCATCACCGACACCTTCACTGGGAAACTCCGACCTCTCTTCAGTACTTATACTGATAAACCTCTGAGAATCCGGTCAGTGCCGGACTGGGAATGAGGGAGCCTGGCTCGGGGGGTGATATATAATCTCTACACCTTCACCGACACCTTCACTGGGAAACTCCGACCTCTCTTCAGTACTTATACTGATAAACCTCTGAGAATCCAACCAGTGCCAGACTGGGAATGAGGGAGCCGGGCTCAGGGGGTGATATATAATCTCTACACCATCACCGACACCTTCACTGGGAAACTCCGACCTCTCTTCTGTCCTGATGATTATAAACCTCTGAGAGTCCGGCCAGTGCCAGACTGGGAATGAGGGAGCCGGGCTCGGGGGGTGATATATAATCTCTACACCATCACCGACACCTTCACTGGGAAACTCCGACCTCTCTTCAGTACTTATGATAAACCTCTGAGAATCCAGCCAGTGCCGGACTGGGAATGAGGTAGCCGGGCTCGGGGGGGGGGGGGGATATATAATCTCTAAACCTTCACTGGGAAACTCCGACCTCTCTTCTATACTTATACTGATAAACCTCTGAGAATCCGGCCAGTGCAGGAAGTGCAGGACTGGGAATGAGGGAGCCGGGCTCGGGGGTGATATATAATCTCTACACCTTCACTGGGAAACTCCGACCTCTCTTCAGTACTTATACTGATAAACCTCTGAGAATCCGACCATTGCCGTACTGGGAATGAGGGAGTCGGGCTCGGGGGGGGGGGGGTATATAATCTCTACACCTTCACCAACACCTTCACTGGGGAACTCCGACCTCTCTTCTATACTTACACTGATAAACCTCTGAGAATCCGACCAGTGCCGGACTTGGAATGAGGGAGTCGGGCTCAGGGTGTGATATATAATCTCTACACCTTCACCGACACCTTCACTGGGAAACTCCGACCTCTCTTCAGTACTTATACTGATAAACCTCTGAGAATCCAACCAGTGCCAGACTGGGAATGAGGGAGCCGGGCTCAGGGGGTGATATATAATCTCTACACCATCACCGACACCTTCACTGGGAAACTCCGACCTCTCTTCTGTCCTGATGATTATAAACCTCTGAGAGTCCGGCCAGTGCTGGACTGGGAATGAGGGAGCCGGGCTCGGGGGTGATATATAATCTCTACACCTTCACCGACACCTTCACTGGGAAACTCCGACCTCTCTTCTATACTTATACAGATAAACCTCTGAGAATCTGACCAGTGCCGGACTGGGAATGAGGGAATCGGGCTCGGAGGGGGGGGGGTGTATATAATCTCTACACCTTCACCGACACCTTCACCGGGAAACTCCGACCTCTCTTCTATACTTATAGTGATAAACCTCTGAGAATCCGACCAGTGCCGGACTGGGAATGAGGGAGCCGGGTTCGGGGGTGATATATAACCGGGGAGCTGATGTTTCCCATCGGGATAAGAGAGATCAGAGCGTGCTGTTCGGGAGCTGGTGGACTGTACAGGATATAAGTGTGTTTAATACGTTATATGCAATCTGTGATCTGATGTTCCAGAGTTGGACTAACTGTGTAAATAAACTCTGTTCTGCCAGGAGGGCAGTGAGTGCAGGGCCAAGTGGACAAGTAGTCTATTGGCTACAGCACTAGCTTCAGAACGAAGAGACCAAGGTTTGATTCCCACTAGCACTCCTTGTGGCCTTCGGCAAGTCACTTAACCCTCCAGTGCCTCATAAAATGCAATTTATCAATGTCCCTGGTTAATGTACATTCCCAAGCTTAAGTTACAATGTTAATGCTTTGACTGAAATGAGAAACCTGATAGATATATAAGTAAGAAGGGGAGAGTTGGCTGCACCACCCCTTGTCTGGGGGAGGGGGGGGGGGTGGCAGTGTGCCAAGACATGACAAGGAAAGAGAATCTGGAATGGATTTATAGTGTGGAGGAGGGGGCAGCTTACATCCAGCCCTTATTATTTATTTTACTTATGTATTTTTATTATTATTATTATTTTTCTTTTTATTTAAAGGGCTAGCTACAGACCAGTGAGCCTGACATCAGTGCTGGGCAAAATGGTAAAAACTAATACAAGGAACAAAGTAACTAGGACTTCTGATTGTATTTTTTTAAATTTATTTTTATTTAAAAGGATTTAATATACCGCTTTATCTTTAAATCAAAGCAGTTAGCACATCAAACAATCAAGGGTGCGAGGGTGAATACATGCAGTGGAAACATTGACTTGTGTGGTGTGGGTGAGCAGTGTGATTGATTAACTGGTCAGCTATATACATTGTGAACTATGGACAGGGGCTATATACAGGTAGCAGGGAGCTATATACATTGTGAACTATGGACAGGGGCTATATACAGGTAGCAGGGAGCTATATACATTGTGAACTATGAACTGGGGCTGTATACAAGTAGTAGGGGGGATGCAGGAAGTGGACACTGAACTGTGATTTGAGCTCATAGCACAAAGTGACCGAGCTCTGCCTCAAGCACAATAATCAAACGATTCCTGCTCTTTAAGATTCCATTTTATAAATGCTTTGAAAAAGCTGTCCGAAGGGTGAAACTTTTGTAATGATGTTGAGATGATGTCAGTAAAAGTGACAGGGATTCCACTGGGGATACGTCCAATCAGCAAACAAAGAGCTAAGATTTATTTATTTATTTTTATTTACAGTCTCTTTTATACCGCGCTATTCGACATCAGTGCGGTTTACAATGAACATAGAAACAACACATTTCCTTGGGTACTCTGTGTTTACAATGAACAGGTATTAAAACTTGGTAACTTGGGGTAACTATTTACAATCATGCAACAAGGTATGGCAATTAAAGAAGACTCCACCAATCCAGTTCCAAGTTTAAGCCATAAGGACTGACTGATCAAAGTCTGTAAATCCAAAACTGTTCAAACAATTGTAAGCGGGCTTCACGGTCCCTCCCCCTGCCCCACGGTGAGCTGATGGAACAGAATCAATCACTCTCCATTTCAGATCTTCAAAGGAATGACCCTTATCTAAACAATGTGATACAAATGGAGCAGACATAACTTTCGTGTTGAGTTGTGAGCGATGTTCCTTAAGACGAGATGCAATTGGTCTAATCATCCTGCCAATATATTTAAAAAGACAAGGGCAAATAAGAAGATAAACAACAAAGGACGACAAACAGGTAGTATGCCAGTGTGTACAATGGGTAAGTGGAGTGGAGGAGTGGCCTAGTGGTTGGGGCAAGGTACTTCAGGCCAGAAGGTTGGGGGTTCAAATCCCACTAGAGGACAGCAACCTTGGGCCAGAAGGACTGGGGTTTCTAGTCCCACAGGAGCTCCTTGTGGTCTTGGGCAAGCCACGTAACCCTCCATAGCCCATGTTCCCTGTAAAATAGTTATCTCCAAGTTATAATGCCCTGTTCAATGTAATTTCAGTTTGTTCAATGTAAACCACACTTATGCAGAATAGCTCGGTATATAAGAAAAATAAATAAATAAGTCCGGTAGAAGGATCAGTCTATTTTTCGCCACTCCGTGTGGTAGCACAAAAAGAGCAGTGCATGCAAGGATAATGACCCAAAGCTGAAGTGTCTTGCCCATGATTATTGGCACCCTTATAAACCATTCAAATCAGTTTGAACAGAAGAACCACATTCCCATCGCAGTAAAATTAGAAGCACCTGTGATCAATTGTCAGTACTCCATGACTTGAATCAACCAATGAATGATGGCTCTAATCTTTTAAATAGCCACATTCACTCCCTGTTCCATTTCCACAATAGTAAAGACAAGAGAGCTGCCTGAGACTGTCAGAAACGCCATTATCATCAAACTTCAAAGGGGTACAAGGCCATCTCCAAAGACGTTTGGATTCCTGTGTCTACAGTTCACAATGTTATTCAAAGGTTTTCTGCTCATGGAACTGTCAAGTACCTCCCAGGATGTGGTGGGAAGAGGAAAATTAATCCAAGAAGTCTTAAAAGGTTAGTGTGACCCTTTGGTAAAACAACACATGCAACATCCAAGGTGCTTAAGGCTGGCCTAGAGCAATACGGCGTGGTGGTTTCAACCCTCACCATATGCCACACACTAAAAAAGAAGGATTGAATGGGTGAAGGCCAAGGATGACCCCACTGCTCAAAGACAGTGTCAACTAGAACCTGAATATGTGCTCACAGATCAAAAGGACCAGCAACTCTGGATACCACAAACTGAGGATTCTACAGAACCTACATCCACTTCTAAACACAATCGACTTTAAAACGGTATGTCAAGCCATCATCACCCCAGATCTAGATTATTGTAATATCCTATATCAAGGCCTACCAAAACAAACACTATGCCCAGTGCAATGGTCCAGAATACTGTTGCCAGGATAATAACCGGCAAATACAGACAGGATTCCATCACACCCTGTAGGGGTTAAGGACGGGTTTAAGGACTAACTTGGCTTACTTAATTTGGCTTACTTTGATAATGATGTTGGAAGTTATGATCCTATCCCAAAGAGCTGACTAACTTCTAAATGGCACAGAAGAACTGCATGTGGGCTGTGATTGACAACATGTATAATCCCTGCTGAAACATGTAGGATACCAGACTCTGGACAGGAGTGTGCAGAGAATGGACTTACAGAATGGAGCAGATGCCAGCCTAATATAAGGTTGATGAAAAAGTTTGCAGAGCCTTGAAGATTCTAACTTGTGCTTGAAGCGAAAATCACCCAAGCGAAACTACAGTGAAACAAAGAAGAAGATGCAGGGCGGGGACCGAGCAGCCCAGCAGGGAACGGCCTACAGCACATTTAGTTATATGATACTGAGTGAAGGGCCTCAAGACAGAAACAAAGACAGAAACCTGATAATGGGGAGGGTCTCAGGGTAGAGCCTGCAAATATATGCAGAATGTTCTGGAACTATTTGCTGCAGAGGAGTATATAACAGAGGTAACGGCCGAGTGTGGGCGGGACAGCCTTCTCTTTCACTATTATTCAGAGCCAGAGAACTCTGTCCTCATCAGGCAGACTGTTTATAGCTTTGCTTGTAACTTTCTTACTATTTGTTTTTGCCCAAATAAATTATTTTATTATGGAATAAGCAGAGTGTCGCCTGATTGATTATTGTATCCACCCCAGGGGAGATTTGTCCGAGCACCCTGGCGGACAATTGGCGCCCGAACAGGGACTTGAGTGTTTAATACTCCAAGTATTTAATACTCCTAAAACTTTTATTCTAAATTGTCCCGTATTCCTCTGATATTGGCTGTACATCAGGGATGAGGATACCCCCTATTGCTTCACTAATTAAATAGAGGAGGGGATACCTCCTGCCGGTTCAGGGGATGAGAATTTTGTTGTGAGAGAAGAGAGAGAGATTTGGATACCGTTCTGAGATGAACGAGAGAAAAAAAAAGTTTGGATGAGACTCCTAAAAATTTTCTAAATTGTCTTGGGATACCCCTGATTTTGGCTTTATATCAGGGATGAGTATACCTCCTATATCTATATAAAATTACATATAGGGGATGAGGATACCGTTCTGAAACGAACGAAGTTGGATGCCGTTCTGGTAGGAACGAGAGAGAGATTTGGATATCGCGCAAAGACTACAAACAAGAACAGAAGATTTACCCAGGTTTGATTGCACATGTATTTTTATGTTATTAATGTTGCTTTGATGTGTAGAAAAAACTGTTATAGTGTCTCTGTAAATGTTAGTGTCTCTGTATTTAGTTGTAACAGACCGCACAGATAACTGACAGTGTTTTATTCTGAACGGCCAGCTATTGTGTGCAGTGATATGACTGGTAGACAAGTACAGCCTGAAAATTCCCCTGTGCATATTTTGTGTGCAGTAAATAAATCTGATCCATATGTGTAAGTTTTATTTTTTAAATTTGGGATCTTATATCTGAGTTAAGAAAAAAATTGTCTGCTGTTCTCTGTGTGTCAGAAGATTAAATAGCTCTGCCTGGGTCTGTGATAGGTCATAGGGCAGTTGTACACAATGCAGAACGAATTTCTATGAATGTGTTAACAAATGTGGAAGACCCTAATTAACCAGAGATTAATAAAAGATCGTAGTGATGCTAAGATTAGTTTTGACTTTAAGTGATACAAGATCCGTTTTGTCATGTTCTTATGACTTTACAAATGTAAGATCAAATTAATAATAAAGGAAAAAGATTACAGCTGGATTTTGCAACTAAGAAAAATAGCTCTAAAAGAAAATCCGTTTAAGAAAATATGTAACCATGTGATGCAAAGATGTTTACTTAGTATTACATTGTTGGAGAAAATCTTTATATAAGATTATGAAGAAAATATTTTTTAATTGTTCTTTTAAGGTTCCTGTGTTTCTCAAGCTTAAAGGCATATTGCTTTTTGGGATTTCCCAAAGGGGAATGCTTTACTGAAGTTTCTTAGGAAAGCCTCTCTACTCTGATCAGATGGCCTGCTGTGCTTAAGTGCTCCCAGATGTTAGATCAAACAATCAAGGCATTGGAGAATCTGTTTCTGTTGTCCTTTGCCCTTCAGAGTGGGGGTTTGACGTCCCTGACAGGACAATGCTATTTGGAAATGATTTTAAATCTCGAGTGAATGAGAAGTTATATGTTTGGAGCTTAGTTCCCAGAAAAATATGAGAATATTTGTAAAGTTATTTACACATAAAATAACATTAAGTTGAATCAATTAGACAAAGTCTCCTACAGCACTTTCTCTGATACAGAGGTTTGTTTTTTAACATGTCTGTCTAGTTCTGTTGTCCATTTGCTTTTCTTAAGATAGCATGCCGGTAAGGTGAAGCTAGCCCAAGCACTGCTTTGAAGTCTCCCCCTGACATTCTGATGGACATTAAACTGATGAAGGTTATTTAAAGTGACATATCTGTCTACTGAACATGTAAGCAAATTTTATTCAACTATGCTGTCTCCAGAATCTTTAATTCAGGAAGTCATTTAAGCCCCGACACATATTCAACAATTGGAGATAGACACCTGGAGACAGGCTGGGTGCATTTTGCACTCTGATATGCTTTGGAACATCCACACTGGCCATGTGGTACTTCCAGATGCTTTTGCCTCATTTTGCCTTTGTATGTACTGGCCAGACATGCAGGGGTAAAAAGAGGGATGATTTGATGACAAATTTTCACAAATAAAAATTGGAGTAATTCTGAAACTTGCCAAACTTGCAGAATGTCTAATCTATTAATATGTAAAGATCAGTTAAGAGTATGATGGAGTATTTCCTGCCAGCAAATGATGAATCTTCAGTGATGGAGAGATAAGAAGTTTATCAAACTGAGAGACACAGTTGATACCATATGAGATAGTTATGATCTTAAGTAAATATGGATGAAATTATGTTTGTCACATTGCATTGTCTCATTGTAAAATCTAATCTAGAATATTTTAGTCTTTTCATTTAATATTGGATTCTGCTCTTCTGAATGGGACCTGGAACAATGTCACCAATTGAAATCCAGAGATTCCAGCAGACGGAATTGGCCAGAGTCCAGATGGAGCAGACCATCCTGAGAAATCCGAACTACACACCGCAGAAATGTGTGAGGGAGTCCCTATCTGTATCAGTGTGTCACATTGAAAAACGGCCAAGATATCCACCTATGAGAATGAGAGATTCTACTTTTGAGAAAAAACGAACTTACACTTAAACTTCAGTGAAAAGTGAAGACCAAATTATTTGAAAATAGGAAAAGTACTATTAGACTGATTGGGAACTTTTGGGACTGATTGTGTTGTTATCCTTTTATTATCATCTTCTTAGAAAATAACTGAAATCTACAAGCCATTTGGGCTACAGCAATTGCAATTCAAAGCTTTCTTCATCACTTTGTTGAATATTTGATGTGTTCAGTATTATTGCATGCTGTATTTTTCTGTTTTATTAGGATGCTGTAAGAAAATGATAATGCAAAGCACCAATACCATGTATGTTGTATCTCGAGAACAGTACCAGAAGCTGCCCCTCAATGATCCCTCAGTGGGGAATGAAGATAAGCGGCTCAGATCTGCTTAATATGTTTGCCTTATGAATGCACATATATATATATCTGCCTTATAACTGCACTCTTGTGTGTTTGAAGCAAACATAGCAACATATGGTGGGCACAAAACATGTGGTCCAAGGATATAAGCCTAGGGTCAAACAGGTCAAGCCAGGAATTCAACTAATACTCTAGCCCTGAAGGTTTCAATTAGTGCTTGCAGATGGAACAACACAGGAAGAGGCAGGGGGCTATGATTGATTATGATTGATTGCATAGATTGCAATGTGTGCTTTCGAGTCAGTCCTGACTCCTGGCGACCCAGAATAAGCTGATCCAGCTGCATAAACATAGGAGGCCCCTAGAAAGGGCTTTGCAGAAAGCCTGAAAATGACCTAAGAATTTATGCAGAATAACGCAGGCAAAGACATGAGGGTTATGGTGGCCTCAAGGCTCTTTTCATATCTTTGTTAACCATTGCAATTTTTGCTATTATTGTCTGCTGCGTGTTCTCTCTCTTATTAGCTTGTTAGACAATGCTGCTGCAGTCCACTAAAACCATGTATACCATTTCTAGAGATCAGTATGAGCTGTTGCCTTTTAATGTACCCTCTGTCACAAATCGTAATTCATGCCCCGTAGCCAAATTTCACTGGATGCCCTCCATCTTTCCAACCTGACAGAAAAGAAAAAATAAAAAAGTGGCGAATGTAGGGGTTAAGGACGGGTTTAAGGACTAATTTGGCTTACTTAATTTGGCTCACTTTGATAATGATGTTGAAAGTTATGATCCTATCCCAAAGAGCTGACTAACTTCTAAATGGCACAGAAGAACTGCATGTGGGCTGTGATTGACAACATGTATAATCCCTGCTGAAACATGTAGGATACCAGACTCTGGACAGGAGTGTGCAGAGAATGGACTTACAGAATGGAGCAGATGCCAGCCTAATATAAGGTTGATGAAAAAGTTTGCAGAGCCTTGAAGATTCTAACTTGTGCTTGAAGCGAAAAGAAAATCACCCAAGCGAAACTACAGTGAAACAAAGAAGAAGATGCAGGGCGGGGACCGAGCAGCCCAGCAGGGAACGGCCTACAGCACATTTAGTTATATGATACTGAGTGAAGGGCCTCAAGACAGAAACAAAGACAGAAACCTGATAATGGGGTGGGTCTCAGGGTAGAGCCTGCAAATATATGCAGAATGTTCTGGAACTATTTGCTGCAGAGGAGTATATAACAGAGGTAACGGCCGAGTGTGGGCGGGACAGCCTTCTCTTTCACTATTATTCAGAGCCAGAGAACTCTGTCCTCATCAGGCAGACTGTTTATAGCTTTGCTTGTAACTTTCTTACTATTTGTTTTTGCCCAAATAAATTATTTTATTATGGAATAAGCAGAGTGTCGCCTGATTGATTATTGTATCCACCCCAGGGGAGATTTGTCCGAGCACCCTGGCGGACAACCCAAACTAAAAAATCTCTACTGTCTACCAACAGCACAAAGAATCATGAATGAAACAGTCGTCACCATCTTTAGGCTACTGCAAAACGAATCAACATACAGCCTCCAAACACTAAGCAAGCCCCAGAGTCAAGGTTAAGGTGAGGCAATCAGCAGAATCATCTCACCTTCCCAACCCTCAAAAGAAAAAGCACTTAACAATCATGCAACCGAGTTTTCACCCTGTTGCATCCACAATCTGGAATGCTCTCCCAGAACATCCAAGAACTGCCGAAAGTATACCGGATCTGTGAAACAAACTCTAACCTCACCTTTTCACCAAATTCTTTGGATCCAATGAAAAAGGATAACCTCATCCCCCACATGCTCACTACTACGTTACCTGCTACCTCAAGCTCCGTCTTAAGCCAAATGTATGCCCCCACCCCGATGCTATGTGAACTAATGCTTTCATTGATGCTGTTACTACCCAAGTTAATGTCACCCCAATTCTAGTGCTTTGCAATCTAGTGCTGTTAAGTTCCATGCAAACCACTTTTTTTCTTTTTTTTTTATTCATATTTTTAACATTTTACAGACCAAGTTAACATGAACACGAAAAACAAAAGCCAGGAAATTTATTTAATATTCTCTTATATACCGCACTATTCTGCATCAGTGCGGTTTACATTGAACAAACTGAAATTACATGGGCTATGGAGGGTTAAGTGGCTTGCCCAAGACCACAAGAAGCACCTGTGGGACTAGAAACCCCAGTCCTTCCAGCCCTTCCAGCCCAAGGTTGCTGTCCTCTAGTGGGAGTTGAACCCCTGACCTTCTGGCCTGAAGTACCTTGCCCCCAACCACTAGGCTACTCCTCCACTCCAATTCCCCAACACCCCCCTCCCCACCCATCTCTTTGCTGGTACATAATGTGGTTTACCTAAACAACCAACCAATGTGTCCACATACTTATAAAGTTGTGATATCAATGATCGTACTTCTGTCCTATGTTAGAAGTAGCAGCAGATTCATCCAGACAGTGCTATCTATTTATCTCATGGTCCCTTGTATATATAACCCTTTCATAAGTTTTATTGTATTTGCAGTAAAGACACACTAGGCTCCACCACAGATGACCATCCAGCTTAGAAGGATCCTTCCGATTTGAAACTATCAACTTTAACGCAACTGCCATCATACAATAAAAAAGAAAAATGTTCTCCTTTTCCAAGGCAGGAATTCCTGCTAAGGAGCATAGCACTACTATCTGCCAGGATAATGGGGTTTTAAATCACAATATTCTTTGTATCTTATTCCATATTTGTGACCAAAAGAACTGAACGTTAGGGCAGGAAAATACCATATGCACTAAAGTACCTATGGCCTTATGGCAGGACCAACATTTGTTGCCTCTACTTGAATCCCATCTAAACATCCAAGCAGGGGTGATGTAGGCACGATGGTCAAAAATTAGAGAGTGTGTGTAAGGGCAGCAGCTTTTGACACCCTTGTCGAAGGGCCCCATAACAGAGGCTAAACCTCCGAAGGGGTAGGGGTCTTCAAGTCACTTTCCCATATTTTCTCTAACCCTATGAGGTTTGAGGGTGCTTTATCTCTGATCAATGCATAGAGAGTTGAAACAGACCCCTTTGAGTTCTTGATCAGGTTAAATAGTTTGAATAGGCCCTCTCCCTCAGAAAGGTTATGAATCTTTAGATTATATTTCCCTATACAATGATGCAATTGCAGCCATTGATAGTGGCAGGTGTGAGGTAACCCAAACTCATCCTGGAGTTCTGCAAACGACTTCCGAGTCTTCATATTGACTAGCTGCCCTATAGACCATATGCCACGCTCTTGCCACAGTTCCCAAGAGACCACTTTGCATCTTATTTTAATTTTTGGGTTGTACCATATTGGCCAACTGGTTGAAGGAGGATCTCCTCTTCTAGGGTGTCAATTAGTGCCAGAAAGGCATCCTGCATGGCAGTTACAATTCGTCCTACCCTTAAGGAATTAGCATGGTGCATGCCTACCATTAACATCATCGGTATCGGTGCCACTAATTATTCCTCCAGCTCCAACCATACTGTTTTTTGTACCTCTTCTCCCCCAAAGGTCTACCTGGTTCCCTGTTTAAGAAGAAATGCAAGGTGATACCATTGAAAATCAGGGAATTGTACACCCCCTCTCAATTTAGCTGCACAAATATAAGAAGATCATCTGCATATGCCAAAAGTTTAATATGTAAGCATCCCTAAGGTGCTCAGTTTGTTTATAAGTTGCCTGTGAGGGACAGTGTCAAGGCTTTACTGAAATTTAAGTACATCTCATCTAGGGCTCTCCCTCTGTCCAATTCCCTTGTCACACATCAAAGAAATCAGATTTGTCTGACAAGACCTACCTCTGGTGAATCCATGCTGTTTGGATCCTGCAATCCATTGTACTCCAGAAACCTCATTATTTTCTCTTTCAGCAGCTTTTCTAATCATTTACTCACCACCGAACTAACTGGTCTGTAGTTTTCAATGACATCCTTACTGCCGTATTTGTGTAAAGGGTCCACATGAGCTTCTCTTCAGTCCTTTGGCCCCACTCCTGACTCCATAGAGGCATTGAAAAGGTCAGTCAATGGAGCCACTAGAGCATCCCCAAGTCCCTCAGTATTCTTGAATGTATCCCATCGGTTCGTCCCATTGCTTTGTCTACACAGTCTTCTGAAAATCATTCGAGATCCCCATCACTTCTGTTCCTCTTTGTGGGTGTTTTCTGAGGTCCGGCTCCTTGCCTGAACACAGAGCAGAGATATTTGTTAAGCAATTCTGCTTTATCCTCATCAGTTTCTGTATATTCTTGCCCTGAACCTTTGAATCAGACAATACCACATCTGCCCTTCCTCCTCTCACTAACATATCTGAAAAATGTCTTATCCCTGCATTTTATTGCATTGGCTATTTCTTCTTTGTTTTTTACCTTTGCTTTCCTGGCTACTTTGCTACTTAGCCACCTGGAGGGGGACGAAGATGTCACTTATATTATTTAAATAAAGACAGACTCCTACTGATGTTACCAGTGTAGTCTTCAGGGCAAGGGTTGCTTCGGAGTCTGAAATATCTTAACCCCACAGGGGAGGGCTCTCAGGAAGAACACTAATCTTGCCTTATGTTTCTCCTACAATGACGTAGTAAGAATCATAAGGGGAAAATATACTAAAGAAGGATTGACAATGGCACCTGTGTCAATGGAGGCTTCACAAAAACTTCAATTCTTAATCACCAGAAGAAGCAAGGCAGCAGTATTTTCTTGGATTAAGGATTTTGTATATTTAAAATTTCAACATAAAGAGATACATAAAGTGTAAATAATACATTCTTTAGTTTTCTTCTACAATTTATCTCCTTTTCCCGGGAACTTTACTTGTCTGCTTAGGGAAGTAGCATTAAGCACTGTCTGTCTTTCTCTGTATTTCCCAGATCAAACTTCCTCTTATAAGTGTCTCTCTCTTTTTAGCAAGTAAGAGTTCCAAATTTTATTTTCTTAGTCTGTGCTATGGTTTAGTTATTTCAGCTCAAATTTGTGTGTTGGTTTTGTACATGTGATACAGCAGTACCTTGAAAAATCCAACTATTTCCATTGGGGTCTGGTATGTGAGTCCCCTTTGTTCCCAGTACTGAATCCCGTATCCTGGAGGGAAGTTTCTGCTCTTCTTGTGATCCTCTGGGCTGTCTGTCTGGTCCCTGGTATTCTGGCTGAGCAGCCCAGCTAGGGTTGCCAACTTTATGAAAGAGAAAAACCCACCACCTGTAGCTAATCATGCTCCGCCCATGCACACCCCACCCCGTCCTTTCTCCACCCCTCCCCACCCCACCCTTGCTCCACCCCCTGTCCCCAAAATAATTGCAGAGAGGGCAATGTACAAACTGAACAAAAAAGACTTCTACACATTCTTAAGCAGAAATTCTATACTGACAGAATACGCAGCACTGGTTGCAGACACACACACAATACAGACAGGTCTTCATCACTAAATGACCACAAAATGAAAAGAGAAATATATAGACAAAAATTAAACTGAAACCCCAAGTAAACAGACTCTGCATGAAGTGCAATGTCAGATAAATAAGAGATGCAGTTCCCCTTACTGTGTAAAATATAAAGGAAGTACAAAGTCCAGTCATTAAATTGAAAATAAAATTATTTTTTCTGCCTTTGTTGTCTGACCATTTTATTCTCTGATCATGCTGGTCCCGATCTGAGGTTTTCGATTTCCCATCTTCTCTTAGCTCATTTTCTATGGTCTATAGTCTATCTGTCATTTCTTGTCTCTTCTTTTCTTTTCTTCACTTCCTTCCATCAGAATATTTCCAGTCACAGTAACCATCTCCAGTATCATCCCCCCTTTCCAGTCCTCCCCTCTCATTACACTCCATTGCTAATCCTTGTGTTCTCAGGACTGCCAGTGGTGTCCAATTCTCTTCCAGTCCCCTCCTTCCTCACTGTCCAGCCCCTACTAGTCCAAGCACCATCCCAGGTATCAGCTCACTTCCACTCCCAGTGCCCTCCCCATGTCAGCTCCCTTCCAGTCACCCTACCCTCTGTCCATCCCCCTTCCAGTGCCTTCCCCACATTTCTGCTCCCTTCCAGTCCCAGTGCCCCCTCCCTTCCAGCCTCCTCCATATTACCCAGTCACCTACCAGTACCATCCCCAGGTGTCAGCTCCCTTTCAGCTCCCTCCTTACCCAGTCTGTCAGCTCCCTTCCAGTCACCCTACCCGCTGTTCATCCCCTTTCCAGTGCCATCTCGTTTCTGCTCCCTTCCATTCCCAGCCTCTTCATCATTACCCAGTCACCTACCAGTACCATCCCCGGGTGTCAGCTCCTTTCAGCCCACTCCTTACCCCATACGTCAGCTCTCTTCCAGTCACCCTACCCTCTGTCCATCCCCCTTCCAGTGCCTTCCCCACGTTTCTGCTCCCTTCCAGTCCCAGTGCCCCTCCCTCCTAGCCTCCTCCCCATTATCTGTTCACTTACCAGTACCATCCCCAGCTGTCAGCTCCCTTCTGTCACCCTCCTTACTCCCTCTGTCAGCTCCCTTCCAGGCACCCTACCCGCTATCCAACCCCCTTCCAGTGCCATCCCTTCCAGCGTTTCTGTTCCCTTCCATTCCCATTACCCCCTCCCTTCCAGCCTCCTCCCCATTACCCAGTCACTTACCAGTACCATCCCCAGGTGTCAGCTCCCAATGACCACATATCCATATAGTTTTCTTCCTTGTCCCTCTTTAGTGTTTACAGTAGTTGGGAAGGTCAGAGAATTGATTAAGGTAGGTTTTATAATTTACAATGAGACATATAGTTGTTTTGACTGTTTTTAATTATTTATTATTATTATATATTATTTATTGATATTTTTGAATGTTGGATATTAATGGTTATTATACACACTCCTTAGTGTTTTTAATCTCTTTGTTTTATAGTTTGGTTGTTTTTAATTATTTATTTATTTATGCATATTTATTTCTTTGAGTATTATACATGTTTCTTATATATGCTATGAGTTTTTATATCATGTCTTTTTTATAGATGCATGTCATATAATAGCTTGCTGTGTTGATCTCCCCTTTTTAGTATCATCTTTTTTAATATTACCTATTTTAGTATCACTGGTTTACTATTGTTCATGTGTTTTGGTTATTATTCAATTTGTTTTTTAATTATTAGGTCTTATGGTGCTGTTTTATTGTTGTGTATTTATGTGTTTACCGTTTATGGTTTATATTGTTTTATGTAGCCAGCCCCTGAGGAAGGCAACGAAACACGGCCTGTGTCGGGCTATAGGCTTTTATCCAATAAAGAGGTTCTTCCTACTGCTGTCCACGTTTTCTGACTGGGTGGTTGTGAGCACGTGGACTCGTGCGCTTGGTTGGTACCTAGAAACAGTGCCTCTACAGCCCAAAAGGACTTCCAATCTCTGGAAGAGAAACTCAAGCCCATTGTTAACACTGTTGCTTTCTCAGAAGTTCTACCTGTTCTTCGTAAGGGGACAAAAAGGCTGCATCGCATTAACAGCTTTAATACATGGCTCCAGACCTTGTGCAAACAAGAAGGATTCAGATTTATTGGCAACTGGGGCAACAGATGGACCAACAAGAGACTATACTGTGCTGATGGACTACATCTCTCTGTCGCAGGGAAAAGAAACCTAAGTGAAAAATCCAGGCAGTATGTGGATATGCATTTAAACTAGGAAAAGGGGGTGACGGATGTGGAAGGTCAACATCTGCATGCCACCCCCAGCAAAAGCAGAACAACATCAGAAACAGCCACACTCTTAAACCACACATCAAAAACAAGTGGGAAGAAGTGGGCAGAATAAAATCAATGCAAAATACACACAAGCCAGGTAAATGCTGGAAAGCAATGAGCACAAATGCTCGAAGCTTAGCCAAAAAAAATTCCAGACCTGGAAGCCCTAATGGTGGAAACGGATTTGGACATCGTGGCCATTACAGAAACATGGTTTAATGAATCGCATGATTGGGATATAGCCATAGCTGGCTATAATCTATTCAGAAGAGACAGAGAAAATGGAAAAGGAGGAGGAGTAGCCTTGTATGTCAAAAGCAGTATTAAAGCTACTGAAATGCAGGGGACATGGGGAAAAGAAGAAGCGCTCTGGATTGCATTGGAAAGAGGAGATGGCACTGTCATCCATATTGCTGTAGTCTACAGACCTCCGACTCAAATTGAAGAGAGAGATAACGAATTGATTATAGATATTGCCAAGATAGCAACAAAGGGGGAAGCGATCATATTGGGTGACTTTAATCTACCTGATGTGGATTGGATTACTCCTTCTGCACATCTGGAAAGAAGCAAAAAAATTGTGGATGCTCTCCAAGATGCATTACTTAGACAAATGGTGATGGAACCAACCAGGGAAAGCTCAACGCTGGATGTAGTGCTCACCGACAGTGATAACGTGTCGAATGTCTGCGTGAGTGCCCCTGTGAGCAACAGCGACCATCACACGGTGTGGTTTGAGATAAAAGCCATGGTACAGGCCAATCATAGCAAGCTCAAAGTCCTAAACTTCAAAAACACTGACTTCAATAAAATGGCCGAGTACTTAAAGGAGGAGATGACGGGGTGGAAGGAGATAAGGGAAGTGGAATTGCAATGGACTGAACTAAAGGCGGCAATAAAAGGGGCAACAGATAAATATGTAAGAAAAATAAATAAAAACAAGAGGAGAAGGAAACCTATTTGGTTTTCCAAAGAGGTGGCTGCTCAACTAAAGGCAAAAACACAGCTTTCGCAAAATTCAAAAGCTTGCAAACAGAAGAACACAGAAATGAATACAGGATCAAGCTCAAAGAGTCAAAAAGAGAAATAAGGATAGCAAAATCAAAGGCAGAGGAACAGATGGCTAAAGATGTTAAAGGTGGCAACAAAACTTTCTTCAGGTATATTCAGGAAAGGAAGAAGATCAGAGTTGGAATTGCAGGACTCAGAAGTGCTCGGAAAGGACTCGTGGAAAGTGACACTGAAAAAGCAAAATTGCTAAACAAATACTTCTGCTCTGTTTTTACTAAAGAAGATCCTGGAGATGGACCAGCTGTGACTCCCAAATATAAAAATAGGACTGAAGTAGATACCACACCATTCGCAGAAGATGAGGTGTTAGAACAACTTGCTAAACTGAAAGTGGACAAAGCCATGGGACCAGATGGGATACATCCCAGGATACTGAAAGAGCTCAGAGAGGTTCTTGCAGGACCGTTAAAGGATGTCTTCAACAGATCCTTGGAAACAGGAGTGGTTCCTCAGGACTGGAGAATGGCTAATGTTGTACCTCTACACAAAAGTGGTGACAGGGAAGAAGTGTCAAATTACAGTCCCGTGAGCCTTACCTCGGTGGCAGGAAAAGTAATGGAGGCGCTCCTGAAAGAGCGAATAGTGAACTTTCTCAAAACCAACAGGTTGCAAGATCCAAGGCAACATGGTTTTACCGAAGGACGATCTTGCCAAACAAATCTGATTGAGTTCTTTGATTGGGTGACCAAGGAACTAGATCTGGGGCATGCAATGGATGTCATCTATCTGGATTTCAGCAAAGCCTTTGATACTGTTCCTCATAGGAGGCTTGTCAATAAACTCAGTAGCTTGGGGATGGGTCCCAAGATAGTAAACTGGATTAGAAATTGGTTGACTGACAGATGACAGAAGGTGATGGTAAATGGAGCTCACTCGGATGAAAGGAAGGTGACTAGCGGGGTGCCTCAGGGTTCGGTCCTGGGCCCCGCACTGTTCAATATATTTGTGAGTGATATTGCTGAAGGACTGAATGGAAAAGTCTGTCTTTTTGCAGATGACACAAAAATTTGCAACAGAGTGGACTCCCCCGAGGGAGTGGTTAACATGAGGAAAGATCTACAAAAGCTGGAAGACTGGTCTAATGCTTGGCAACTACAATTTAATGTGAAAAAGTGCAGTGTCATGCACTTGGGTAGCAGAAATCCAAGGGAAAGTACACAATAGGGGGTGAGAGGTTGGTATGCACGGTTCAGGAGAAAGACCTTGGTGTGATTATCTCTGATGATCTCAAGGTGGCAAAACAGTGCGACAAGGCGGTGGAAAAAGCCAGGAGGATGTTGGGCTGCATACAAAGAGGGATTACCAGCAGAAAGGAAGAGGTACTTATGACACTGTACAAGTCACTGGTGAGGCCTCACTTGGAATACTGTGTTCAGTTTTGGAGACCGTATCTTGCAAAAGATGTAAAAAGACTGGAAACTGTTCAGAGGAAGGTGACCAAAATGATTTGGAGCCTGTATCAGAAGCCTTATGAGAAGAGACTTGAAGACCTAAATATGTACACTTTGGAGGAGAGGAGGGATAGGGGAGATATGATTCAGACCTTTAAATATTTAAAGAGAAATGATGAACAAACAAACCTCTTCAAAGACGGGGAAGCTGTAAAACTAGAGGCATAACATGAAGCTGCAAGGTGGTAAATTGAAAGGCAATGTCAGGAAATATTTCTTCACTGAAACGGTGGTGGATGCTTGGAATGCCCTCCCGATGGAAGTGGTAGGGGCAAACACAGTGATGGAATTCAAAACGGCATGGGACAAACACAGTGGATCCCTTAACAGCAACAGGATAAAAGCAAAATAAACGGTACCATCTAACTTCTGAACTATCTAGCGTCTGAACAAATAAGGGTGTCCTACATGGAGTGGTGGGTTCACCCCTAAACAAAAACAAAAATATGGGGAGGGGTGGCCTGCACAGAGCGACAGGTGCACCTACTCTTGCCATCTTGCTGGGCAGACTAGATGGACCATGCTGGTCTTTATCTGCCATCACTTACTATGTTACTATGTTACTATATGTTACTCAAAGAAGCAACAAATAAGTAGTTACAATATTAAGTACAATTTAACTAACACTGAACTAAAACCCCGTAAATGAGAGGATAACTCTCCCTCTCCCATTTGCAAAAATAGGACAGAAAGGAGCGAGAAGAAAGAATACAAGATATACTTTGCCTGAATACAGACCAGATTTTCAGAACTTCTCCTACTGGATTGTAGTCACCGCGCATCACAAAGCAGGCTTTGTGGAAACTGACCAAAAGACCCCTGGGCGGGAATTGAGACGGAACTGGAGTTCCTCAAGTTACAACAATTAGCAGATAAGTCTAATATCTCTTTCCTTATTGTCCCTCCAGTTCAGTCCCTCACCTCTGGGATGTAACAGAGCAGTAAACTAATGGAAGGGACCTGTCCACCCGGACCGCAAAACTGCCAACCCGAAACAGGCATTTCCCACCGCTTGAATATCCAGGCAGTAATGTTTACTAAAAGTATGGAAGGAAGACCAAGTGGCTGCTCTGCAAAATCTCAATTGGCGGAACTAAGCTATGCTCCGCCCACGAAGCCACACGCTCTAGTAGAATGAGCCCACAGCCCCAAGGGCACCTGACGATCTTGCAAGATATAAGCTGATGCTATTGCTTCATGAACCCATCTGGAAACTGAAGCTTTGACCACCACTTCACCTTTGCACGGCCCACCAAAGAGAACGAACAAACAGTCAGACTATACACAGATGACCTCTTTCTGGCCGAAAGCAAGGTGCCAATCATTGCCTTGGAATAACCCTTCTTTCTTAACTGAGCCATTTCAATGGCCAAGCCATAAGTGAGAACCGATGTACCTGAGGCATTCGTAGAGGACCCTGAAGCAGCAGATCCTCCCTTAGCGGCATCTGCCATGGTTCTCCATCGAGCAGATGCACCAGATTGACAGTCTGTCTAAATAAATAAATAAATACCACGGACGACAAGGCCAATCTGGAGCTACTAGAGCCACTCTTCCCCGATGAGCCTTGATGCACTGCACCACTCGTCCCATGAGTGCCCAAGGGGGGAAAACGTAGATGAGACCGTGAGTGGGCCATTGTTGGAGTAAGGAATCTAGACCTCCTGACATTCGTTCTCATCATCTGCTGTAAAAGCAACTGGCTTTGACCGACCAAAAGATCACCATGATATCCATAACCGGAGACCCCCACTTGAGGACAATCTGAGCAAACACCTATGGATGAAGCTCCCATTCTCCGGGATCCACTGGAACCCGGCTGAGAAAGTTGGCTATCACATTGTCCGTTCCCACAATGTGCGCCAACAGAGCCTGAAGCCGAGGCTCTACCCAACTGAAGAGACTTTCCGCTTCCATTATCAGAGCCGCACTTCCCTTGCCCCCTTGATGATTGAGGTACGCAACCGTTGAGACATTGTCCGAGAGCACGCGAACCGCTCGACCCCGTAAGGTGGATTCGAAGGCCCGAAGCACTAGAGCTACCGCTCGCAACTCCAGCCGATTGATGGACCATTTGGCTTCCTGCTTGGTCCAGTAGCCTTGTGCAAAGAGCTCTCCGCAATGAGCTCCCCAACCTGCGAGACTGGCATCCATTAACACTGGCATTCACTGCGGTGATCCACTGTGAGATTCTGTGGATGAAACCACCATTGAAGAGATTTCCTGACCCGCAATGGACAGGGGAGGCGCCTTCTGGTGAGACCATCGACGGAGCAGCGACCTCTATAAGGGACGTATGTGAGCTCTGGCCCACGGCACAACTTCCAGAGTCGCCGCCATTGTCTCTAACACCTGGAGATAGTGCCAGGCCGATGATGCAGGAGTCCTCAGAAAATCGCACACCAGAAGCCATAGGCCCTGGGCTCGAAGATCCGGCAGGAAAATCGATCCCACACGAGTGTCAAAGCAAACTCCCAAATACTCTAGAACTTGCGACAGAATCAATTGGCTCTTGGCCGTATTGACCACCTAACTGAGCTTCTGCAAGAGCTCTACCACTCTGTTTGTCACTCACACACTCTCGGCCCTGGACTTTGCCCGAATCAACTAGTTGTCGAGATAGGGATGAACTAATACCCCCTCCTTTCAAAGAGCCGCCGCCACCACCACCATAACCTTGGTGAAGGTGCGCCGAGCCAATCGCCAGACCGAAGGGCAATGCCTGAAATTGAAAATGCCCCAACAGTAGCGCAAATCCTAGAAACCTCTGATGATCTAGCATGATCGGAATGTGTAAATATGCTTCAGTGAGATTTAGAGATGTCAAGAACTCCCCTTGACGAGTCATCATTATAACTGAATGTAAGGTCTCCATTCGGAAATGAGGTACCCGCAAACAGAGGTTTACCCCCTTGAGATCCAGAATCAGGTGGAAGGCCCCATCTTTCTTTGGCACCACAAAATAAATTGAGTATCGACCGATACCGTAGTGCTCTCGCGGAACCGTAACCACTGCTCCCAGATGCAAAAGACGAGCCAGAGTCTCCCATACCGCAATTGTCCTTTCTCGTCCCCTGCACGGCGACATGACAAAAGAGTCGACCACCAGACGAGCAAACTCGAGAGAATAAGCTTCACGAACGACCTCCAACACCCACTGATCGGATGTTATCTGGACCTCCTACCGGCTGAATTCCTGCCTGGGTCCACCTCGCTTAATTGTGCTTTCCGAAAAGCCGAGGAAGAGGGACTAGCAAATCCTCTGCCTACTCCCTGGAATCCTCTAAAACTTTGACCTCGAGAGGAAAACCGTCCTCTTTGAAAACCTCCCAAATGGGAGGTACGAAAATGCCTGAAATCCCAAGGTTGCCCATGGGCAGGTAACGGGGTACAGCCCTGCTTCGGTTTATCCTCCGGCAAACAACCTCCTTTAGAATCCCCCAAATCCTTGACCAGCTTATCAAGATCTTCTCCAAACATCAGTTTCCCCTTAAAAGGAAGCTTGCTAAGATGCGACTTCGAGGAACTGTCTGCCGCCCAGTCCCTGAGCCTAAGATAGTGGCATCCGGCAACTAAGGAAGCCATGCTATTCGCCAAACCTCTAATAAGATCATAGTGGACATCGGCCAAATATGCGGAACCTGACTCTAGTCTTGTCACATCAGTTAGCTGCTCCTGTGTTTGCTGAATTGGCTGCTGCAAACACTGTGACCAGCGAAGGCATGCTCTCGCCACCCAAGCTCCACAAATAGAGGCTGTAGAGCCAGAGCATTAACCTCAAAAGCTTGCTTAAATAAGGCGTCCACCTTTTGAGCCTGTACGTCCTTCAAAGCCTTACTGCGTTCAACTGGAATGGTAGTCTTCTTTGTGACCACTGAAACTGTTGCATCTATACGTGGAGAACGAAACACTTCCTGTTCCTGATCCGCCAAGGGATAGAGACGATTCATGGACCTCACACCACACAAGCCTGCCTCTGGTATGTCCCATTCATTCTGAATCATCTGCTTAACCACTCGGTGAACAGGAAAAACTGCCTGGGATTTTCGTACCGCCTGAATGAGCGGATCCTCCAAACCCTCATCAACCACTGGTACCACCGACGAAAGGTTGAGAGCCTGAAGGGACTCCATAATGAGTGCTGTCAGCTCCTACCTTTACTTGATCCGTGTCCAGTGTCTTGGACTAAAGCAGCCAAATCTGAACTCGCCCCTTACATATTGAAACTAGTAAACCAATCTCTTCTTCAGGGCTTCATGCCAGATGACCTCAAGTTTACAGCTATTCGCCCTCTACTAAAAAACAAATCTCTTAACAGCACTGACCCCTCTTCATATCGCCCCATTGCCAGTATACCTTTTCTAGCTAAAATCATTGAGAAGGTAGTCCAAACACAATTACAAGACCATATAGATACCAATTTCCCGCTAGATGAACACCAGTACGGTTTCCGCCCTTATCACGGGGTCGAAACTTTACTTATATCACTATTTGACTCACTAATCCAAGGTTTGGATAATGTTAAACAGGCTTTCTTGCTTATTTTCCTCGATATTTCCTCTGCCTTTGACAGTGTGAATCACAGCACTCTCCTGTCCAGGCTAGCTCAATTAGGATTAAAGGGAAAAACTTTTCACTGGTTTCAATCCTACATATCAAACCGTTTCCAATATGTCCAGATAGATCACTCCCCTTCTCTTCCTTTCCCACAAGAGCGAGGTATCCCACAAGGTTCTTCTCTCTCTGCCTTACTTTTCAATCTCTATCTTCAACCTATTTGCACAATCTTCAAACGCCATAACCTAAATTATTTAATCTACGCAGACGACATCATGTTGTTTGCCCCCTGTGACATAGACAACCATAATTATGACAAAATTGCCACATTTATTTATTTATTTATTTATTTTAGACAGTTTTGTATACCGCCTTATCCTTCAATCAAAGCGGTCACAACACAATTGGGGGATACATTTAACATGCAGGGATATGAGACACACACTAATACTTACAGGGAACATGGGCAATGGAGGGTTAAGTGGCTTGCCCAAGACCACAAGGAGCATCTGTGGAACTAGAAACCCCAGTCCTTCCGGCCCAAGGTTGCTGTCCTCTAGTGGGATTTGAACCCCCGACCTTCCGGCCTTCTGAAGTCATGCCTATCTGAAGTCGAACAGGAGCTCCGCGCAATTCATATGGATTTAAATTTCAAAAAGACTGAAGCTCTTTTTGTATGCAGAAACCCTAACTTCATCCCCCGGTCTGTTGTCAACATGATGGACATTACCCTTCCAGTCAAATCGGAAGTGAAATATTTAGGCGTTATTTTAGACAAAACTCTTAGCATGGCACACCACATAAAACAGACTGCCAAGACTATATTTTTTAAACTAAGAACCATCCAGCAACTTAGACCTCTCATTGACATTAGTGATTTCAGAACAGTTGTCCAGGCTCTTATAATGCCACATTTAGATTTCTGTAACGGATTACTCCAAGGTACATCTAAGAAGAACCTACATATCCTAAAATAAAAATAAAAATAATAAAAATAACAATAAAATAAATAACAATAAAAATAATCCACAATAAAATAAATAACAATAAAAATAATCCACAAATTACCCCTCCACCTAGATTCACAAAATTTAACGCTGATGAATTTATCAATCTAACTATACCCCATCTCACCCTTGTACCAACTGACCTAGATGAAGCTGTCACAACTTGGCACAAAACAATTAACAATGCAGCTGCTTATAAACAATCCATCAAAAAGAAAAGCTACTCTAGAATAGGAGATGCCCCCTGGTTCAACAGCACCTTAAGACATATGAAGAGAGAATTGAGAAATATTGAATCTAAATGGCGCAAAACCAAATCCATCCCTTATTACAATGCGTATCACAGCCACCTTAAAATGTACAAAGAAGCTTCAGACAGCGCAAAGAAAAATTACCACTCAACCATACTAAACAAATCCATTAATAGACCAAGAGAACTTTTTAGTATCGTCCAAAACTTAACCAATAACTCATATGGGACCAGCAACGATAATATTGATATCTCTGCCCAGACTCTAGCAAACCACTATATGAATAAAGCAAAATCATTTGCATTCACACCAAATCCTCTATCCCTTTCCCACCAACACCAATTTGAAAAATGGTCCGACTTTCACCCTATAACCAAAGACACTATCAAGACTACTATTTCAAACCTGAACACTACGACCTCTCAACTTGATCCATGTCCGGTAAACTGGATCAAGCATACCCTCACTACACTATCCCCCTTTATCCTTCCCATAGTCAACCTGTCGCTGCGCCAAGGATACTTACCACCTTCCCTCAAACATGCACAAATCCGTCCAATAATTAAAAATAACACCCTTGACAAAACATCACCCAACTCCTACAGACCTATCTCTAGTATCCCATTTATGGCTAAACTGATTGAAAAGATCGTCCAAACTCAAACACAAGATCATATAGAAACCTCAGCCCCACTTGATGACCAACAATATGGCTTTCGCCCCTACCATGGTGTAGACACCCTATTAGCAGTACTCCTCGATACATTAATAAGAGGCATTGATAACCCTAAACAAGCTTTCATTCTCCTCTTTCTAGACATCTCTGCAGCGTTTGACAGTGTACACCATGCTCTAATGCTTAACAGACTAGAACAAATAGGAACCCACTCAACTGTACAAAATTGGTTTACCTCATATCTAACTGATCGAACACAAACCGTCCGAACTAACACTGAAACTTCTAAAACATACAAACAGGAAATTGGTCTCCCACAAGGCTCCGCCCTCTCTGCCCTCCTATTTAATATATATATACAACCGGTCTGTGACATTTTCAAGAAATTTAAAGTCCACTACCACATATACGCAGACGACATGATGATGTACATTCCATTCACAATCCCAACACTCCCACTACAACTGTTAACAGAATGCTTCTCTGAATTAACAACCTGGCTAAAAGAACACAATCTCCATATCAATCATTCTAAAACGGATATATTAATAGTAACTAAAAATCAATCCTACATACCTCCAACACACATCACTCTCCAAAATCACAACATTACTATAAAAAATGAAGTGAAATACTTGGGTGGGGACTCACACCTTAGTATGGACACACATATTAGAAACATCACTAAGAAGATCTACTTTAAACTCAAAATTTTAAAACAATTACATCCTCTTGTACTTCTACATGATTTTCTGAGCATTGTACAGGCCATCATCACACCACACTTTGATTTCGCAAATCTCACCCTACTAGGAACAACAAAACAAAACATTAAAAGACTCCAACTTGCCCAAAATGCAGCAGCAAGAATTGTAATGAAGGTTCCACCATTTGAACACATTACCCCTATACTAGCAAACCTTCACTGGCTCCCAATTCAATCCAGAATAAATCACAAATTGATTATCACCACATTTAAGACTTTAAACACAATGGCCCCAGTCCCCTTAACAAAACTTATCACCAAAGACACATCCCAAACTACGCTACGGAGAGGCCACACGAATAGAATTAGGATCCCGAAAGAATTCACAACTGCTAAAAAGACTACTAATAGGAAAGCGTTCTCACATGCAGCTCCCACCCTATGGAACTCCCTCCCTGAAGAAATAAGGGCATTAAATGATGCAAAGGAACTCCGCAAGAAATTAAAGACTTATCTATTCACCTCCCATTTTGGCACACTTGAAAATACCTTACCTCTGACAGGTAATGGTTAATAGCAACCTAGGGTACACCAACTCTAATTCTCCTAGCTAACTACAATTACAATTAAAATCGACTAAATAACTACTTGTAAATCTTGTAAATAGATATATGTAATAGATCAAAATATGTAAATAAGTTCGTCTGTTATTTAACAAGTTCGTCTGTTATTTAACAAGTTTTACCATATTTAGTCATTCATGATTAATGTATTTAGCAAAATTGTACCAAGTTAACAAATGTTCCATGTAAAACAGCTAAATTGTACCTAGTTAACAAATGTTCCATGTAAAACAGACTTGTAAATCTGTTCATTCCTTGTTCAATGTAAACCGCACCTGATCTGTGGAAGGTAGCGGTATATAAGCAACTGTTAAATAAATAAATAAATAAAATAAATATCCTACAAAGAGCCCAAAATGTCACAGCAAGGATCATCTTTAAAGCTAAACTATCTGAACACATCTCCCCAATTCTTTATGCTCTCCACTGGCTACCTATAGCCAGTAGGATTCAATATAAAACCTTAGTCACCGTTTTTAAACTCACTAATGACATAGCCCCCTCTCATCTTTCAACATTAATTCATACCCCAGTAGAAAACAGAATAAGAAGAAAAACAAATCTTAACATGCTTCTAATCCCCTCCTCTGTGAGAAAACTGAAACAGGTAACAACCAATACTGCCTTCTCCTACTACGCACCCAGTCAATGGAACAAGCTACCACTCAGACTGAGAGAGATTAAAGACCTTATCTCTTTCAGGAAAGAGCTTAAAACATACCTTTTTGCCCAACACTACATCAACTCACAGCCCTCACTTGAACACAGATCACAAGAATACACGACGCAACTGACCCAAGTTTATCCTTCATAAGTCAAAGAATCACTTCTCATGGCAAGTAACCACTGATATCTATGATACATTGTCTTACTATATGAAAATTAATCTTCAACGTCTGGTTTAAATTGTTCTCTGTAGATAATAACGACTTCTTTAAATGGTTATTTGTAAATAGTTAAATTTGTTTCCCATTTATCATAGTTTTTTTATGCCAAAATGTTCTATGTAATTTCAATATTCAATATTTAATGGTTTTAATTTGTTCTTTGTAAACCGCCCCTGATCTCTGGAAGGGGCGGTATAGAAAAGCATACAAATAAATAAATAAATAAATAAAAGACCCGGATAATCCTTGCTTGATCTTCAGGTTCCTGAATCTCACCTTCCCCTAAATCCTCTATCCCGGCTTCCAGCTCCAGCTCAAGGTCCTCTGCATCCGGCCAGTCTGAACCAAGAGGCTGATCTTCTACTGACTGGGCCCTCTTAACCGGTCTACCATCACTACCACCGAACCTTTTTGTGGCCACTTGGCCTCCTGCCGTTCCAAAAAGTGATATGATGGTGAACACCAAAAAACTTCTCTACTAATGTCCAAAAACAAACTTATTCCCATATGACGAATTTCAATGCTGAAGCACGACGTGCATGTTTCGGGACGAAATCCCTGTATCAAATGCTCCAACGTAGATCGCGTAGAATGGCATCCTTCTATCTCCAACCAGGACACGACATCCCCCCGCATCCGAGACAGAGCCCCTACGGGCGCCACAAACCAGGCATTGTGGCCGCATAGGCATTAGCGCTACGGGATCTGAGAGACTGGAAAGTAAAGGAAATGGCTCTCGCAGACCACCAAAAAGGGCAACAAAACAACAACATGCAGAATCTTCTCTTTTTTTTTTTTTAAATAAATTTATTTATTTATTTTTTACTTTTCTGTACTGGCCCTTTAAGAGCTCCAAAACATTGAAAATTAAAAGTAATCAAAATTAAACCCAAGTAACCAGAAAACTACAAGGACTAATTAAAGAAAGCTGTCAGCAAAGAAAGAGAGCACTGTGAAGAAAAATGCCGGGAAAAAGGCCAGCCAAGATCCTGAGCTCTGCTAACCCACAGAACATGCTTCACACACGGCAGCAGGCCTCAAAAACGCTCACAGGACACTAGCAGCAAAGATTTAAACACTCACCTCTTCTTTCAAGACCTTTGGATCCTCTCTACACCCCAATAAAAATAACGGGCTTCCTGTGAGCAGCACAGCTGAGAAAGGCTGTCAACCGTTGGCAGCAGCAGCAGAGAAACAAGGCCCGACGACAGTTTCTGACTGGAAATCTGCAGCATAGAAAACTGTGCCGGTAAGGAGATGAAAAGCCTGCTAAAGAACTCCCCTCCATGCCAACAAGGAGGGGGAGAGAGCAGGCAAAGGGGACAGAAATAAACGGAAGGGAGAAAAGAGAGTCCTCTAAATCCCTTCCTATCCCCTCTCAGCCCTTGCTGCTTCTTCTTTTTTTTTTTAACAAGCTTTAATGAGCTTTAAAGCTACAGATCAAAAGAAAAAACGTTATAGGGAGAAAAGAAAAACTAAAAACCCTAGCTAAGCTGCCTAAAGCTCCTTATCTGCTCCTCTAGTGAACCCAGCACCTAGGTTCACTACCTCCAGCTGCATGGAGACTGGACACACTGGGAGCTGGTGGGAGGTGCCAGCAGGATATCTACAGTGGTGTCACAGTTCTGACATGCCCAGTCTCCATGCTGCGGAAGAGGTGCCAACCCAGAGGTGAGGGACTGAACTGGAGGGACGATAAGGAATGGGCATTCAGATGCACAAATCACAAAGACATCCCTGGAGCCGTTTTAGAAAGCCTGGTATACTCTGCAGACTTCCCCAGCACCATCACGTCCAAGTCACAAGGGGGCATGGTGGATGTGTGGCCTGGGTGGTGCTATGGAAATGCACGTCGCTGTGTGATTTCAGAAGGGCCCAAGCACGTCTGACGCTGGACTTTGACATGTCCATGCCTATATGTGTTCCTGAGGACAAATAAGTTGAAAAAAGTGCTTGTTTCATAGCAGCAACATTTTCAGGGAAACAGCGAAATGTTCTCTCACTGCCACAGTAAATTTTGCCAGGTTAAAAAAATCCCTGCATGTTACTTGATTGTCTGTTCATTGTCTTGTACTGCTGCACCTCTGCAGATCTGAAATGACTTTGACATCCCCATTTTGAAATACCTTATCTGGCATTTCTATGTACCCCCTTCTGCAGCAGAGCATTTCCTGCATGTACCTGACCTAGAAGGTCTGCATTTCAAGCAGCGTAATTCTGTGGGGATCTCGAATACCAGCTCTCTGCCTGAGAGCTCTTAAAGGGGAGCTTTTTTCTCTTTTTTAATAGCTAAATTTGTTTTCTCCTGTATTGTAAAAGAGGAATTATTTTGTGTTCTTGGGCAACCTTTGTTTCTGCAGCTGGAGTTTTTTCCTCTCCTCTAGCCCTCAAGTTCAAAGGGGTGGGCAAGCTTTTTGAAGTCACTGACCTCCTTAGGAGTTAGAACCCTCCCTTCCTACCACACTCCCCAATTAGCTTGTTGACTAAGACAACAGATTTTTATTGCTTGTTGGGGAAAATCTAGGAAGCAAAGAGTTCCGCATTTGGATATCTACTAAAAGTAAACAGCTTGATATTCTTGAAGGAGCTTTTCTTAGGTAATTTTGCAAAGGGAACACATTAAACTATATACCTCAGAATTTACTAGTGTAAAGAAATAACTGTTTAGCAAGGAAGCAGGGGCTATACACAGGGACACCGAGCATTAGAACACACATAAAAGACGTTATCTGCTTTTCCTCTTAAAGGATAGCTGAGGAAAAGTTAGGGACTTTTGTAGGCATCCCTCATTTATTTCAACAGGTACCAAAGCTCCACCAACTGAGCAATGGCTCGGAAAAATCGTATTGACAAAGTTGTTGCCCATTACAGCGTCCGCCTCTATCCGGACAGACAGCTTGATGCCAGTCAAGGGACCAATTTCATGTGCAAGATGCCCGCAAGCTGAAGCCCTCATGAAACAAGTTAAGGAGTTCAGAAGAGGAGGTGAAGCTGAGATGCATTTGAGACAGCGAGAAGGACATTGATGAGATGCTTCTTAAAGCATCCAAACCCTCTGACAGAGGTGAAGATGGGAGGCTACAGAATGAATAGAGTTGGACACAAGTCACCAGAGCCTGTAGAATCGATAATCCAACTCCTCCAGCCCTTGAATTGAACAGCCAGTATGCAGCCCTGGAAGTGGAGAAGGTGAAAGCACCCCAGGAAAGGCAAGAACCAGAGCTTGAGCATCCCAAAGTTTCAGAATCAGTGACCACAAGGAAGCGAAGGGTAGTGGTAGTAGGTGACTCTCTTCTGAGGGGTACTGAGGCGTCCATCTGCCGACTAGACTTGATGTCCAGAGAGGCGTGCTGGCTGCCAGGTGCCAAAATCTGAGATGCTACGGGGAGTTTGCCGGGACTCATCAAACCCATTGACTACTACCCAATGTTGTTAATCCATGTTGGCACAAATGATACTGCCAGGTATCCCTCTGAGTGTATCAAAAGTGACTTCATGGCTCTGAGATAGAGAGTGAAGCAGATAGGTGCACAGGTGGTGTTCTCTTCAATCCTCCTTGTTGAGGGTAAAGGCCAAGGCAGAGAAGCTCGCATCCTGGAGATGAATGCATGGCTGCATGGATAGTGTCATTAAGAGCGTTTTGGTTTCCTGAACCATGGGATTATGTTCCAAGGGCTGCAGAGCAGAGATGGCATACACCTATCCAAGAAGGGTCAAAGTGTCTTCCGCAATAGATTGGCTAACCTACTGAAGAGGGCTTTAAACTAGATTTATTGGGGATGGGTGAAGAGAGCCCCCAGGTAAGCTAAAGACCCCAGGTAAGTGAAACATTAAATATCTCTGTAGAAATGGGTAAAAGGGGCCACATCTGGAAAATGGTGTGCAGAAATGCCCATAGCATGGAAAATAAGATCCCAGATGTTGAGGCTTTAATGGAAGAAGCTGACTTAGATTTAATGGCAGTTACGGAAACATGGTTCATAGAAAACCATGACTGGGATGTAATTATACTGGGCTATACTTTATTCAGGAAGGACAGGGTTGGAAGAAGGGGAAGAGGAATGGCAATATATGTAAAAAATAATATTAAAGCTATAGAATTACACGGCTTAAAAGGGTGCGAGGAGGCACTGTGGGTTAAACTAGAAAGAGGAAAAGGGAAATCCATTTGCATTGATGTGACATACAAATCTCCTTCACAGGGCAAAGAAGTGGATGGGGATTTAATAGAAGACATACTCAGCATCATCAGGAAAGGAGAAATGCTACTCATAGGTGATTTCAGTATGCCGGATAAGGATTGGCACATCCCTGCTGCAGTATCATCTAGAAGTAAGGAGATCCTAGAATCTCTGCAGGGAGAAAGATTCAGGCAATTAGTAACAGACCTCACAAGTAAAGGGGCCATATTGGACTTGGTGCTTACCAATGGGTAAAGTGTTTCTGATGTTATAGTCGGAGATCATCTCACATCCAGTGATCACCAACTGGTGTGGTTCAGTACTAGGACTAGGGCTAATAAAATCCATTCAGAAGCGAGGGTCTTAGACATTAGGAAAACTAACTTTGCCAAGATGGGACAGTACCTCGAGAAGTCATTAGCGGGATGGGAACAGCTGGAGATGTAGAAAAGCAATGGGCAAAACTGAGAGGGGATATTTTATGGGCAATAAAAGGTAAAAGGAAAAGGAGGCCACTGTAGTTCTCAAAAGAAGTAGCTGAGAAGGTGAAGAAAAAGAGGGAGGCCTTAATGAAATACAAGAGATCTCAGAGAGAGGAAGATAGGCATCTAGATTTGGAAAACTTAAAGAAACCAAGAAAGGGTTTCCAGTTCCGGTTGGAGATGTGAGTGGCCCAAGACTTCAATTATAAAACCGTCTGTTTTGATGGATCTAAGGACTCATCTTTGTTATAATTACACGCAGGAGATGCCCAAAGCAATCCGAGTATGTCCTGAAAAGTCCATTAAGGATTTATATGCTGAAAAGGCAGTTGAATCATTGCCGACTGGTAAGCATGCCAGAACCCCAATGGCGGCTGCGCCCCCCACCGAAAAGGTGCATCTATCCTCAGGTGAAATAGTGGGCAGTATGCAGGACCTCTTGCAAGAAATTATAAACATTGTATCGGCATGCTTCGACGAGCGCTTCAACTCCATTCTGTCCCGGTTGCAGGAGGTGGAAGAATGAGTAGGGAAATTAAAAAAGCACAAACGGCAGGCTGCAAAAAAAATGGATAAACTAAGTAAAGTGGTACACTGATTAGAGAACAAGGCCAAAAGCCAGGAGAACCGGGATTGTCACCAGAATCTCAGGATGTTTTGATTCCCTGGGCATGTAGAACTACCAGACACCTGTGTTTTCATGCAGCGACTTTTAAGCACTTGTTTTCCCTCCCAATTGGTGACTCCCTCATACGAAATTGAGCGAGCCCACAGAGAAACATGACCCAAAGCCGGTCCAGATCAGAAGCCTCAGGCACTTATTGTTAGGATGTTGCGCTATAGAGAGAAGGAGCCTATTGTATTGTAGACCCATAAAACTCGGACTGCCACTTACAACAACTGGCAAGTGTCGGTTTTCCCTGATGTAAGTGATGAAACCATCAAGAGGCAGACAACTTTAATGCCCTACAGAGACTCTCTAAACAAAGCAGGGCTCAATGCCAACATCTGGTTCCCTGCCTGCCTTACAGTGATTTATTGGAGAGAACGGCTGTTCCTCCACTCCCCAAAAGTGGTGGAACGCCTACAGGAGCAGCTTGGGAGGGGTGTCTCGAAAGGCACAAGTTCTGCTGATGAGGCGTCAAGCCAGAAGACTCAGAAGAGCATGGCTGGACTGATAACACCCTCCGCATAGTCTGATTTGGTCCCGAGTATCACAGAACAATCTCCGTCATCGCATCAGCAGTCTCCAGTGACCAGAGACCATGACAGACCTAATGAGGCAGACGAGTCAGCTGCGTCTCCAGCGGTGGCTATGTCCTCTGGTTCCCGAGGAGTACAAGTCCCCTGAGGACTCTTTACATATCAATATCTCCAGTTGGTGGACAGTATGTGGGACAGGAACATGGGACACGGAGCTGCAGCTGGTTTCTTGAATTTATCCTTGCTGAACTGTTCGAGGAGATTATGTTGTACAAGCCACAGGACTTACTACCTATGAATAGATATATCCTCTGGCAATTAGAGAAGTGCTACATCTGTCTGGAGACAACTACCCTATAGAGCCAATGCCCCGGATCACCTTTGGACTTTTATTTATTTATTTATTTTATTTAAACGGATTTCTATACCTTATTTCTGAAGGAGGGTTTGATAGTCTGTGTAGCTGCAGCATGGGTTGTGAAAGGAAACTAACGCTAATTATAGAAAGAAAAGAGGACTTTTGTTATTGTATAATATTCTCTTTTGGGAAACTACCAGGTACTTGTGACCTAGATTGGCCACTGTTTAAAAGAGGATACTGGGCTTGATGGACCTTGGTCTGATCCAGTATGGCATATCTTATGCTCTTATGTTGTTGTATGGTTGTTGTGTGATTGGGGTGGGCAGCGTGCTTGGTCTTAAGGAAGAGGTGGGGGTGTGGGGGGCTGTGGGGGTGGGGGGTGATCTGGGTGGGGGGGTGATGGGAAGATGGATTGTATGCACTGTCTGTTTTTCTATCCCCTTGTTAAACCATAGCCATGGTTCTTAAGGTGATTACATTGAGTGTTGGTGGTCTCAACAGCCCCATAAAGCGTAAGAGGGTCTCTCATACCTCCAGAGGGAAAAAGTAGATATCACGCTCCTTCAGGAGGTTCGGTTGATTCCCTCTGAGATGGAGTAGCTACTGGGAACAAGTGTATTGAACCTTCAATTCTAAAAAGAGGGGAGTGGAGATACTGGTGAGCAAATGAACTCCCCTTATAGTCACTCACTCGGGCGGGGACACTCATGGACGAATGTTGTGGGTCGTGGGATGCATTGAGGGTCATGAACTGTCCCTTTTGAATCTTTATGCACCTAACGGCCCAAAGGGTTGTTTCTCCCAGCAGTCATTCTCCACCTTTGCTCAACATGCTTTGGGCTCAATAGGGATAGGCTGTGACGTGAATCATGCCGAGTTCTTTGGATAGATCCAGCCCAGTTTGGCAGGTGCAGCCCCTTTTGGAGACTAGGGCCCTTTGTAAGGCGCTGCTTAAGATGGGGTGGGTGAACATCTGGAGGGCAATGCACCCAAATAGCAGGGATTACGCTCACTGCTCAGCTAAGACTCATGGCTACTCCCAACTCAATCTCTTCTGTGGACAGGAAAAGTACTCAACCGTGTAGAGGCAATCCGGATTATGATACCTGAGGTCTGTGACCATGCTATGGTCTGCCTCTGCTTGGACCTGGGATGTTTACCCGAGGCACAGGAAATGCATATATGGAGAGCTAATGCACAGCTTCTTCAGGGGAAGGAAGTGTAAGATCTTATGCGTTCCTGGTGGGCTGAGTTTCTGAGTCATAATGATAATGCGGATATTTCCACAAGCTTATTGTGGGAATCTGGTAAGGCGTACATGAGGGGATGACTGTTACAGCTGCATCCCACAGAAAACGTCAGAGAGAGGCAGAGCTTACTCAACTGCAGATTCAGTTATACAGCTTACAGGAAGAGCATAAGCGTACAGGTAGTCGTAGGGTTTATCTCTGCCTGGTTAAAGTTCAGAACCAGGTCGAAGCCATTTAAGTAGAGCATATTGAGCTTTTATTCCGTTTGACCCGACATAACTTTCTGGAGTTTGGCAACTTCGTACGAAGCATGCTAGTTGCCTCATTGGAGAAGTATATGACCAACACTGACAGATACAGCATGATCATAGAGATATTGCCTGGGCCTTTCAGACTTTGTATGCTTCTTTGTATGCCTCCAAGTGCTCCCCTAGTCCTGCTGACTTAGCAAGTTTTCTAGACAGGATCTATGTGCCAATGGTTTTACCACAGCAACAGGTGTCCTTAAATTGAGAAATCTCTGTGGCTGAAATTGAGTTGGCTATAGGGTTGTTGGCCTCTGGTAAGGCCATGGGGACAGATGGGTTCCCTATAGAGTGGTACAAAGGCATGAAAGAGATTCTAGCCCCTCTTCTTCAGTGGGTCTTTAACAAGAATTTAGTGACAGATTACTTACCTAAAGTGATGTACAAAGCAGAGATCTCCTTGATTCCTAAGGAAGGACAATCACTGTTGGAATGCTGTAATTACCGACCAATTTACCTTCTTAACGGTAATGTGAAAATTTTTGCCCAGGTTCTGGCCAATCAATTAGATAGTGTTATCTCCTCTATTATTCATACAGATCAGACTGGTTTTATTTGAGGTCTGTAAATTTAGGATAATGTCCGGAGGCTTGTAAATATTATCTTAGGTGTTCACAGGAAAGGCAAAAGCATATAATGTGTGTCACTGGAGGCCCAAAAAGCCTTCAGTCGGGTGGAGTGGGAGTAGCTTTTTACTATCGTGGAACGGTTTTGGCTAGGTGAGAATTTTGTTGAGTGGGTCCGGACACCAATGGCCAGAGTGGTAGTAAATGGCACCTGATCGGAGAACTTTCCCTTATATTGTGGTACAAGGCAAGGATTCCACTCTCCCCGCTGCTCTTTGCCTTGGCGATTGAGCTACTAGCTTGCATGTTGCACACAGCTCCGGATATCTAACCAATTATCTTAGATGGGATACCCTACCATGTCTCTCTCAGTGCAGAAGATACATTAGTTTTTCTCAAAAATCCTGAGGTGTCAATGCGGGGGCTGCTTCGGGTGCTTGGGAAATTTGCTAAGATCTCAGGCTTTAAAGTGAATTGTGATAAAACCGAGGTGACCTTTCCTCTGGCGGGCTGTCCATTCCGGTTGGCCTCTGCTTCCATTAAATATCTAGGGCTAAAAATGTCCACGTGCCCCACAGAGCTGTTTAAGCATAATTATGTGCCCCTAGCCTCCACAGTTACTGCTGAATTAGTGCGTTGGGGGGGCCTTACATTAGGCTGGATGGACCCGGCTGCCACTTTGAAGATGACGAATGTGACAAAACTGATCTACCTCTTTTCCCAGCTGCCCATCCGTGCCCCTGTGGCCTTCTTTAAGAAGCTAGAGGAGGGGTTTAGTTGGTTTGTCTAGGGAAAACCTAAGGCCAGAATTGGCTGCTGACGGCTTGTACTGCTGGTGGAAGATGGTGGAGTAGGATGTCCAAAACTGCTTCTTTACTGCAAGGCAGCGGTATTGCGTGGACCGCACTACCACTGACCGCCGGATGCTCACTGGCTGGCTACCGAGTGGGCATGGCTGGCACCTTACTCGGTATTTGCAGAGATGCAGGAATGGCGGGAGCATGCAATTGGCCATGCCTTCTTAGGTTCTTTGATGCGTGTATGGGCACAGATTTGCCACAAGGAGAGTGTGGATGGCTTCCTATTTCCGAAAGCCCAATTGTGTGACTTTCTCCCCTTTAGTGGTCCAAAGTTTGCTAGATTACGATGGACATGGAGTCAGCAGGGGATAAAATGTTTCTCGGACTTATTTGAATAGGGCACGTGTATGAGTCTGGGGTGTTTAAGTGTTAAGGGGGGGCTTTCTGGTCCCACTATTCCAATATTTCCAGCTCCGTTCATTTGCTCTGACCTCAGAACACCAGTCTCAGCTAACTTGGGCTCCTACCACAGTGGAAAGAGTTCTATTTTATAGGATTGCTCAGTGGAAGGGGTGCTCTCTCGGTTTTACACTGCTCTACTGGAACTATACTGTACAGAACATGAGGTACACGATGATGCTTGGCACCGCCTACTAGGGCGAACCTTTATGCCCACTGAGTGGTGCCCACTGAGTGGTGCCCTTTATGCCCACTGAGTGGTGTCTGATCTACCGGCGAAGTTATCGATGTGTTTGTAACACAAACGGTCGGCAAACTCAATACGAGATTCTGAGGCAGGCTTATGTAACCCCAGTATGGATGAAATATAAGAGCATAAGAACATAAGATATGCCATACTGGGTCAGACCAAGGTCCATCAAGCCCAGTATTCTGTTTCCAACAGTGGCCAATCTAGGTCATATGTACCTAGCAGTTTCCCCAAGAGACACAAGTTCCACAATGCTTGTACTGGGTCAAGCATTGATATCTTCGGTCACGTCTTAATAATGGTTTATGAACCTTTCCTCCAGGAACTTGTCCAAACCTTTTTTAAACCCAGCTACACTAACAGCCTTTACTACATCCTCCGGTAACAAATTCCAGAGTTTGATTATACATTGAGTGAAAAAATATTTTCTTTTATTAGTCTTAAATAGTTTACCCTGTAGCTTCATTGCATGTCCCCTAGTCTTTCTATATTCTGATAAGGTAAACAATCGATCTACGTTTACCCGTTCCACTCCGTTCATTAATTTATAGACTTCTATCATATCTCCCCTCAGCCGTCTCTTTTCCAGGTTAAAGAGCCCTAACCTTTTTAGCCTTTCTTCATAGGAGTATCCTTCCATCCCCTTTACCATTTTGGTGGCTCTTCTCTGTACCTTTTCTAAAATCGCTATATCCTTTTTAAGATACGGCGACCAGAATTGCACACAATATTCAAGGTGCGGTCTCACCATCGAACGATATAGAGGCATTATGATATCTTTTGTTTTATTTTCCATTCCTTTCCTTATCATACCTAGCATTCTATTTGCTCTCTTGGCCGCCGCTGCACACTGGGCCGAGGGTTTTAACATGGTATCCACAATGCCTAAATCTTTTTCTTGGGTGGTGGTTCCTAATGTGGAACCTTGCATTGTGTAACCATAGTTTGGGTTGTCCTTCCCTAGGTGCATAACCTTGCACTTGTCCACATTAAATTTCATCTGCCATTTTGATGCCCAGTCTTCCAATTTATCAAGATCCTCTTGCAATTTTTCACAATCTTCTTGGGTTTTAACAACTTTAAATAGTTTTGTGTCATCTGCAAATTTGATAACCTCACTCGTTATTCCACTTTCCAGGTCATTTATGAATATGTCAAAAAGCAGCGGACCCAGCACAGATCCCTGGGGCACACCACTATTCACCTTTCTCCATTGGGAAAATTGGCCATTTAACCCTACCCTCTGCTTTCTATCTTTTAACCAGTTCCTGATCCACAATAGTACACTGCCTCCTATCCCATGACTCTTTAGTTTTGCCAAAAGTCTCTGATGAGGGACCTTGTCAAAGGCTTTCTGAAAGTCCAGATACACAATATCAACTGACTCACCTTTGTCCACCTGTTTATTCACTCCTTCAAAAAAACATAAGAGATTAGTAAGACAAGATCTTCCTTGTCTAAAGCCATGTTGGCTGTCTCCCATTAGGTTGTGACTATCTACATGCTGAGTAATTTTATTCTTTATGATGGTTTCTACCATTTTTCCCGGTACTGATGTCAGGCTCACGGGTCTGTAGTATCTGTGACTGAGTAATACAAATGAGTGCTGTGGGTAGATGGGGTCCTTTTATCATGTCTGGTGGGACTTTCCACATATTCAGCATTTTTAGACAGCAGTTATTTCTGCCATAAATGATTTTATTTAATAAGCCCTTTATGCTACTTTATCATTTCAGTCAAAGTGGTTTACATTGTAACTTAAACTTGGTAATGTACATTATTCAGGGACATTGATACCTTGGAATTTTTCTGAGGCAATGGAGGGTTAAGTGACTTGCCCAAGGCTACAAGGAGTGCCAGTGGGAATTGAAGCCTGGTCTCTTGGTTCACAAGCCAGTGCTCTAACCTCTAGGCTATTCCTCCACTACAAAACTGCAAGACTGGTCGAATACTTGGCAGTTAACCTTTAGTCGGATGATGTGAAATTCATGTGTTTGGGCTGCAGAAACACAAGGGGGTCATATACAGATGAGAGGAGAGGCACATTGTGCACGGATTAGGAGAGAGGCCTTGGGGTGATAGTGTTTGAACATCACAAGGTGACAAAACAGTGTGACAAGACCAGGCCAGAAAGGTGCTAGACGGCACAGAGAGGAGGGTAAGCAGCAGGAATGAGGTGGTCGTGCCCCTGTACAGCATGCTGGTGAGGCCTTACTTGCAGGACTCGGTTCAGTTTTGGAGGCCATATTTTGCTAAGGGATCTACATAGGCTGGAGTTGGTAGATAGGAAAGTGACAGAATTGGTAAAGAGGTCATCATCAGAGGACGTAGGAGAAGAGGCTGGAGAACCTAAATATGTATATTCTAGAAGATGCCTGGAACAAACTACCTGAGTCTATACGTCAGGCGCCTTCTCTGACCCTTTTCAAATCCAGGCTGAAAACTCATCTCTTCACTGCCGCTTTCAGATCTTGACTCATCTGATCTCCTTTGTGTTTCCTTATCATTCCACCTAGATGTATCCCGTGTCTACAGCTACTGTGTTGTCTGTCTTGACTAGATTGTAAGCTCTGATGAGCAGGGACTGTCTTTTACATGTGTCTGTGCAGCGCTGCGTATGTCTTGTAGCGCTATACAGATGTTCAGTAGTAGTAGTAGTAGTAGTAGAGAGGAGAGACAGGGGAGATATAACACAGATCTTTACATACGTCAAAGGTACTACAGAACAAACAAGCTTTTTCAAATGAGGGTAAGCTCTAGAAGTACAACACATGGTATAAGGCTACAGCGAGGTAAAATCAAAAGCAACATCAGGAAATATTTCTTCACGGAAAGAGTAGTCGATGCCTGGAAGACCCTCCTGAAAGAGGTGCTGGAATCAAAAATAGTGCTGGAATTCAGAAAGGGGTGAGATAAACGCAGTGCTGGAATTCCGAAAGGGGAGAGATAAACACAGTGCTGGAATTCAGAAAGGGGTGAGATAAACGCAGTGCTGGAATTCAGAAAGGGGTGAGATAAATGCAGTGCTGGAATTCAGAAAGGGGTGAGATAAACGCAGTGCTGGAATTCCGAAAGGGGTGAGATAAACGCAGTGCTGGAATTCAGAAAGGGGTGAGATAAATGCAGTGCTGGAATTCCGAAAGGGGTGAGATAAATGCAGTGCTGGAATTCAGAAAGGGGTGAGATAAATGCAGTGCTGGAATTCCGAAAGGGGTGAGATAAATGCAGTGCTGGAATTCAGAAAGGGGTGAGATAAATGCAGTGCTGGAATTCCGAAAGGGGTGAGATAAATGCAGTGCTGGAATTCAGAAGGGGTGAGATAAACACAGTGCTGGAATAAAGAAAGGGGTGACAAACGCAGTGCTGGGATTCAGAAAGGGGTGAGATAAAACCGAGTTACTTACCTGTAACGTGAGTTCTCCAGGGACAGCAGGATAAGTCAGCAACAAATGGTGACGTCATCCGACGGAGCCAAGACGGAAGTACTCTCACTAGCCCAGAAGGCTTTAGCCCTCTGGGCCTGACCAGTAGCCCCACCTCCAGGTCCGCCCCTAGCTGGCCAGATCTTCCAAGCTGAGGCGATGTCACGAGCTAGGAGGCGGAACAAGACAGTTTGCCCCCACCGGGGAGGAGGGTGGGAAAGTGTGGCTGACTTATCCTGCTGTCCCTGGAGAACTCACGTTACAGGTAAGTAACTCGGTTTTCTCCCAGAACCAGCAGGATGAGTCAGCCACAAATGGTGCCTCCCCAGCTATATTGCAGTGGCGGGGGAACCAAAGAAAGCAGAGGCAATAGGACCGTAAGGTGCAACAAGGCAGTTTTAATGAACAGAGCACCCGGAGGTGGGCGTAGTGCAATATCACAACAACATTTCGCCCGAGATGGGCATAGTGCAACATCATTACAACATAGCAACAGATCTGAGCAGCGTAACAAGTGTGCAAAGAAGCATGTAACAGAGAACTGTGCAATCAACAATCAGGAAACTCCACAGGAATAAGGTACTAAACAAGGTGCAGCGTATAACCTCAACAGAATAGCAACGTAATAAGTCACAACAGTGCATCAGGTGCAAAGACAGCAAGGCACAGCTTGGTTTATCACTGGGCCGGAGAGGCGGCAGCAGAAAAGACTGCTAGTCCGAAGGAGGAGCCATCGCGTTCCGTACTGTCCAGACAGTAATGCTTCTGGAAGGTTTGGACAGAGGACCACGTGGCAGCTTTGCAGATGTCAGGTATAGGAATAGAGCGCAGGTTGGCAATGGTGGCAGCCAACGCCCGCAGGTGATGCGCTCTGATTCTTGCAGAGGGGTGAGCTCCAGCGAGCGACAGGCAGAAGGAGATGCAAGAAGAAATCCAGCCGGAAAGAGTGCGCTTGGATACCGGGCGGCCGGGTTTGTTAGGGTCATATGAGACAAAGAGTTGAGACCCCTTGCGTAGTGGGGCAGTCCTGCTGAGGTAGCATCGTAGGGCTCTGATGCAATCGAGCATGTGAAGGCGCTGCTGATCCTGGTTGGAGTGCGGTTCGGGACAGAAACAAGGCAGTTCGATGGTCTGGTTGATATGGAAGGCGGTCGCCACCTTGGGCACAAACTTGGGATGTGTCCGGAGGCAGGCACGATCCTGGTGCAGAATGGTGTAAGGCGGGTAGGCCACCAGAGCATGCAGTTCACTGATTCGCCTGACTGACGTGATTGCGATGAGGAACAGTGCTTTCCAGGAGGCGAACTTCATTTCTGCGGACTGAAGAGGCTCGAAGGGCTTGCCCGTGAGCTGATTGAGGATGACGTTAAGGTCCCATGTGGGCACGGGCTCCCTGACCGGAGGGTGTAGATTGGACAGGCCTTTCATAAAGCTGGCTACGATAGGGAGAGCCACTACCGACATGTTTCCCACGTGGTGGTGAAAAGCAGCAATGGTGGACAGGTGGACCTTGATGGATTGAGTTTTGAGGCCGAGTGTTGAGAGGGATGTGAGGTATTGGAGGAGTAGAGGTATCGGGCATGAGAAGGGGTCCAGATGCCGTAGCTCGCACCAGGTGCAGAAGCGACGCCATTTGAGGTTGTATGATTAACTGGTGGAGGGGCGCTGAACCGTGAGTATGATTTGCTGGACCTCGGCCGGGAGGTTGAGGGGTGCCAAAGTTATCTTTTCAGCTTCCACGCAGTCAGTGCTAGCATCCGCAGGTTGGGAGAATCATGCCATTGTCCTGAGCAAGTAGGTCTGGCCTCAGGGGAAGGCGAATGGGAGGTTCTGACGCCAAGCGGCATAGGTATGGAAACCAGATTTGCCTGGGCCAGTATGGGACCACTAGGATGGCTAGCACTCGGTCCCTGATGATGCGCTGGATGGTCCGTGCAATGAGAGGAGTTGGTGGAAATGCATAGACCAGGGGCCAATGGCTCCATGCCACATCGAAGGCGTCTGCCGCTAACCTTTGCGGAGCTGGTCTCTTGGAACAAAACAGGGGGCATTTGGCATTGTCCTGTGTCACAAAGAGGTTGATTTGTGGAAGGCCCCACTCTTTGAAGAGGAACGATGAACTTCTTCGTGGAGTGTCCACTCGTGGGGGTTCAGCTGCTTGCTGAGATGATCAGCTAAGACATTCTCCTCCCCCGGTAGGTAGCAGGCCTGGAGGCTGCATTGCAGAGAAAGAGCCAGGTGCCAGGTGAGAAGGGCTTCCTTGCATAGGGTTCGAGACCCAGTACCGCCCTGTTTGTTTATGTAGAACATGGTCACCTGGTTGTCGGTCAGTATCCTGACGGTTTTGCCCGTTATTAGATTCCGGAAGGCCAGGAGCGCGTGGCGGACAGCTCTGAGCTCGAGGACGTTGATGTGCAAGGTTTTTTCAGAGGCAGACCACGAGCCCTGAGTGTGCGTCCCGACACAGTAGGTTCCCCAGCCTCGAGTCGATGCATCCGTGGTCACAGTGATCTGATGAGCAGGGGGTTGGAGACATTTGCCCTGTGACAGTTTGGTGGAGAGGGTCCACCAGCGTATCGCCTTGGCCGCTCTGAGATCGATGGGAATCAGGGTGGACAGAGGCTGCGTGTGCTGACACCAGTGTGTGTGGAGATGCCATTGGAGGACCCGCATTCGAAGCCTCGCCGTAGGCAGGACATGTGCGGTGGCTGCCATGTGCCCCAGGAGGCGTAGGAGGGTCAGAGCTGTAGAGTGTGGAGATTTGAGGATCTTAAGAGCAAGAGTGATGATGGTGTGTACTCTGTCCCGTGGCAGGAAGGCCCTGGCCAGTGTGGTGTCTATGCGAGCACCGATGAAGTCCAGCCTCTGAGAAGGTGAAAGGTGAGACTTCAGCCGGTTGACCAGGAAGCCCAGGGAGGAGAGCAAAGAGGTGGCCTTCTTGACCACTACCCGCAGTTACGAGGGAGAGGTTGCAGTGAGTAGCCAGTCATTCAGGTAGGGGAAGATACACACCCCGAGTTTGCGAAGATGAGCAGCAGCTACCGTTACGCACTTGGTGAATACTCTGGGGGCGGGAGAAAATCCGAAGGGAAGTACTCTGTATTGATAATGATTTGCCGCAACCTTGAAGCGCAGAAACCTCCGGTGATGAGGGTAGATGGGGATGTGAGTGTATGCGTCCTGGAGATCCAGGGATGCAAGCCATTCCCCGGGTTGGATGAGGGTTAAGATGGAGAAGAGAGAGTGCATTCTGAACTTCTCCTTGGCTATGCACTTGTTGAGTTTGCGCAGGTCAAGGATGGGCCATACGCCCCCAGACTTCTTGTGCACAAGGAAGTACCTGGAGTAAAATCCCGTGTTGATATGGCTGGGGTGAACAGGTATGATGGCCCTGGACGCCAGGAGTGATTCGATCTCCGTGGCCATGGACACAATATGTTGCGTAGGAACGATGCTCGCAGAAGGAGGACGTTGAGGCGGTTTGGAGGAGAATCTTATGTGATAGCCCTGCTCGACGATGGTGAGCACCCATTGATCTGTTGTTATCCCCTCCCATGAGTGCAGGAACGCAGATAAGCGCCCCCTGGTTGGAAGGTGCCGGCAGGGCAGCGAGTCAAAAATTAGGGTTGTTTTTCACGGGCCCGGAGGAGGTCTTTTTCTGTGTGTGCTCCTGATGACGCTGTCTTGGTTTGTAAGGAGCTTGGTAATGCTGTTGTCTGTAGCGGGGTTGGTGCCACTTGCGATACGAGTTGTACCGCTTAGGGGCAGAAGAGTTACGGGAGTTGATCTTGCGGTAGGGACGTGGCCGATCAGCGCTTTCTTCCAGAGTTTGAAGGGTGGCGCAGCGCTTGCGCATGTCATTCAACGTGTCCTTGACTTTGTTGCCAAAAAGGGAATCGCCAGTGCAGGGTGTATCCGCAATTTTGTCATGAGCATCTGTCTGTAGGCCTGAGGCCCTGAGCCAAGCTAGTCGGCGCACGGAGATAGCAGCCCTGGCCACTCTGGCAGCTGTCTCGAAGGCGTCGTGTGCGGCCAGGCCTTGGTGCTTGGTGCATTCATCGAGCTCGGCAAGGGGTGCGGAGATGGCGGATGGGACTTCAGCCAGTTGGGAGATGGAGGAACGGATGTTGCTAATTAGCATGTCCTGGTAGATAGCGTGTTGGAATTGATGGGTTGCAATTCTGGCATTTAGTATGGCCCCTTGGTAAATCCACTTTGCTACCTCATCCAGAAGCTTATTGTCCTTCCCCGGTGGTACATTATTAGAAGTGCGCGAGGTCTTGGATCGTTTAAGGGCTGATTCAACGACGATTGATTGGTGGGGTAGTTGTTGCTTGTCAAACCCAGGGATGGGTTGAACGACATATTTAGCAACTAATTTGCGTGGGCAGGAATGGTTAGACACTGGTGTCTGCCACATCTTTGTGAGAATGTCCCGGAGGAGCTGGTGGACAGGCAAAGAGGAGATGCTCTTTGGAGCCTCAACAAACTTGAGAGCATTTTGTACTTCGTTGCGCTGATCCGGAGTTTCTACAGAAGCGATGGAGAGAGCTGAGATGACTTTGCGAACAAACTTGAAGTAGGTTAGGTCCTCTGGGGGGTTGGGAGGGCCCGCAGGGTTGTCCAGGTTGGAGAGAGAGTCCCTTAGGGATGTTGCCTCCCCTTGTGAGGGGTTCTCTGTGCCTGTCTGATGCTGCAGCGTAGAGGCCAGAATTAGCTGTGGTGGTGTCGTAGCAGCCTGAGTGTTAGCTGCCGTGGTGTCCAGAGTAGGGGGAGATGGCTGGTTGGAAGCCAGGCTGGACAGGGCGGAGGCCCACTGTTGCAGCATGCCCTTGAGAAGATGCAAAGTCTCTGGAGCTCCCTGTGAGGAGGGCATAGGGGCTGCTGGTGCGCTGGGAACAGGTATTTCGATGACATCCTGGTGGGAAGGCGAGATTGAGCGTGAAGGTGAGGAGGAGAGAGCGGGGGAAGAGCCTTTAGATCCACTAAAGATGCTGTTGACTGAGCGGTAGCTGCAGGAGCTATGAGCAGAGCGAGAGTTGTCTCGGCGTGATCTTTTGTGAGCATGGGAGCTCTCAGTGCTGTGCCTGCTCCTTTTGTTCTGTCTCCTCTTGCCTCTTACCTTGCTCCTGTGGAGATGAGGGGATAGGGAGCTGCCTGTGCTGAGCCTGCTCCTCCTATCCTTTGCCCTGCTCCTGTGGTGCTGGGGAGAAAGAGAGCTGGAGGTACTGCGCTGATTATGTCCGCAACTGGAGCTTCTGCGCCGCCTCCGATCCCTGCTTTGGGCCCTGCGCCGGCTCCCTGATGATGAGTGCTGCCTTTTGCGCTGACTCCGACGGCTCCCCGCTTCTCTGCGCCGACTTTTGCGCCGGCTCCGGAGGCTCCCAGATGTAGTGCGCTGGCTTCTGCACCGACTCCGACGGTGCTGGACCTCATGTCTGCTCCGTGAGCATCCGCGCTGGTCCCGGGAGCTCCTATGCTTGCCAGCAGTGCTGCCTCCATATCGGCAGGGAGAGCTGGAGGTGCTGTGCCGAGCGGCAGAAGAATCGGGAGGCCGGCAGGAAGCAGAGGCATCCGGAAGTGCAAAGGGGTGGAGGGAGGAAGCTGCCCCAGCCAAGATGGATGCCGCCGGAGGAGGGCACGTGTCTGCAGGAGTCCCCACTTCGCGGCGGGAGATGGAGGCCGAAACTGGCGTTTCCCCGACCGGAAGGTTAGTGTCAGCATTTCTTGGAGCAGAATCGGCAGGGGTACTCACGGCAGCCACGGGGGTCAAGAAATCTGATAGGGCATATCGGCGCGACTTGAGAGCCCGGGGAGACATGCGGGAGCAGGCAGGGCAGTCCTCCATGAGGTGATCTTTCCCCAGGCACCGGAGGCAAAGCTGGTGGCTATCCGAATTAGCCATTTTCCGGGAGCAACCAGGGCATTTTTTGAATCCTGGCTTCTTCATAGCTGGTCGATTGTGAGGAGAGAAAATAACAAACATCTTGCTGGCAAGGCGGAAGACGAAGACTGGCCAGCTAGGGGCGGACTTGGAGGTGGGGCTACTGGTCAGGCCCAGAGGGCTAAAGCCTTCTGGGCAAGTGAGAATACTTCCATCTTGGCTCTGTCAGATGATGTCACCATTTGTGGCTGACTCATCCTGCTTGTCCTGGGAGAAACGCAGTGCTGGGATTCAGAAAGGGGTGAGATAAACACAGTGCTGGAATAAAGAAAGGAGTGAGATAAACGCAGTGCTGGGATTCAGAAAGGAGTGAGATAAACGCAGTGCTGGGATTCAGAAAGGGGTGAGATAAACGCAGTGCTGGAATAAAGAAAGGAGTGAGATAAACGCAGTGCTGGGATTCAGAAAGGGGTGAGATAAACACAGTGCTGGAATAAAGAAAGGAGTGAGATAAACGCAGTGCTAGGATTCAGAAAGGGGTGAGGTCAGTGCAGTGCTGGAATTCTGAAAGGGGTGAGGTAAACACAGTGCTGGAATAAAGAAAGGGGTGAGATAAACGCAGTGCTAGGATTCAGAAAGGGGAGAGATAAGTGCAGTGCTGGAATTCTGAAAGGGGTGAGATAAACGCAGTGCTGGGATTCAGAAAGGGGTGAGATAAGTGCAGTGCTGGAATTCTGAAAGGGGTGAGATAAAGGCAGTGCTGGAATAAAGAAAGGAGTGAGATAAACGCAGTGCTGGGATTCAGAAAGGGATGAGATAAACACAGTGCTGGAATAAAGAAAGGTGAGATAAACGCAGTGCTGGGATTCAGAAAGGGGTGAGATAAACACAGTGCTGGGATTCAGAAAGAGGTGTGATAAACGCAGTGCTGGGATTCAGAAAGGGGTGAGATAAGTGCAGTGCTGGAATTCTGAAAGGGGTGAGATAAAGGCAGTGCTGGAATAAAGAAAGGAGTGAGATAAACGCAGTGCTGGGATTCAGAAAGGGGTGAGATAAACACAGTGCTGGAATAAAGAAAGAGGTGAGATAAACACAGTGCTGGGATTCAGAAAGGGGTGAGATAAACACAGTGCTGGGATTCAGAAAGAGGTGTGATAAACGCAGTGCTGGGATTCAGAAAGGGGTGAGATAAACACAGTGCTGGAATAAAGAAAGGAGTGAGATAAACGCAGTGCTGGGATTCAGAAAGGGGTGAGATAAACACAGTGCTGGAATAAAGAAAGGAGTGAGATAAACGCAGTGCTAGGATTCAGAAAGGGGTGAGGTAAGTGCAGTGCTGGAATTCTGAAAGGGGTGAGATAAACACAGTGCTGGGATTCAGAAAGGGGTGAGATAAACACAGTGCTGGGATTCAGAAAGAGGTGTGATAAACGCAGTGCTGGGATTCAGAAAGGGGTGAGATAAACACAGTGCTGGAATAAAGAAAGGAGTGAGATAAACGCAGTGCTGGGATTCAGAAAGGGGTGAGATAAACACAGTGCTGGAATAAAGAAAGGAGTGAGATAAACGCAGTGCTAGGATTCAGAAAGGGGTGAGGTAAGTGCAGTGCTGGAATTCTGAAAGGGGTGAGATAAATGCAGTGCTGGGATTCAGAATGGGGTGAGATAAACACAGTGCTGGAATAAAGAAAGGAGTGAGATAAGCCCCCGCCACCACTAGCAGCTCTCCCCTTCCTGGGGATCAAGCCACCAGCAGCGGGAGGGGCCTCTGAGCAGCGCTGCCCAATCGGGGCAGCTCTTCAACAACTTTAAAAGCTTCGCGTCATCGGGCACCGGTCCTTTAAGCCCCCGCCACCACCAGCAGCTCTCCCCTTCCCGGGGATCGAGCCAACAGCAGCGGGAGGGGCCTCTGAGCAGCGCTGCCCAATCGGGGCAGCTCTTCAACAACTTTAAAAGCTTCACGCCATCAGGCGCCGGTCCTTTAAGCCCCCGCCGCCACCAGCAGCTCTCCCCTTCCCGGGGATCGAGCCACCAGCAGCGGTAGGGGCCTCTGAGCAGCGCTGCCCAATCGGGGCAGCTCTTCAACAACTTTAAAAGCTTCGCGCCATCGGGCGCCGGTCCTTTAAGCCCCCGCCACCACCAGCAGCTCTCCCCTTCCAGGGGATCGAGCCACCAGCAGCGGGAGGGGCCTCTGAGCAGCGCTGCCCAATCGGGGCAGCTCTTTAACAACTTTAAAAGCTTTGCGTCATCGGGCGCGCCCGTGCCTGGCGGGTCCGCGCCTGAGGGCCTCACCAGAGGGCTCTTTGGCGTGGCCCTTAGGCGGGGCACGACAGGAGATCCAAAATAATCCAGAAATCCACATGCAAGTCTCCTTCTACCAGGCGTCGCCCATCCTCCAGCAAGAAGTTATCACGCTACAAGGACCTGAACCAACAACTCTCAACAGACATTTGATCTTTCATGCTTCTTCACCAGTATAAAATAACAAACATCAACGCTATAAAATTACCACACTAATGGCTGAGACTTCACTAGTAATATCCACCTCTGTTATGTTGACTGTAGCCATATTGCAATCTCTATTATACTGTCGTCAGTAGCCATACTGATACATAATTATTATTTTGTTGCCAGTAGCCTTACTATTATTACCTTACTATTGCCAGTAGCCTCTCTATTGTAACTTTACTGTTGCCAGTAGCCTCACTATTGTAATTTACGGTTGCCAGTAGCCTCACTATTGTAATTTACTGTTGCCAGTAGCCATACTTTTTCTTCAATTACCACACTGTAGCCAGTAGCTTTTCTATGAGTACCACGTACCATCATACCGTCCTATACTACAATACTGCTGTCAGTAGAGCTAGTTGTCAGTAGAGCTAGTTCCTATATAGCGGCTTCTATTGGTGCCCCCTTTACACCACAAGCACAGCTTCAACAGAATCTAGCTGAACTAACTCACCATCATGCCTGGCATGTGCATTTCTAACTTGTCTCGTGCCCTGCTATACACCATCTTTATCACCATTCTCATCCACTTCTCCGAAGCATTTTCGCTTGACTTCAATCCCATACCTATACTGCATGGAACAAGTAGAAAATACTACTGCAATCATCACCAACATCCGCCATATGTCCATCATAAGAGGCAGTCCCACCTACTCTACATTACCTTAGACCTATCTACCACCACAAAAATCAATAAAACAGAACCTAGATGTGACCTGAGGTGCGCGCTTATTAACGCACACTCTATTCGTAACAAATGGCCTATCATAACAGATTTAATATCTACCCGAAATTTAGATTTATTATTGGTCACCGAGTCTTGGTTATCAGATTCAGACTCAGTGATAGTAAATCAAATGACTCCCCTGAACTTCTCCATCTATGCATGTAACAGAGAGAACAGAAGAGGTGGTGGAGTTTTCCTCCTCGCTAAATCCTCCTTACAATACCGAGTAAGTCTTGCTAGGAGCACTCAGTGTCTCGACATATTAACCATATCCAATAAGAATAACTCAATTAATCTTATCTACTCATCTCCAAATGCACACCCTGATGACATCTCAGATGTAATTAGCCTTGCATGTAACCCTGACAACCCCAACAAGCCAAACTGGCTGTTAGGCGATTTTAATCTCGCCTCTTTGCCACCTACCTCTGCCAACGCCTTACTTGACGCCATGGAAAATCTCGACTACAAGCAAATGGTTGACTTCCAGACGCACCAACGTGGCAACATCCTCGACCTCATCTTTGTCCCTCCTGCAGTAACAGGCCATAATAGTCAGCTTGACCTCACCATCACCCCAGTCCCTTGGTCAGATCATAGTCTGATAACCTTCCAGATACCTTCAAATTCGAATCCGCCAAATCTACCAAAAAATGTACCTCCACCACATCATAGACGCTTTAAATCACTGGATATCGAAGTGTTCAACGCACAAGCACTACCTAAGTTGGCAATTTCAACGACCGACGTCAATAAAATGGTTGACGATACACTCCAACAATATGCACAACTACCTACAATTCACAATGCCATTGCTCCTAACAAGGATCTTAGCATAAGGCATAACGCCCCCTGGTTCTCTCCAGATATCCGAACATCGCTGCTTCAACTGAGAAGACTAGAAAGAAAGTGGAGATGCTCTCATGAAATCATCATCCATGATGAATACATGGCGCACCTCAAAAGTCACCGTGAACTAATGTGGTCCAAAAGGAAGGAGCATCATGCAAAATTACTCAGTCATTCACTAAACAAACCCCGCGAGCTATTCAGCTTAGTTAAATCACTATCCAAGGAGCCTTCACCGCAGCAGCAAGAATATATCCATCCCCAACAGTATGCGAATTACATCCAATCCAAATTAACCAGAACAATTTTGGATTCATCACAAGCATCCCCTTAATTCACGCAGTCTCAAGCACCACTCCTGAGTATCTCACCCCCATCATCTAAAACCATCAAAGAACTAATTGCCACCTTGAATACCACTACCGCAGCTAACGACCCATGCCCAGCACACTGGATCAAATCAATGCGCTCGGAGCTCAGTCCATACATAGCCAAAATTGCAAACCTCTCCTACTCCACTGGAACTTTCCCAGTTGCTCTCAAGCAGACTTCAATATGTCCCCTATTAAAGAACAACCAGATCGACCCTAAGAAGGAAGAATCATACCGTCCAATCTCCAGCATCCCTCTTCTTGCTAAAATTCTGGAGAAAGAGACACAACGCCAAATTCAACAATATATTGACACATCTTCCCCTCTAGATCCATGCCAACATGGATTTAGGGAAATGCATGGAGTCGAGACTCTCATGACCTCATTAATCAATACGCTCATCTGTGGGATCAACAACATAAGGTCTGGCGTTGCAATGATCTTCCTCGATATATCAGCTGCGTTTGATTCAGTAGACCATAAGATACTACTATCGCGACTCTACGAAAAGGGCATACAAGGCCTAGCATGGAACTGGTGTAAATCATACCTCGAAGATCGTTGGCAACATGTTCGCATCGACTCCAAAACATCAGAACCATTCCTCCAAACGCAAGGTGTTCCATAAGGCTCCTCTCTATCGGCGCTCCTCTTCAATATATATATGCAGCCAATTTGCCAAATCACCAAATCATTTAACGTTTCCTGCCTCATTTACGCTGATGACGTGCTTATTTTCACTCCAATTGATATAATGAGTCCAAATTACACCAACTTAACCAACTGTTTCAATGCAATAGCAGATTGGCTTTTAGATCAAAACATGCGAATCAATTTCAAAAAGACTGAAGTTTTAATGGTCACAAGAAACAAGCTCTTCTCCCCCCCTGCATACCTCAAGGTACGGGACGCTGAGCTCCCAATCAAGAATACAATCCGTTACCTAGGTGTGATCCTCGATCAACGACTGGATTTTACCTCTCACATAAAAAGCACGGTAAAAACTATTTACTTCAAGATAAAAACATTACGCCACCTAAGACCCATGCTAGAATATAACGACTTCCGCTCAATATTCCAAGCAATAGTCACTCTGCACTTTGACTATGCGAATATTGTATTACATGGTCTTCCAAAGAACACCATTAACCCCCTGCAACTAGCAATGAATGCTGCGGCCTGCATCCTAGTTGGAGCATCAAAGAGAGACCATATCACGCCAATCCTTAGGGACCTTCACTGGCTCCCAATAGAATGTAGAATTAGCTATAAAGCTCTCCTCATCACATTCAAGGCCTTAAATAATCTATCACCAGCAACGACTTCAGACCTCATCAGTCTACCTCCCAAGACAAGATCCAGGAGACCACTCGCTGAAAATACCCTAGTCATTCCCAGTGAATCCACAAATTGGTCCCAATCAACGATTAACAGAGCATTTAAATCCTATGCGCCTAGATGCTGGAATAAACTTCATCCAGATATCAGAGCAATACGAGACATGAAGCAGTTCAGGAAGGCCATCAAGCACTACCTATTCACTGAGTACTTCCAGCCATCGTAATGCTATCTAATATGTCATAAGACAGATTCATAGGCATAACCACTCCATAAGACACACCTTCCAGAACTAAGAAATTTTAATGTAATTACTCTGTACACTAAAATCTCGCTGCTAGTTGATTTTATGTAAATAGTTCAATCGTTATTGTAGATAATTACCCTTGTTACCCAAGTTTATTGCCCTGTTATCTGTAACTCATACGTGTTTTCAAATGTACTGAGATTGTTTTGTTCTATGTAAACCGCGCTGATGCTGAATAGCGCAGTATATAAGAAACTTTAAATAAATAATAAATAAATAAATAAACGCAGTGCTGGGATTCAGAAAGGGGTGAGATAAACACAGTGCTGGAATAAAGAAAGGGGTGAGATAAACGCAGTGCTGGGATTCAGAAAGGGGTGAGATAAACACAGTGCTGGAATAAAGAAAGGGGTGAGATAAACGCAGTGCTGGGATTCGGAAAGGGGTGAGATAAATGCAGTGCTGGAATAAAGAAAGGGGTGAGATAAACACAGTGCTGGGATTCAGAAAGGGGTGAGATAAAGGCAGTGCTGGAATAAAGAAAGGGGTGAGATAAACAGTGCTGGAATAAAGAAAGGGGTGAGATAAACGCAGAGCTGGGATTCAGAAAGGGGTGAGATAAAGGCAGTGCTGGAATAAAGAAAGTGAGATAAACGCAGTGCTGGGATTCAGAAAGCGGTGAGATAAACACAGTGCTGGAATAAAGAAAGGGGTGAGATAAACGCAGTGCTGGGATTCAGAAAGGGGTGAGATAAACGCAGTGCTGGGATTCAGAAAGGGGTGAGATAAACACAGTGCTGGATTTCAGAAAGGGGTGAGATAAACACAGTGCTGGATTTCAGAAAGGCGTGAGATAAACGCAGAGATGGAATAAAGAAAGGGGTGAGATAAACGCAGTGCTGGAATAAAGAAAGGGGTGAGATAAACGCAGTGCTGGGATTCGGAAAGGGGTGAGATAAAAGCAGTGCTGGAATAAAGAAAGGGGTGAGATAAACGCATTGCTGGGATTCAGAAAGGGGTGAGATAAATGCAGTGCTGGGATTCAGAAAGGGGTGAGATAAACACAGTGCTGGATTTCAGAAAGGGGTGAGATAAACGCAGTGCTGGGATTCAGGAAGGGGTGAGATAAACACAGTGCTGGAATAAAGAAAGGGGTGAGATAAACGCAGTGCTGGGATTAAGAAAGGGGTGAGAGAAACGCAGTGCTGGAATAAAGAAAGGAGTGAGATAAACACAGTGCTGGGATTCAGAAAGGGGTGAGATAAATGCAGTGCTGGAATAAAGAAAGGAGTGAGATAAACGCAGTGCTGGGATTCAGAAAGGGGTGAGAGAAACGCAGTGCTGGAATAAAGAAAGGAGTGAGATAAATGCAGTGCTGGAATAAAGAAAGGGGTGAGATAAATGCAGTGCTGGAATTCAGAAAGGGGTGAGATAAACACAGTGCTGGAATAAAGAAAGGGGTGAGATAAATGCAGTGCTGGGATTCAGAAAGGGGTGAGATAAACGTAGTGCTGGGATTCAGAAAGGGGAGAGATAAACGCAGTGCTGGAATTCAGAAAGGGGTGAGATAAACGCAGTGCTGGAATTCAGAAAGGAGTGAGATAAACGCAGTGCTGGGATTCAGAAAGGGGTGAGATAAATGCAGTGCTGGGATTCAGAAAGGGGTGAGATAAACGCAGTGCTGGGATTCAGAAAGGAGTGAGATAAACGCAGTGCTGGGATTCAGAAAGGAGTGAGATAAATGCAGTGCTGGGATTCAGAAAGGGGTGAGATAAACACAGTGCTGGGATTCAGAAAGGGGTGAGATAAACGCAGTGCTGGGATTCAGAAAGGGGTGAGATAAACACAGTGCTGGGATTCAGAAAGGGGTGAGATAAACACAGTGCTGGGATTCAGAAAGGGGTGAGATAAACGCAGTGCTGGATTTCAGAAAGGGGTGAGATAAACGCAGTGCTGGGATTCAGAAAGGGGTGAGATAAACGCAGTGCTGGGATAAAGAAAGGAGTGAGATAAACGCAGTGGCTTGATAAATGGCAAGAGAAGGTAAGCAAGAATAGAGCATCTCAAGCCAACAGGTGTGACATGACTATTTCGTTCTCCTGAGAAGCCATGGGGAAAGTAACTTGCACTGCCCGGCAAATACATCTCCCAAATAAAACATGCCTTGTGGCACAGCTCGGATGGGTTCTCTGGCTGTATGATGGGAGGCCCTGAACTAGTTGCAGAAAGAATGACAACCTGGCTGGTCCCATGGTGGGCCGGGGATTTAATCAAGTGCAATATGATTGAGGATTGCTGAAAACCAGAGGCATGAGGAAAATAACTTGTACTGTATGATAATTACAACCCCCCTCCGGATCTGTGCACAATCCCCCCCTCCAAACATACAAAGGCATGGGGAAAATAACTTGTACTGTATGGTAGGAACAACTCCCCCTCCCCCAAGAAAAAGACACATGGGGAAAGTAACAGGTACAACTCCCTCCCTCCCCCGATCTGTGCATATCACCCCCCTCCAAAAATACAAAGCTATGGGGAAAATAACTTGTACCATATGATAATTACAATCCCTCCCTCCCCCGATCTGTGCATATCACCCCCCCCCCTCCAAAAATACAAAGGTATGGGGAAAATAACTTGTACCGTATGATAATTACAATCCCTCCCTCCCCTGATCTGTGCATATAACCCCCCCCCCTCCAGAAATAACAAGCTATGGTGAATATAACTTGTACCGTATGATAATGACTATCCCTCCCCTGTTCTGTGCATATCACGCCCCCCTCCAAAAATACCAAGCTATGGGGAAAATAACTTGTACCGTATGATAATTACAATCCCTCCCCCGATCTGTGCATATCACGCCCCCTTCCAGAAATACAAAGCTATGGGGAAAATAACTTGTACCGTATGATAATTACAATCCCTCCCCTGATCTGTGCACAACCCCCCCTCCAAAAATACAAAGCTATGGGGAAAATAACTTGTACCGTATGATAATTACAATCCCTTCCCCGATCTGTGCATATCACGCCCCCTCCAGAAATACAAAGCTATGGGGAAAATAACTTCTACTGCATGATAATTATAATCCCTCCCTTGATCTGTGCACAACCCCCCCTCTAATAATACAATGGTATGGGGAAAATAACTTGCACCATATAATAATTACAATCCCTCCCCCGATCTGTACATATCATCCCCCCTCCAAAAATACAAAGGTATGGGAATAATAACTTGTACCGTATGATAATTACAATCCCCCCTCCCCGATCTGTGCATATCACCCCCCCCTCCAAACATACAAATATATGGGGAAATAACTTGTACTGTATGAAAATTACCCCCCCCCTCTGTGTCTGTCCTTCTTGTAGATGAAAATGTATTTCCTGACAAATCTGTCGCATTTGCTCAGTGTCCAAGTGCGTAAAGGAAAAAAAGCTTTTGAGAATAGATATCTCGATAACTGTATATCCGTGGTTCTTAGGCTGCAATTGTAGCTATTAGGTAGCATTAAAGGAATCCTTAGGCGTATAAAGATACTCTTCAATGTATTTGTCAGTGATATTGCTGAAGGATTGAAAGGAAAATTTTGCCTTTTTGCAGATGACACAAAACTTTGCAACAGAGTAGATTCCTCTGAGGGAGTGGAGAACATGAGGAAAGATCTACAGAAGCTGGAAGAATGGTCTAATGCTTGGCAGTTAAGATTTAATGCAAAGAAGTGCAGAGTCGTGCACTTGGGATGCAGAAATCCAAAGGAATTGTATGCGACAGGGGGCGAGAGGTTGATGTGCACAGACCTGGAGAAGGACCTCGGAGTGATAGTGACTGAGGATCTCAAGGTGGCGAAACATATAACATTTAACTCCATGTTCCATTCTTTTATGTAAACTGCCTTGGCTGCAAGATTAGGCGGTATAAAAACCACTTAAATAAAATAAAAAAATACATGCTATGTTGCTGTAATCAGAGCCATTTTCCCTCTGGATTATTTACTGAAGTTGCAGGACCTGTGTCTACAGCTAAATGTATTGTAATTCCAGGAAAACATTTAAATAAACCAATAAATAAATACAAAGTTTAGCTCTGTTTTTATTGCTAGGAGCAAAACTGTTGATTGCTTTTAGAAGGAAATGTAATTTTATTCCCGACTCTGGTTGGCAATCCAAGGTGTCGGCAATACTTGGAAACGTTAACAGTTCAGATAAAGAGGGAAATGTCTTGCTTCTAGTTTATGGTCGCTATTCACTGAATACACAAAGATAATGCACATTTGCCATGCGGCCTGAGCACAGTTAATGGTGAATCATACCCCTGCCTTTGTCCAACATGGTAGAACAAATAAGCCTATCTTGTGTATTATAGCCGGCATCCGGCTAAGAACCTGTTTGCTGTCTCCTGCTGATTTGTGTGCCTCGCTGCCTGCTACTGCCTGCTTGCTTGCTACTGCTTAGAATTTCGCTGTGCAAAGCCCAACCCTACCTTGTTTGCTGACCCTGTCATTCCAGGTACAGTAATCCCGCCCCGGAAGTGACGCCGGGCCCTGTGCCCTTTAACATCCACTCCGACGCGGCTACTGACTGCTGTTTGCTGTCTCCTGCTGATTTGTGTGCCTCGCTGCCTGCTACTGCCTGCTTGCTTGCTACTGCTTAGAATTTCGCTGTGCAAAGCCCAACCCTACCTTGTTTGTTGACCCTGTCATTCCAGGTACAGTAATCCTGCCCCGGAAGTGACGCCGGGCCCTGTGCCCTTTAACATCCACTCCGACGCGGCTACTGACTGCTGTTTGCTGTCTCCTGCTGATTTGTGTGCCTCGCTGCCTGCTACTGCCTGCTTGCTTGCTACTGCTTAGAATTTTGCTGTGCAAAGCCCAACCCTACCTTGTTTGTTGACCCTGTCATTCCAGGTACAGTAATCCCGCCCCGGAAGTGACGCCGGGCCCTGTGCCCTTTAACATCCACTCCGACGCGGCTACTGACTGCTGTTTGCTGTCTCCTGCTGATTTGTGTGCCTCGCTGCCTGCTACTGCCTGCTTGCTTGCTACTGCTTAGAATTTTGCTGTGCAAAGCCCAACCCTACCTTGTTTGCTGACCCTGTCATTCCAGGTACAGTAATCCCGCCCCGGAAGTGACGCCGGGCCCTGTGCCCTTTAACATCCACTCCGACGCGGCTACTGACTGCTGTTTGCTGTCTCCTGCTGATTTGTGTGCCTCGCTGCCTGCTACTGCCTGCTTGCTTGCTACTGCTTAGAATTTCGCTGTGCAAAGCCCAACCCTACCTTGTTTGCTGACCCTGTCATTCCAGGTACAGTAATCCCGCCCCGGAAGTGACGCCGGGCCCTGTGCCCTTTAACATCCACTCCGACGCGGCTACTGACTGCTGTTTGCTGTCTCCTGCTGATTTGTGTGCCTCGCTGCCTGCTACTGCCTGCTTGCTTGCTACTGCTTAGAATTTCGCTGTGCAAAGCCCAACCCTACCTTGTTTGTTGACCCTGTCATTCCAGGTACAGTAATCCTGCCCCGGAAGTGACGCCGGGCCCTGTGCCCTTTAACATCCACTCCGACGCGGCTACTGACTGCTGTTTGCTGTCTCCTGCTGATTTGTGTGCCTCGCTGCCTGCTACTGCCTGCTTGCTTGCTACTGCTTAGAATTTCGCTGTGCAAAGCCCAACCCTACCTTGTTTGTTGACCCTGTCATTCCAGGTACAGTAATCCTGCCCCGGAAGTGACGCCGGGCCCTGTGCCCTTTAACATCCACTCCGACGCGGCTACTGACTGCTGTTTGCTGTCTCCTGCTGATTTGTGTGCCTCGCTGCCTGCTACTGCCTGCTTGCTTGCTACTGCTTAGAATTTCGCTGTGCAAAGCCCAACCCTACCTTGTTTGTTGACCCTGTCATTTCAGGTACAGTAATCCTGCCCCGGAAGTGACGCCGGGCCCTGTGCCCTTTAACATCCACTCCGACGCGGCTACTGACTGCTGTTTGCTGTCTCCTGCTGATTTGTGTGCCTCGCTGCCTGCTACTGCCTGCTTGCTTGCTACTGCTTAGAATTTCGCTGTGCAAAGCCCAACCCTACCTTGTTTGTTGACCCTGTCATTCCAGGTACAGTAATCCTGCCCCGGAAGTGACGCCGGGCCCTGTGCCCTTTAACATCCACTCCGACGCGGCTACTGACTGCTGTTTGCTGTCTCCTGCTGATTTGTGTGCCTCGCTGCCTGCTACTGCCTGCTTGCTTGCTACTGCTTAGAATTTCGCTGTGCAAAGCCCAACCCTACCTTGTTTGTTGACCCTGTCATTCCAGGTACAGTAATCCCGCCCCGGAAGTGACGCCGGGCCCTGTGCCCTTTAACATCCACTCCGACGCGGCTACTGACTGCTGTTTGCTGTCTCCTGCTGATTTGTGTGCCTCGCTGCCTGCTACTGCCTGCTTGCTTGCTACTGCTTAGAATTTCGCTGTGCAAAGCCCAACCCTACCTTGTTTGTTGACCCTGTCATTCCAGGTACAGTAATCCCGCCCCGGAAGTGACGCCGGGCCCTGTGCCCTTTAACATCCACTCCGATGCGGCTACTGACTGCTGTTTGCTGTCTCCTGCTGATTTTGTGCCTCGCTGCCTGCTACTGCCTGCTTGCTTGCTACTACTTAGAATTTCGCTGTGCAAAGCCCAACCCTACCTTGTTTGTTGACCCTGTCATTCCAGGTACAGTAATCCCGCCCCGGAAGTGACGCCGGGCCCTGTGCCCTTTAACATCCACTCCGACGCGGCTACTGACTGCTGTTTGCTGTCTCCTGCTGATTTGTGTGCCTCGCTGCCTGCTACTGCCTGCTTGCTTGCTACTGCTTAGAATTTCGCTGTGCAAAGCCCAACCCTACCTTGTTTGTTGACCCTGTCATTCCAGGTACAGTAATCCCACCCCGGAAGTGACGCCGGGCCCTGTGCCCTTTAATATCCACTCCGACGCGGCGCCCCGCACCGCTAAGGCATGCGCCGTGTGCGCGCGCACAAGGAGCACGACGTGCTCCTTAGGCGAGCTCCTTGGGGCAAGGTACGGGGGCAGCAGTTCCAAGGCTTCTGCTTCTATCTCTACTATGACCAACCAAGCTGTCCTCCCTCTGCTGAATCTGCACCCTGCGGTCTCCACTACCCCTCATTCACCTCTGCACGCACTACTCCCCAGTCCTCGGTCCTTACCCCAGCTTAGTTTCCTGCTCCTGTTTTTAGTCTACCTCATGTCTGCCATCCCTGTACATTGGGGCTGGCGCCCTGTAATGCCTGCCGTCTTCCCCCCTGGATCTCTTGCTCGTCACCCATCAAACCTTATCTACTGTCCACGTCTCCCATCCCTTCCCTTTCCTCCGTCCCCTTCCTCTTTCACGTTCCTGCAACTTGCGCTCCTAAACTGCCGCTCTGTTCGCTCCAAAACCTCCTTAGTTCACAATCTAATCACCTCCCACAACTTAGATGTTTTCTTTCTGATCGAGACATGGTTGAAGGAGGGTGATGAACCCTTCCTAAACCGTTGCCTTCCGCCAGGGTACTCTTTCTTTTCCACTTCCCGCCGGGGTCGAAGCGGTGGGGGAGTGGCACTCATTTACCGTTCCTCCCTTCCCTTCGTTGAGCTCACTTCTTCCTCCTCTCTGCTCTACCCGGAGTCCCTACTTGTGCGGCTGGACTCTTCCTCTTCAACCCCCTACTATTTCCTCCTTATCTATGCGCCGCCCTCTCTCCCAACCCCTCTCTGGGATTCCCTGTTATCTACCTTATCTGAGGTTTCCTTGCTTTATCCCCACTTGCTCATTCTAGGTGACTTCAACGTCCACGTTGATTCCCCCTCTTCAGCGAGGGACTTTGCATTTCTTGCTCTCTTGTCTGACTTGTCTCTACAACAGTCTGTTTCTTTCCCCACCCACACTGCTGGCCATTCACTTGATCTCCTTCTTACCTCTGCTTCCTTCCCTCCTTTTCTTTCTCCCCCTTCCACTACCGTTCTCCCCTGGTCTGACCACTACTGTCTTTCTTTTTCTGTCCCTGCCCCTCCATCAGCCTCAATTCATATTTCAAATCCTAGTTTGTCATCATTGCCTGTTCGAAAAATTTCCAAGGATACTCTTTCTCAGTTCCCATCCCCTACCACTTTATTCCCTGCAGATTTTGAGTCCCTCTCCGTTGATGCCCAGGCCCACCATTGGCACTCTTCACTCTCAACAGCCCTGGACACCATTGCTCCTCTCTGCCCCCGTCCCCGCCCTCACTGCCACACACGTCACCCCTGGTTCCATTCTGGTCTCCTCCTGCACCGTAGGCACCTCCGCCGGGCGGAACGACTTTGGCAAAAGCATCCCTCCCCCTCTAACCTGCTAGGTTTCCGTCAGCGTCATCGCTCATATCGTTCTCTCCTCTCAACTGCAAAACGTGATTACTACTCTAACCTTATCTCCACCTCCTCCAATTCCTCTCGTCAACTGTATTCCATTCTTCGCTCCCTCACGGCATCCCACTCTACCCCTACTTCTTCTTCTCTCCCTGCATCCTCCCCCCCAGATCCTTCCTCCCTAGCCTCCTTTTTTGTAGCTAAGGTTGATACCCTCCGTCAGTCTTTTCTTTCGTGTCCCCCACCCCTTTCCCCTCCTGCTATGCTTTCCCCCCCTCCCCTCCATTCCCCATCCCGTTCCCTTCCCGTCCTATCCCACTCCTGTTCATCCTTCGAGACAATAACCCCCAGTACCCTCGAAAAAACCTTTCTTTCCCTTCGTAAAACCACTTGTTCATCTGATCCTATCCCATCTCTCTGTCTCCTAGAACCCTCTCTGGCTCTTTCCCCCTATATCCTCTCCATGTTCAATTCTAGCTTATCCTCTGATACATTTCCATCTAGCTGGAAGCATGCTGTCGTTCGTCCCATCCTAAAATCCCGGTCTTCTGATCCCTCTGCCCCCTCTAGCTGGTGCCCCATCTCCAATCTCTCCTTCCTTTCTAAATTCCTGGAAAAACTGGTCTTCATTCAACTCTCCTCTCACCTTGAAGTTTCCCTCACCCTTCAGTCTGGTTTCCGTCCTGGTCACAGCACTGAAACTATCATCCTCTCTCTTCTTAATGAACTTCACACCGCTCACGATCGTGGCTTATTCACTTTAGCTGTTTCCCTTGATCTCTCCGCAGCCTTTGACCTAGTGGATCACCGCACCCTCTTCACTCGTCTTCAGGAGGCGGGTCTTTCTGGTCTGGTACTTCGGTGGTTTCACTCTTTTCTTTCTCTCATGTCGCTCCTTTTCTGTAGTTACTGGGTCTTCCTCTTCTGCCCCCACTCCCCTCACATGTGGAGTTCCTCAGGGCTCTGTCCTCGCCCCCCTTCTCTTTAATATTTTTCTAGCCCCTCTTGCCCTCATAATTCAACAGTTTGGTATTTCTGCGTATTATTACGCAGACGACATTTTTCTCCTGCATCACACAAGCTCTCTTTCTCCTGACATTGCCCCTCTTAATCTTTGTCTCACTGCTATTGCCTCATGGTTCTCTTCTAATTTTCTTCATGCCAACCCCGCTAAATCCTTTGCTATCTGGTTCACGTTCGGGAGCCCCTCCCCTGCCTGCGCCCCCTCTTTTTCCTCCCAGTCCATTCCTCTTGTCTCCTCACTCCGGTACCTGGGTGTTATTCTTGACTCTTCTCTTTCTTTCACAGCCCATATCTCCTCCATTGTTCAACGTTCTTTTCTTTCCCTTAGGCAGCTTCGAGGCTTCCGCCCCTTTCTCTCCTCCTCTGCTCTGGCAACCCTTCTCCTCTCTTTAGTGGTGTCTCGTCTAGATTACTGTAATGTCTCCTTGGCTGGTCTCCCCCAATCCCAATTGTCTCGTCTTCAACGTGTTCAAAATACAGCTATTCGTCTACTAACTCATGCCTCCCACTTCGACCATGTCACCCCTCTTCTTCTTCACCATCATTGGCTACCTGTCTCCTTTCGCGTCCAATATAAAATTCTCATTCTTGCACACAAAGCTGTTCGTACCGGTACCCCCTCCTATCTTGCTGACCAAATATGTTTCCGTACTTCACATCGTCTGCTTCGCTCTATTCACACAAATCGGATGTCTCTTCCCTCCCCCTCCCAGGCCCACCTTGTCTCTACCCGTTCTTCCGCTTTCTACTTTCTGGCCCCCAGCCTTTGGAACTCGCTCCCCGCCCCCACTCCGCGCAGAAGAATCATACCAGTCCTTCAAATCCCAGCTCAAAACCCACCTCTTTAACCTAGCATTTGACCTCCCACCCTTGTCCTCCCCTTCCCCCTCTGTTCCGTGATGTTATACTGTAATTACTAACTGGTTTGAGTTCTCTCATTCCTTTTTTCTCCCTTTTCTGTTGTTTTTAACTGGCGTTCCTTTTCTTTTTCTCGCAGCCTTATTCTTAAATTGGATAATGTTTTTATTGTAAACCGCTCAGATGCCCATGGTGTTGGGCGGTATATCAAGTTTTATTAAACATAAACAAACAAACATAAACATAAACCTATGATTCCTGTTCTGTTTATCACTGCTATGTGCAGCCTTTCTATATATTCAATGTATGAAAAAGGCCTCTAAACCGCCCCCCCCCCCCACCTCCATGCAACCATGCACTGGGACAAGAAGACCAGGGCTTCTGTGTGACACAGGTGCAGTTGTTTTTCAGGGAGCGAGGATGGAATGACGAAATGCACACACGGGTTATAATTTAGACACCCGCAGGTGCGCTTCAGCCCATACATTTACACTCACTGCCCACATTTTAGCTGCGATTTCGGCTGATTTTGTGCTGGTATTTTATAAACATATATAGGCACCTATGTGCCTTTATAAACAGGCACCTACTGGTCCTTCCAACCTGCATATTCAGTAGAGCTGGGGTTCTTTCCCTGGTTCCTGTTCAATGTTATTGTAAACCACATAGCTTGATTTGTGGTATATCAAATAACCATGAACATGTGGAGGCTGATTCTGACAGGTGCACAGCTGGGCCGTTGGGACGCCCAAAACATGGATGAGCCCACTTTGTACCTGATTCTTCAATCGCGGGAGCTGTTCATTCCCGCGGTTCTGGAATTGGGCACGTAGACGGCCTGACTTGCGCCCAATTCCATGTCGTGAGTCGTCCACGATCCTGCACACTTAGCTAAACAATGCTGCGACTAGTGTGCCAGTGTGTGGCGGACCATCGCCATGGCACCCGTGCGTCAAGCCAGACGCACAGAATTGCTGGACCCTGAGTGGCCCTGTCACCCCGCCATCTGATCTCTGCCGGGGGCCCCCAAGGCCGGGATTGGGCTACTGATGCTGTCCATGATGGCACGATGGAGTTGGGGGGGGCTTCAGCATGTGTTCTCCTCACTGCCCGGCACTTGTTCCACCATCGGGGAGGAATAAGGCGGGCATCCATCTCAGCACTGGAAGACATACAGAGGCCTGATCTGAATGGCTTCTGTTCATCCTGGCGCATGGCTCCACCACCGTTTCACCCTAGCGCTGCCCACCCTCCCCGCACAACGGCTCTGTACATGCGGGGAGTGCTGGGGTCTGAATAGGGTCCAGGGACAGATCACGGAGTGGACGTCCAATGCCGCTATTCCTGGATCGGAATGACCCCATAGGCTCATGGAAAGACTGTGGGGGGTATTTTAGTAGCCCTGTTTGTTGCACATGTGAAAATACCTATTCACACGTGCAAACCACGCTACATCCAAGCAGCCATTTTCAAAAGGCTGAGATTTACACATGTCCTCCCTAAGAGTGTCCATGTTTCAGAAGGGCATGGCAGTGGCATGTCCAGGCTGGGCTAAGAAAGATCCGTGTTTAAACCTGCCGACAGAAACGGCCATATTTATACCTGCCCTCAGCAGAAACAGGCATTTCAAAAGTGCTAGTTTCCGCCAGCTGTCACCAATATGGACAGTATGGACAATAGTAAATTAGGTAAATTCCTCTGTAAATAGTTAAATTCCATTGTATATAGTTGGTTTTATTGGCATTTTATTGTCATTTTATTGTTTATACCTATATCTTGTTACCTTGTTCTATGTAAACAGTGGAAACACTCTATTATATATGTTTTATGTAAACCGCCTTGAGTTGTAGAAAGACGGTATATAAAATCGGTTAAATAAATAAATAAATAGTATGCTACATACTAATTACTACGTTAGTGACCATCCAAGGCCTAACCAACCCTCAAATCTACAATATACCAGTAATCTATAACACAAACTGTTATATACATACACCATCATCCTACAACACCACCCACAACTATAAAGTGAACTTTAACCGACTGACCAGCATAAAAACAAACAAAACCCTCCATTTACCCCCAGAAATCAGCCTGTTAGAACCAAAACACCAAACACCTTGCCAATGCTAGGTCCATAAGAAACAAATTACCGATCTTCCAGGATCTACTCACAGACCATGCCCTGTGGGGCCCTGTATCCCACAACAAATGTTTTTTTTTTTAGATATCACCAATTACCAATTAGCAACAAATTACTCAGACTACAAATTGCTCTAATACAATGCTTTTTATTTGGGTACCAAAACAAACAAACAGCAACTGCTTTGAGCAAAAGTCTCTGTCTGAGAAAGGTGGTGGACAGTCCACTTCCCTTACCGGAATTGGGGAGCACACTGCCCACTGAGTTATGGAGCCGTCTCCCTATATAGATATTCTCTGTCACAAACCTCTAGAAAGTCTGATGTCATCCTCAGAAAGTCAGAGTTACTTGCAAAGAAAGAAAACTCTGCTAGAACTCCTTCTCTGAGGCCCCCTCCCATGAATTATGCCAATTATGCCTTAGGGCTGCCCTCCCTACAGCTGGTGCTCCCAAGGTCTTCTGGTCTTTGCTTAATTGTGCTTCTTATCTGAGCTGTGGAGCAAATCTTTCCTGCATTCCTTGGGCCAGTTTATGGTCTTTCATCTCCTGGTGCTAAATTACATTTTCTTTTCTTCATGGCTGAAAGTATGTATTCTGCTAATTATTTCTCTGAGCTGACCTGTATTTTTCCTCTGAGCCTGACTCTGTGTACTTCTACTCAAAGCAAGGCCTCCAGACTGCAGCAGGCCGCAAAGCTCTCTTGTAGCATATACTTTCTTGGGTAACCCACAGGATCTTCTTGTATCATCGTGCAAACTGCAGGCAGGCCAGGATTACAGTCACAGATAGCAGCTGAAGGAGCAAAACTATCCCTAAGCCAAAATATATGCCAACATTCCTCAATTTTTCTTTTTCTTTTTCTTTTTCTTTTCTTGCAGAGGGAAGTGAAAGTAATCCCGCTACGGGGCATGGACCATTTGGGACAGAGAGGGATCATCTAAGAGGCAGCAGCTCACACTGGTCCCTAGATACAATATACAGGGTTTTTAGCAGAAGACTAAATCAATGTACATCCAAATGCAATCAGGAGAGGAAGTGCACAACACATAATAAGAATACAAGCAATAAACATCAGCATCAAAATTAAAATTCCGCGTAACCCACCCAAAAAGGAGAAAAAGTCATAATGACTGCGGTACAGGGGGGTTTGACCCATAGCGGGGAAGCGACAATACATTGTGAGTAGGGAGCGGTCCCAATCATATAAAAAGAGCAGAGCAGGGCAAAAGAATAAAGAAAACATCATACTTATCTGACTAGAAAGGACAAAATCCAAACAGCACAAAAGAATAATAGCAATGGAGAACACAAGGGAATCAAAAGGTTCAGCAGAATGTCCTGATAAGAGTTCAGTTCAAGGCAGGGGTTTGATTGAGAACTTCTTTGGAAATGTGGGTTGTATTGTGAACACGCAGAAGTAAAGCTAATTGTCCATCAGGATGAAGGAACTCAATAAGTAGCACAAACATGATGGAGACAGCAAGGAGGAAACAAATGGTGCCCCAAGGAGCAGGTTTGGCAGCAATCATCTTGGTCAACAACAGTTCATACACGAAGGAAGTAGATCAAACAGAGGTGACAGTTGGAGAAACCTTCAAATGACTGACATGAGTCCAAGTGTCGGTATCATTCAAGCGGGCAGCAAACGGGGAAGCAGCAGTCCTGAGAAAGTAGAGCAGTCCCAGGATGCACAAACACAGTTTCTTGCTATAAACAGTAGTCCCTATGAAAACAAGTTGACAATAATGAGCTGGGTACAAACTATGTAGTCACCACATGATCAGCAACCTCTTGGAACATGATCTGAAGCCCTGCAAAGTAAATCAGAGAGGCTCTGGTCTAACCTCTCTAGTGTAATTAGCCATATCGGTGGTCCCCTGCAGCACAAAGAGCGACGCTCCAACTCCGTCCAGGAACCTTTATCGCAATCCGAGTCTACGGTCCAACCTCTTTTGACCTCTAGCACCCTACCCGGAGTGCCCCCACAATATCTGAATTCGTGTCGTCTGGGAATACAAAACGTTTCTGGCTAACTCGTCGGTGGAATCACAACAAAGCTTGAGCTCCCAACACGGGTCGAGCTCGCTGAATTCTACACCTCCCGGCTGGATACAACGCCCCTCTGCAACAGTCGGAAAGAATCAGAACTACTCTCAGCTTGTGCAGGCTTTTCGGAGCACACAAGCACGTAAGTAAGAACAACCCTAACTACCTGATACTGCAGTAAGTGACTAAATAACTTTATTTTTGAAGTCAAGCAACTCTGTTTTTTCCTCTGTAAACAGTTTAATGTACTTGAATCCCTACAAATCTTACATTCTGCATCAGTAACAGTTTATTGTAACATCTGTAACAGTTTTTTGTAACAGTTTATTGCATCTGTAACAGTATATTGTAGTGGATTCTTCCAAAAGTAGCCAAGTAGTTCTCCTAGGCAAGAAATATTTGTAGTGACTGTACATTAGTTAAGAAGATACAGCTCTGACCAGTCTCATGAATACAATGTCTCTCACAAAGTATATCCTTATTTTATACTACCTCCTAATTTTTGTTCTGATATTACATAAAGCTCTCTGCAACCAAATCCTACTCTATGTCACACCTTCCATTTGGTACCCAGTGGGTTATTATGTCCCACTCACCATGATGGCACCCATATACCATGGTCTGTACAACAACCCCCACAAAAAACACCCTTAAAAATGCCCCACCCCTGATCAGTTCAAAAACATCCAACACTCCATACAGCAAAACAAAAAAACTAAACAGGATGAAGAATAAAAGAAAACATAGCTCTGCACAGCAACCCAGCTCCCCTTCACAACCACAAATCTCATGTATTCTAATAAATGCAAGGTCCATAAGGAACAAGACCCACATCATACACAACATCATTGCTGATGACAGACCTGACCTACTGTGCATCACTGAAACTTGGCTCTCCAACACTGACACAGCTATAGTAAACCAACTAAACAAGCCAGGATATGAGATATTCAGCTGCCCACGCACACACAAAAAGGGAGGAGGAGTACTCATCCTTGCGAATACCTCGCTAGGGCTTACAAGAGCTTCAAATACGACTATACAGGGAATCGACATCCTCCGAATAGGGAATAACAACCTGTCGATATGCCTGCTATATAGACCTCCAACACCACACGATGACACCCTCGCAGACATTCTCGAAGCCATTTCTACCACTCCAGTCAAGAAATACCAGATAATCCTAGGCGACTTCAATCTGAACTCAACTTCCTATGTCCAGGCAACCTCTTTCCTCGAAGCCATGGACCAGCTCGGATATAATCAATTAATACAAGAAGAAACCCACTATAAAGGAAACACCCTTGACTTGGTATTTCTTCCTAAGATGCCATTACAACTTGACTTGACGCAACCCAAGATCCACATAACCCAAGTTCCCTGGTCTGATCACTATCAAATCCAGATCACTCTTTACCCAGGCCCTTCAACGAACGAGCTACTATCTGGTCCAACTAATCAACAACGAAGAAAGTTCCAACAATTCAACAAGGAAACCCTGATAACATCGCTCAACGAACACATAATCCTTGACAACTATGATGTCGAAGATCTAATCAAACAATGGAACTCTACAATAGAGGCCAGCTCAGAGCCAACATGGAAGTCATCAACCAGGAAGACAAAAGCTAGAACAGAGCCCTGGTACACCTCACCATTGCACAAAATGAAACAGGACTTACGAAAACTGGAAAGAAAATGGAGACGAACTAAGTCTGATCTGCCAAGTCTGAATACCTGGAGCTCCTAGCCAAATATAAACATGAGATCAACCTTGCCAAGAAAGCTCACCACACCAAAGTACTCAACAAGGCTATTAACAGACCCAGAGAGCTGTTTGAGCTAGTCAAATCTCTCACGAAGCCCCTGCCGGAAGTCAACTGTAATGGAAATATAAAGGCCCAAGATCTGGCGAATCACTATGCTAACAACCTAAATCCTCAAAACCTGTCTATCCAATCACAGAATGTAATCACTACATGCCCCAAGCAGCTGGACAGCATGAACTCAAGCTGTAAACAGAAAGAAAGATGGTCTACCTTCCAGATAATCAACGAAAGGATGATCATAAACACCATCACTAACCTAAATTCAACAACTTCACTGCTAGATCCCTGCCCAGCAGAATGGATCAAATCTACTAAACAGAAAATTTCCCAGCTGATAACGCACATAGTAAACCAATCTCTTCAGCAGGGTATTATGCCCGCCCAACTTAAAAGATCCCTAATAAAGCGCTCAACATAGAAGATCCAACCTCATACAGGCCTATATCAAGCATATCCTTCCTTGCTAAGATTATTGAGAAGGTAACCCAACTACAATTGCAGGACCACCTAGATGAAAACAAAATCCTTGACCACCATCAATATGGCTTCAGACCATACCATGGAGTTGAGACCCTACTCATTGCGCTCATTGACAACCTCATCAAGCATCTGGAAAACAAAAATAAGATGTTCCTACTTATATCCATTGATATATCAGCTGCATTCGACACAGTCCATCATCGAACACTCTTGCAAAGACTTGTGTCCATAGGTATAGCAGGAACACCGTTAAAATGGTTCGAGTCATACCTCACAAATAGAATGCAACAGGTATGCTTCAATAACGAGCAGGCAAAGCCTTTCCCGCAAACCCAAGGAATACCTCAGGGCTCAGCTATTTCCTCCCTACTATTCAATGTTTACATCCAGCCAGTCTGTACAATTTTCCAAAAACATAACATCAGATACCACTTATACGCAGATGATATCATGTTGTACACTCAACTTGATATAGATAATCCTAATCTCAATCAAATAGAAGAATGCCTGGGCAAAATGCAAAAATGGCTCCAAGATAACAACATGTCGATAAACCACAAAAAAACTGATGTGATGTTCGTATCAAGTAAACAAGACTTCAAACCACCTGCTTCAATCACCCTTAACAACAACACCTATCAATCCAAAAATGAGATCAAATATCTAGGAGTTCTCATTGATGCTAACCTAAAAATGGACAAACATCTCCGGTTGACCAACAGAGCAATATTTCATAAAATGAGAGTCCTTCAACCCCTACGCAACATAATCGAACAAACTGACTTCAGAACAGTAGCTCAAGCACTCATCATTCCTCACTTTGACTACTGTAATGCCATCTTGCAAGGCCTTCCAAAAAAAACCATAAACATCTTACAATTGGCACAAAATGTATCAGCCAGGATCATCTTGAATAAGAAACTAAGGGATCACATTACACCAGTACTGATTGAGCTTCACTGGCTCCCAATCTCAGCACGAGCAGTATACAAAATACTGGTAACTACTTTCAAAATCATTCACAGGATAGCCCCATCATTCCTCGACAACCTCATAACCATACAGCCCCCTAACAGATGCCGAAGGACTACTAACCTGAATACTCTCTGCGTTCCCAGTAGTATAAGAGATGTTAAAGAGGGAACGAGCAACCGGGCATACTCGTACATTGCACCCATACTCTGGAACAAGCTTCCGTATGAGTTACGACTGATCAACAATATTCAGGACTTCAGAAAGAAACTTAAAACCCACCTTTTCCAAGAACATTACGGTATCACCTAGACAGTTTTTTCATCACCCTCTCACTACCCAAGTTGCCTAACCCCTGAAGCTTAGGAGACAAAATAGACCCGATGTCAATGTTAGTAGGATTGCATATACAAATGTATTCTATGTACTTGAAAAACCTGTAATGCATATTTATAATCTGATCAAACAAATGTTTATTTATTAGCTCACTTTGTTGCCCAAACCTGCATGATCAAAATGTAATGTATATTTGTAATTCTATGTGATTGTAGCTCATTTTTGTTACTCACACCTGGATGATCAAAATGTAATGTATATTTGAAATTCTTTGTGATTCTGGTGTACCCTTCCCTCAAATCATACTGTATCTTTGATTGAATAAGTTACTCCCTGTATTTACACCATGGTCCGCTGCTGATCGCTGGAAGTGGCGGCTTATAAATGTTTACCAAATAAATAAATAAATAAAATATCAAATAGACAATGTGGGAATCACTTATTCAAAAACAGCCTTAAAGAGGTAAGCCTTAAGCATGGCTTAGGAAAAAAAAACCCAGAAATAGAGACTGCTGCACTAGCTTCCAGGCATAAAAACAAAATGTATGGAGTTGGAAGGAAGAAAAACGAGAGATAAAAATGCCTAACATCAAAGATAAGGATTAAGTACAACAGCAGTGAAACCCTGATATTCCTGAATACATGATCACATTAAAATATAATACAGCAAACACTTGCCACTCTCCAGAGAGAGAGAGCAGAAGGAGAGAACACACAATACTGTTTATACTATTCTACATAAATTGCAAACAAGCTTGAACCAGTTCAAAAAGTCACACAACAGTCCACATGATGCTGTTTCAGTAGGGGTCGCTGTTGTCCACAGGCATAGCCAACATCACTGAAGAGCCAGTTCAATTTTTCGTGCTGTATCGGATCTTAAATAACTTCTTATCAGAATGTCTTTCACTCACTCCACTAATCCAGCTGCCTGAAGTCTACAAGCACAAACAAAAGAATGTTGTACCCCCCCCCCCTTCTTCTTCTTGGAGTACTACCAATCCCACGTAACTCAACCAGGCAGCATCTTTATTTGGCAGGGCTACTAAGAACATTAGACAATTATTAAAACTTAGTATCTTTTCTTTCAATATACCTCTTCACCCCTCACAACAAGTTTTCCCTCTTTTTCGTTTTGTATTTTTTTAAATTTATTTATATCATGCTAATGTATCCATATTTGGCATAGCTGCCAAAAGCAATTGTTAAAAAGTAGTACTGTGGCAAACACATGGTAGGCAGAAAATACAAATTTAGATTCTTATCAATAAGCATAACAGTATGAGGAATTGGTGTAATACTAAAATGGAGATATGTGCTCATTCTAAATAGCAACTTTCTAGGTAAAGTCTTTAAACTAAAGACTATACTCCTGAAACTGAAATTTAAAAGACTTTCAAAAACAAAGTACACTTTTTCTCTGGACACTGACACATAAAATTCAAATACAGAACAAACAGGTGAATTTATCTTAAACGCCAATATTGTAAAGATTAGTTTAGTTAACTGGCCTGTTCATCAGCACAGAGCTGAACAATGCAAAATTACCTTAAATCTTACAGTTCGGGAAACATGCATTCAAATGACATACTTTTTCATGAAAAGGTTGGTGAATATCTGGAATGTAAATACTCCCCTTTTATATATATATTTTTTTTTTTTTTTGTTTGAACCAAAAATGTACTTTTCTCATTTAAATTGAAACCTTATACATAATACCAGTGAATGGTGTTAAACTGATTTGAAACAATGAAGTTATATATATAAAACATGGAAAAAGTTCCCTTAATTTTCCATCTTCCTGGTCTGATTTGCTCAGATTTAGTAAAGAACTTCTAGGCAGGTCAATTCCAGGGACCAGAAAAGCCAATTAATAAAGCATAAATTGTGCGAGTGTTATGCAGAGCTAAACCAGGCACTTTCAGAAGGGGAAACGGCAGTACTGGTAGATACTGCTTTTAAAAAGCAAAGGAACTTTTGAATCACTGCAGTTATTACAGCTGTTAATGTTCTTCTATTTCTAATAATTTTATGGAATATATATATATATATATATATATATATATATATATGATATTACCACGAGACAATAATCAAATCTGATAACATTGTTTTAATTACTTAATTCACTTGTTTGAATGTAGTTGTATCATTTACTTTCTTCCAAAACTTACTGGACTTAACATGGCAAGCAATTCAATTTGGTTTTGTTTTGTTTTTCTCCAGTTAGGTTACTAACTTCTATCCTTCCTATAAACACTCAATGTTTCTTAACCTTTGTCACGTCACACAAACGACACTGTTTAGCTAAAGACATCAAAGCATGGAAGATCTTCCCATTCATTCATACTGCATTGCATTGCAATCAGTTAAAAAGATACCTAGAAAGCTAATTACAGAGGAATTATACTTCACTGAAAAGAGTTCTGAACTTCATCTCCTATAGAGGCAGTTATTCATTCAACACAGCTAGGCACTGGCCAGGTGACCCGCAATGTCCAAGGAACAAACCTCGAAGTTCAGAACTCCATAATTACAATTGATGTGTACACTGGTGTAGTATCCTAACCAGTCAAGCGGCATTTACTGTTCCTCCAACCTATATTACCCTACATTGTATCCTTCCATTGCTGTAACCATGGCTATCTCTCTACTTGCATTAGTTAGCATCTATCTATTATCTAACACCACTCGAAACACAGCAGCTCTATCTCCCACCACAGACAATATCCCCATATTGCATGGGCTAGGAAGAAGGTATCATTCCTCCTACCATCACTCAGCACAACAGCCACACTATATTAGGCACTCTCACCTACTATATATCTCCCTTGATACTACTAGTAGCTCAAAATCCAATCCTACTCCCTCACACACTAACCTAAATTGTGCACTCATCAACACTCGCTCAGTACGTAAAAAGTGGCCAGCCGTTACAGATCTTATCACAAAGCTGAATTTAGACATCCTCCTGGTCACAGAATCATGGCTAGCAGACACAGACAATGTCCTCATAAACCAACTCATTCCCCCAGCGTACTCAATACACACCTGTCACAGAACAGGCCAAAGGGGAGGGGGAGTACTCATTCTTTCTAGAACTAACCTTCAATTTAATCTACTCTCCTCTAGGAGTACCGCACACATGGACTTAGTTACTATAGCTAACAAACACATCATCCTAAACCTCATATACAGAGCTCCTTCCTCACCACCAGAAGACTTATCTAGTATAATAGAACTCGCATGCAACCCAGAAAGCCCACACAAATCCAACTGGCTAATGGGTGACTTTAACCTTACCTCTCTTCACCATAGTCACTCTACCACATTTCTAGATGCCATGACTGAGCTTAACTACTCACAACTAGTCAGCTCCCCTACACACCTCAAGGGTAACACCCTTAACCTCATTTTTGCGCCCTATTCTACAGCAATCACCAACTTTAACCTATTACTTACCCCTGTCCCGTGGTCTGATCATAACTTGATATCCTTTCAAGTCCCATATCTGCAAAACAGTAGCCCAACAACACAGACAAATACAGTCTCATCAGGATCAACAACCCGCTTCAAAACGCTCGATAAGGATGACTTCATCAGCCGTACTCTTCCAACTCTTCATCTACCAACCAATAACCTTGATGAGCTGATCAACAATTGGTACACCACGCTGAACTCCTCTTCACATCTACCTTCCTCGAGGAGACCACCAGCATCCAGCACATTACCAAAAAGTAGAAGCCCAAAACCATGGTTCTCGGCTGAATTATGACTGTCCCTCCAGAAACTATGAAAACAAGAGCGAAAATGGCGCAGATCAAGATCTCCATCCGACCAAATGGATTACGAAAATGCCCTAAAGAAACACCGGGAGAAAATAGCTGGAAAGATGAGAGAACACATACTAAAGGTTGAGTCCTATAGACCTATCTCTAGTATTCTTCTACTTGCTAAGATCATCGAAAAAGAGGTCCAACGACAGTTACAGGACCATATTGACACTGCTGCTCCATTAGACCCCTGCCAACATGGCTTCAGGGAATATCATGGAGTCGAAACTCTCCTCACAATTCTCTTCAGCAAGATAATCACTGGCATAGATAACATCCGTCAAGGATTTGCCCTCATCTTTCTGGACATCGCAGCAGCGTTTGATTCAGTGAATCACGATATCCTTTTAATGAGGCTAACAGAGAAGGGCATCACTGGAACAGCGCTTGAATGGTGCAGGTCCTACTTATCCGGAAGATGGCAGCATGTCCGCTCAGGGGGCAGAACTTCAGAACCCTTCCACCTAGATCAGGGAGTCCCTCAAGGTTCTTCACTCTCTGCACTTCTATTCAACGTATACATGCAACCGATATGTAAGATCATACGGTCATTTAATGTCGACTGCATGCTTTATGCAGATGATGTCCTACTTTATACCCCCATCTCAACTGACCATTTGGATCTTTCCCCTCTAATAAACTGTTTCAACGCAGTTTCTGACTGGTTGCTCTCCCAAAACCTCCGTATACAACATAAGAAAACAGAAGTCCTCTTTATCTCAAGGAATCACAATTTCATCCCACCTCAATCTATAAGAACTAATGATGCTGAACTGCAAACCAAACCCTCAATACGCTACTTAGGAGTCACTCTGGATCAACATCTGGATATGAAGTCCCACATTGGAAACACAGTCAGAACAATATATTACAAGATCCGATCCCTGAGACACCTACGCTCCATTCTAGAACCAAAAGATTTCAGGACTATCTACCAGGCACTTATAATACCCCACTTCGATTACGCCAATGTCATTCTTCAAGGTCTCCCTCAATCTACCTTAAACCCTTTACAGCTGGCTATGAATGCTGCAGCAAGGGTACTCCAGGGGGCCACCAGGACTGACCATGTTACTCCTTTGCTGATTAAATTACATTGGCTACCCATTCATGCCAGAATTATCTTCAAAACTCTACTCCTTACATTCAAAGCTCTCAACAAGCTTTCCGCTCCTTCCTTATCTGACCTTATTAATACTACCACACCAAACAGAGCAAGAAGATCCTCAGCCATCAACTCCTTAAAACTCCCAAAGGCCCTTACAAGCTGCTCTTCTTCCACAGCCAAGAGAGCCTTTATCCTCTGTGCCCCTAGGTGCTGGAATACACTACCTCCTGGCATTCGGGCTATCACTAGTTTATCACAATTCAGGAAAGCTCTCAAATTCCATCTCTTTAATAAACATCTTATTGAGACATCGATACTCATTGACATTAGTGATCCCACCCAGATACCCAGCTTCATGGTTTCTCAACAACAGACATGTGATGAATCGCTTTGATTATTGAATATTTTCTTAGCACCTGTTCCTATTAACCTGTATTCATTCAGTAGTATTACATCTGTAAATAGACTGTAAATAGTTTCCCTTGTTATCCAAGTTCCTTCCCTTGTTATCTGTAAACTCATGCTTGTTATTGTACTGAGACCTTTGTTCTGTGTAAACCGCGCTGATGCTGAATAGTGCGGTATATAAGAGAATGTAAATAAAATAAATAAATAAATACAGAAACCCTTCTCCGATCATTAAACAAACCACGAGACCTCTTTAACATTGCTAAATCCCTAACTAAGGCACCATCTTCCAATCAAACAATTTCAATTCAGCCTCAGTCCTTTGCAGACTACCTTCAATCTAAATCCATTATCACAAAATCAACACCAAGTTGTATACCCAACCCTGTTTCAATTACACAGCCTCTAAAAAATTTTGTCGCCCCTACGGTGAAATCTATCACTGACCTTATTGCTACCTTGAATACTACCACAGCCCCAAATGATCCATGCCCTGCTTACTGGATCAGAGCGCTGCGTGCTGAACTGAGCCCCACACTTGCCCTTATCATGCAACTCTCCTTCGCAACCGGATCATTCCCAACATCTCTCAAGCAAACTTCAATACGCCCTCTCCTGAAAAATAATAAACTCGACCCAGCAAAAACGGAATCATATCGTCCAATTTCAAGTATACCCCTTCTAGCCAAAATCATAGAGAAGGTGGTACAAATTCAATTGCAGCCGCACATTGATATTTCAGGCCCTCTTGACCCCTGCCAACATGGGTTCCGTGAGTCCCACGGCATAGAGACCCTACTCACATTACTTATCAACACCTTATCAAGACGGATCGACAAAATTGAAAATGGGTTCATACTTATCTTCCTGGATATCTCGGCAGCTTTCGACTCGGTTAACCATGTTCAACTGCTACACTGTCTTCAAGAAAAGGGAGTTCAAGGATCAGCTTGGGAATGGTGTAGATCATACCTAACTAACCGTTGGCAACAGGTCCGGATAGGATCCTCAACATCCGATCCCTTCCATCAACAACAGGGTGTTCCCCAAGGATCTTCCTTATCAGCTTTACTATTTAACATATATATGCAACCAATCTGTGAAATCATCAGAGCATTCAACGCCTCCAGTCTGATCTATGCGGATGATGTTCTCATATTCACTCCGATAAAAACTGATGCCCCTGACTTCTCTCCAATAATCTCTTGCTTCAATGCGATTACAGACTGGCTCTTATCCCAGAACCTACGAATAAACTTCAAGAAAACTGAAGTCCTATTCGTAACCAGGAATAAGAAATTCTCACCCCCACAACATTAAAGGTGAGGGATGCGGAACTTCCGTGTAAATTTATTTATTTATTTATTTATTTATGCTTTTCTTCTATACCGCTTTTTCCAAAGATCAAAGGCGGTTTACATTTAACATATAATGAACATGGTTTTACATTGAACAGTGTTTTTTCATAACTATGTACAATTAACTTTTCGTGAACTTTTCATAACTATGTACAATTAACTTTTCATGAATAGTATATACAGTTAATATTGACTAGTAAATCATTGATTCGCTACCTGGGAGTCATCAAAGATCAAGAACTGACCTTCAAAGATCACATAAAGCAGACTGTCAAATCCATTTACAAAATAAGAACTCTGAAACCATTAAGACCTCTACTCTCCCCGAATGACTTCAAAACAATCTTCCAATCCCTTGTAACACCACATTTTGACTACGCTAACGTCATCCTGCATGGTCTACCCAAGAGCACCCTCAACCCACTTCAATTGGCAATAAACTCAGCAGCCCGCATCCTCTGCTGTACATCCAGAAGAGACCACATCACCCCCATACTAACAGATCTTCACTGGCTACCCCTACAAGCCAGGATAACTTACAAAGCGCTACTACTGTCCTTTAAACAATCAATCAAATAGCCCCACCCTCCCTCTCCTCACTTCTTATCAACACCCCCACAAACAGGCTGAGAAGATCCGCAGCCGCTAATACCCTCGTTGTACCAAAAGAGTACACTAAATGTAACCAAGCAACCAGAGACAGGGCCTTCACCTTATTCGCACCAACCTGCTGGAACAATCTCCCTCCACATATCCGATCAATAAAAGACCTCTCTCAATTTAGGAAGACCCTTAAACACTACCTATTCTGTCTTCACCTTTTAGGCCCTAACCCTACACCCCCTCCCTCCATCTCTAAAATCACTCACACAGCCTCAGACATTCCAACAACATAGTCCTGTCAGATCACGAACCAAACTCTCTGCACACCCAAAATCATGATCCCAATGTAACCTGAACTGTAAATTAGTCACAGATAAAATTCTGTTTGTATATAATTTGTATATAGTTTCCCCTGTTGTCTCCAAGTTACTGACCCTGTTATAATGTAAGCAAAGGATTGTTCCAATGCAAAAATTTGTTAACTGTAAACTGCGCTGATACCAAAAAGTGCGGTATATAAGAACTGTAAATAAATAAATAAATAAATAAATACAGTGTTATGTAACTAGACTAGTTCTTTTCAATTGATCTAATTCTTGCCGTCTCTGGTCTGAGAGCATCCCAGATAAGGAGTTTTCCCTTTTTTTTTTTTTTTTATAACAATCTGTTATTCTCCTTCAATGTCCCTCTTCCTATATTTTGTAGACCTGGTGTTTTTCACTGTTTGGGGACACTTTAATTACAGGCAAGATCCTGTTAATAACTTCACTTTTACCGATATATATATATATATATATATCAAACCTCTTTATTTGCAGAGGAATGAAAGGTACAAAATCCAGGACTCAAACACACAGTTCTTACGCATCGTCCAAACCCAGCCGTTCCCCTTGCAGAGATACGGAAACATAGATAAGGACACACAGGCGCTTCGCTCCAATTGGGCGTACAGTCTCACGTATACACCAAGCAATCCTGGAAATTTGAAGACCTAATGTCTGGGCAAAAAACTTACTTTCCCTAACATTTACAGAACACCCTAATCAGTTACATAGCAGCACAATAGCAGAACAGTGATCACATAAAAGCATAAAGTCACTACTCACCCACCGGCAAGTCTTCTGTCGTTGATGGGGTAGACAGGAAACAATACTCACAACATAAGAACATAAGAACATAAGATATGCCATACTGGGTCAGACCAAGGTCCATCAAGCCCAGTATTCTGTTTCCCACAGTGGCCAATCTAGGTCATATGTACCTAGCAGTTTCCCCAAGAGACACAAGTTCCACAATGCTTGTACTGGGTCAAGCATTGATATCTTCGGTCACTTCTTAATAATGGTTTATGGACCTTTCCTCCAGGAACTTGTCCAAACTTTTTTAAATCCAGCTACACTAACAGCCTTTACTACATCCTCCGGTAACAAATTCCAGAGTTTGATTACACGTTGAGTGAAAAAATATTTTCTTTTATTAGTCTTAAATAGTTTACCCTGTAGCTTCATTGCATGTCCCCTAGTCTTTCTATATTCTGATAACATAAACAATCGATCTATGTTTACCCGTTCTACTCCGTTCATTAATTTATAGACTTCTATCATATCTCCCCTCAGCCGTTTCTTTTCCAGGTTAAAGAGCCCTAACCTTTTTAGCCTTTCTTCATAGGAGTATCCTTCCATCCCATTTACCATTTTGGTGGCTCTTCTCTGAACCTTTTCTAAAATCGCTATATCCTTTTTAAGATACGGCGACCAGAATTACACACAATATTCAAGGTGCGGTCTCACCATGGAACGATATAGAGGCATTATAATATCCTTTGTTTTATTTTCCATTCCTTTCCTTATCATACCTAGCATTCTATTTGCTCTCTTGGCCACCGCTGCACACTGGGCTGAGGGTTTTGACATGGTATCCACAATGATGCCTAAATCTTTTTCCTGGGTGGTGGTTCCTAATGTGGAACCTTGCATCGTGTAACCATAGTTTGGGTTGTTCTTCCCTAGGTGCATAACCTTGCACTTGTCCACATTAAATTTCATCTGCCATTTTGATGCCCAGTCTTCCAATTTATCAAGATCCTCTTGCAATTTTTCACAATCCTCTTGGATTTTAACAACTTTAAATAGTTTTGTGTCATCTGCAAATTTGATAACCTCACTCGTTATTCCACTTTCCAGGTCATTTATGAATATGTCAAAAAGCAGCGGACCCAGCACAGATCCCTGGGGTACACCACTATTCACCTTTCTCCATTGGGAAAATTGGCCATTTAGCCCTACCCTCTGCTTTCTATCTTTTAACCAGTTCCTGATCCACAATAGTACACTGCCTCCTATCCCATGACTCTTTAGTTTTGCCAAAAGTCTCTGATGAGGGACCTTGTCAAAGGCTTTCTGAAAGTCCAGATACACAATATCAACCGACTCACCTTTGTCCACCTGTTTATTCACTCCTTCGAAAAAACAACAGATTAGTAAGACAAGATCTTCCATGTCTAAAGCCATGTTGGCTGTCTCCCATTAGGTTGTGACTATCTACATGCCGAGTAATTTTATTCTTTATGATGGTTTCTACCATTTTTACCGGTACTGACGTCAGGCTCACCGGTCTGTAGTTTCCCGGATCACACCTGGAACCCTTTTTAAAAATTGGTGTTACATTGGCGATCCTCCAATCTTCAGGCATTAGAGATGATTTAAATGATAGTTCACAGATTACTGATAGCAGGTCTGCAATCTCATATTTCAGTTCTTTCAACACCCTTGGATGTATACCATCCGGCCCAGGTGATTTGCTACTCTTCAGTTTATCTAATAGTTTTAATACATCTTCCCGATGTATAGATATTTCCTTCAATTCTTCCGCACCTTTAAATACCACTTCAGTCATGGGTAACATCCCTACATCTTCCTCAGTAAAGACCGAAGCAAAGAATTCATTCAGTCTCTCTGCTATTGCCTTGTCGCCTCTTAGTGCTCCTTTAACCCCTTTATCATCTAATGGACCAACTGACTCTCTCACAGGTTTTTTGCTACGAATGTACTTGAAAAGGTCTTTATTTCGTGTTTTTGCTTCCGCAGCAAGCTTCTTCTCAAATTCTCTCTTTGCCTGCCTTATCAATGCCTTGCATTTGACTTGCCAGTGTTTGTGCTGTTTCCAGGTTTCGTCGTTTGGCTCTTTTTTCCATTTCCTTAAAGATGCTTTTTTGGCAACAATAGCTCTCTGACCTCAACTTTAAACCATGCTGGCAGTTTTTTGGACTTATTTATTTATTTATTTAACATATATTTATAACCCGCAACTTCCAGAGTTCAGTTGCGGTTCACAGTAAAACAACATTCCACATAGCAAAAGCTTAGTTTTACATCGAACATTTTTGTAACAATAAAAGTAATGGGTAACAGCTTGAACTAATGCAAAATAGCAAAACTGGCTTATTAAACTATGTACAAAAAACTATATACAGGTACATGTTGGGGGTACTCAGAGTTGGATCATAGAGTTTATATAATAGCGTAATGTCTGTTAAAGTTTTGGGATATTTTTGGGACTTTGGGATAATTTTTGGGACTTTCTTCCACTTTTCTTAAAGCGTGGAATACAGCTGGTCTGGGCTTCCAAGATAGTATTTTTCAACAACACCCAAGCTTAATGTACGTCTTTAACCTTTGCAACTGCTCCTTTTAGTTTTTTCTTAACTGTTTTCCTCATTTTATCATAGTCTCCCTTTCGAAAGTTAAAAGGTAGTACTGTGGATTTCCTTACTATCCCTCCTCCACTAATTAAATCAAAGGCGATCATGCTATGACCACTATTGCCAAGTGGCCCCAACACCCTTATCTCTTGCACTAGATCTGGTGTTCCACTAAGGGCTAGATCTAATATGGCTTCCCCTCTGGTTGGTTCATGAACCAGCTGCTCCAAGAAGCAGTCATTTATTTCATCTAGGAACTTTATCTCCCTAGCATGTCCTGACGTGACACTCACCCAGTCGATACCGGGGTAATTGAAATCACCCATTATTATTACTGCGCTGTAACTTTTGTTAGCTTCCTTGATTTCTTTGAGCATTTCATCATCCATTTGGTCATTCTGGCCAGGTGCACGATAGTACACCCCCACTGCCATTGCCTTCCCCCTTTTATATGGAATTTCAATCCATATAGATTCTACAGCAGATTTTGTTTCCTGCAAAACTTTAATCCTTTCTGAGTCAATGCCCTCTCTAACAAAGAGTGCAACCCCTCCACCAATTTGATCAGCTCTATCATTACGATATAGTTTGTACCCAGGTATCACAGTGCCCCACTGGTTGTCCTCCTTCCACCATGTCTCTGATATTCCAATCATATCTAACCTTTCATTTAGTGCTATATATTCTAACTCTCCCATCTTATTCGGAGTCTTCCTAGGTGATCCAGATGTCACTGCGTCACACAGGGACCGCATGCACTTCTCCTAAACTGGCAGGAGGGAATCACGTCTTCTAGGCCAGCAGAAGAAAGCTCTTCCCCTGTTCTATTTTTTTTTTTTTTTTTTATGTTAAAAACAGGAGGTAGCCTCTTCTCCTAATGAGAAGGAATTCACATCCCCTGTTGTAGTCTTTTAAAACAGGAGGGAGCCTTTCTGACAAGAACGCAGCCAAAAGCGTAGTCAGAAGAATCCGTGGGCAATTTAGAAAAAGGTTAGGAGTGGCTACACTCAATTTAGAAGTGAGAAGCGGCACCCAGTAGGGTTCGGCACCAATTGTGGGACCCTGTATCCTACAACAAATGTTTTTTTTTTAGATATCACCAATTACCAATTAGCAACAAATTACTCAGACTACAAATTGCTCTAATACAATGCTTTTTATTTGGGTACCAAAACAAAGAAACAGCAACTGCTTTGACCAAAAGTCTCTGTCTGAGAAAGGTGGTGGACAGTTCACTTCCCTTACCGGAATTGGGGAGCAGACTGCCCGCTGAGTTATGGAGCCGTCTCCTTATATAGATATTCTCTGTCACAAACTTCTAGAAAGTCTGATGTCATCCTCAGAAAGTCAGAGTTACTTGCAAAGAAAGAAAACTCTGCTAGAACTCCTTCTCTGAGGCCCCCTCCCATGAATTATGCCAATTATTTATTTATTTATTTATTTATTTATTTAACATTTCTTCTATACCGCGCTATTATAATCAGTGCGGTGTACATCGAACAAAACATACTACAATGCATACAAGCAACATTGAGTTTACATAGAACAGGAAAAGAAACATAGGACAACCGGGGTAACTATTCACAGGGTAACTATTTACAGGTTAAATTAGTATTGTCACCAATACTCTAAGCTAATTTGGTATCAACTTCATTTTGTGGACAGGCGTAAAATTAGTGGGTGGGCAAGAGTATAGGCTAACCATTTTCTGGTTGTAATATGGTGCTATGGTAGCTGTGACATGAGAGAAGTTTACCCGATGTGTGGGTGTCAGGGTAGCATATTGTGAATAGGTGGTGTTTCAAAGCTTTACGGAATAGGATTAAGCTTTTGATGCCACGGATTTCATGAGGAAGGGCATTCCAATTTAGGGGAGCGAATATGGAGAAAGCCCTGTTGGATGTGGTCTTAGTACATGATGTCATCATCCTGGGGACTATTAAGGTGTTCATTGCTGTGGATCTCCTGTCTCTGTTTTCCAGGGTGCTGTGGATTAGTTTGCTAATCGGTGTAGGTGGGTAGTTATTCAGGGCTTTGAAAGTAAGGACTAATGACTTATATTGGAGTCTGGCGAGTAACGGTAGCCAATGCAGATTTTTCATGATTGGTGTTATGTGGTCAGTTCTTGATGATCCAGAGAGAACTCTTGCAGCTGCATTCATTGCCAGGCGGAGCGGATTTAAAGTTGATTGAGGCAGGCCGTGGAGGGCGATGTTCGCAAAGTCCAGGTGTGGGAGGACTAATGCCTGAAAGGTTGTCCGGTAGTCATTGGATTCCAGTAGGGGGCGGAGGTGACGTAATGTTCTGATCTTGTGATATATAGACTTTGTAACGTTCTTCACATGTGTAGTCATATCTAGGTGCTGGTCCAATGTGATGCCCAGATATCTGATTGTAGGTTTGGACTTCAATTCTACATCGTTGACAAGTAGTGATGGGGGGGGTATGAATTTACGGTTCTTTGTAACAAAAAGGACATCAGTTTTACTATGATTGATCCGAAGGTTTTGTGTCAGCAGCCAATCAGCTATGCCTTAGGGCTGCCCTCTCTACAGCTGGGGCTCCCAAGGTCTTCTGGTCTTTGCTTAATTGTGCTTCTTATCTGAGCTGTGGAGCAAATCTTTCCTGCATTCCTTGGGCCCGTTTATGGTCTTTCATCTCCTGGTGCTAAATTACATTTTCTTTTCTTCACGGCTGAAAGTATGTTTTCTGCTAATGATTTTCTCTGAGTTGACCTGTATTCTCTCTGAGCCTGACTCTGTGTAATTCTACTCAAAGCAAGGCCTCCAGACTGCAGCAGGCCACAAAGCTCTCTTGTAGCATATACTTTCTTGGATAGCCCACAGGATCTTCTTGTATCATCGTGCAAACTGCAGGCAGTCCAGGATTACAGTCACAGATAGCAGTTGAAGGAGCAAAACTATCCCTAAGCCAAAATATATGCCAACAGCCCCCAACAATTTATGTATCACTGAGATATGATTGAGTGAAACAGACTCAGTTATAATCAGCCAACTAATGAGACCGGGATATGAAATATTTCATACCCATAGATCATCTAAAAAAGGAGGAGGGGTTCTTACTGTTGCAAAAGACTCCCTTAAAGCCTCCCTAACAACTTCTGAAAATATTGACAACATGAATATCCTAAACATCAACACAAAAAATCACTACATAGTATTAATCTATAGACCACCCGACCTAAAACCCGACATTCTAGACACAATAATCAAACTCCTTGGTAACACAAATGAATCTAAACTTTAATACTACTTGGTGACTTTACTTTACCCTCCCTTTCCCAGAACCATGCAGAGACCTTCCAAACACCACAATCCCAATGGACTACACCCAAATCATCAACAACGGTACTCACCGCAAAGGGAATTCCCTAGACCTAGTCTTCCTACCCAATCACCTTATCACTACATGACACCCCCATGATCGAAATTCAACCTACTCCCTGGTCCGATCACCACCTGATAAAACTCCTACTCCCCTCCCACGACACTACACTCCCTAGACCTCCACCCCTGAAACACTTTAACAGATTTAAAAAATTCAATAAAGACAAGTTCCTGAACAAAATAACCCAGAATCTAATTCAAAACCCTTCAAACCTTGATGATGCAATTTTAAATTGAAATTCCACAATCTCAAATTCTGCTATATTAAATAAAGAAGAAGAGAGACAGCTAAAAACAGGGAGGCAGAGCTGAACAAGAGATAAGTGCTGAATGCAAGCAAGTGAAACAGATAAGAACAGAGGCAGGAAAGTGGTGAGGAGGAAGCCTTGGCATTGCAGAAAGTAGGAGCTGGGTAGGGCACAATGACAAACAGAAATACATACAAAACAGTAAATAAACACAAACCTTAAGATCATCAGAAACAATGACACCGAGGCCCCGCTCTTCCCTCATGGACAGAAGTACTTCCCCCTACTCTGTACTGCTCCCTTGGATTTTTGCAGCCCAAATCCATGACCTGCATTTTTTAGCGTTAACTTTCAGCTGCCAAATTCTCAGTTATTCAAGCTTTGCTAGATCCCTCCTCATGTTATCAGCACTGCCTAGAGTGTCTACCCTACTGCAGATTTTAGTTGATAAATAGAGAGAAAACAACAAGGAAAAAAAGGCAATGTGGGTTCGATATTCAAAGGTATTTACTTGGTTTACAGAGCTGTACGTGCCGCTTAGAGGGATATTCAGTACCGCTGAAGATCCCTGATTATCTCCACTACACACCCCAATGCCAACCACTTAGCATCGAGGCACGTTGAGGGCATTACGAGGGTGGTACCACTCACTAGCCAGGCAGCAGCGATATTACACCGCTGCCTGGTTAGCCCTGCGGGTATAAGGTGCGGCAAAAGCTTTACCCACGGGAGCTAACTGGGCAGTGGCTCGTTATCACCGCTCACCGGTTAGCCCTGCGGGTATAAGGTGCAGCAAAAGATGACCTATCTTTACCCACGGGAGCTAACTGGACAGTGGCTCGTTATCACCGCTGCCTGGTTAGCCCCTGCGGGTATAAGGTGCGGCAAAAGCTGACCTATCTTTACCCACGGGAGCTAACTGGGCAGTGGCTCGTTATCACCGCTGCCTGGTTAGTGTCTGAGGGCTTGTGGACTGTGTGGCGACCCATATATTCAATGCTGGAGCCGCATATGACCTCACCCAGGGTTAAAGGTCGGCAGCAACAGCTGTCCCAGGAGAATATCAGGTCCTACCTTTTTATTGGCCTAACTTAATGCAATGTCTAATTAATTTTCAAAGGTTACAGCCTTCATCCTCATGTACTTGTTTCAACCTTTGAATCTACTCAAGAAGCGTATTAAGTTAGTCCAAGAAAGAGATATCACCTTGTTTTCTTGTTAACTTTTTATTTATCAACCATTAAAGCAGATTTGGGTGTCATTCGCAAAGAGACAAACATTTCCTGCAGCCCCTTCACAATATTGCTTTCAAAAATTATGAAAAGAACCAGACCAAGGACCAATTCTTGCAATACTCCACTGATAACATTTCTGTCCTTGGAGTGATGCCATTTACCGCTACCCTCAGTTGTCTCACACTCAACCAGTTTCTGACAATCATTTTAGGGCTCACACAGATGCCACTAAAAGCATCAGATATTTAAATGCTGCAGCAGTCAACCGCAGTATATTATCTGGCAATTAATCAGATTTATCCAATAGCACCTGCCTCTAGTATAATCATGCTGCCTCGGATCCTTTAATCCATCGGATTCCTGAATCTGCATAATCCAGTTTTAAAAACATTTCTGTTAATTTGCTCACCATGGGGGTCAGACTAACCAACCTGTCGTTCCCGACCTGCTCTTACTTCCATTTTATGTGTAGAGGGACCACATGAACTGTTCTCCATCCCTGATCCTAAAGATATTGGAGCCACCAGAACTTCCCTAAGTTCCTTTAGTACACTCAGATATATCCCATCCGGCCCCATCGCTTTGTCTACTTTTAGTTTAGCTTGTTTCTATTGAGCACAGTCTTTTAAAAATCATTCAAGATCTACCTCATCTCCATCCCTTTTTGTGTTTGTATTTTTAAGCCTGAATTCCAGTCTTTCATCTGTGAACACAGAACATGTGTTAAGCAATTCTGCTTTATTCTCATCAGTTAACATAAGAACATAAAAATAAAAGGAATGCCATACTGAGTCAGACCAAGGTCCATCACACCCAGTATCCTGCTTCTAACAGCAGCCAATCAGGTCACAAGTACTTGTCAAGTTCCCAGAAAGGTTTATGGGCTTTTCCTCCAGGAACCTGTCCAAACTTTTTTAAAACCCAGTTACACTCACAGCATTTACTGCATTCTCTGATAATGAATTCCAGAATTTGATTATGAGTTGAGTGAAAAATATCTTCTCCTATTAGTTTTAAATGGGTTACATTGTAGCCTCATTGTGTGTCCTCTAGACATTCTAGTTTTTAAAGGAGTAAACAACCAGTCTATGACTATTTTATATACCTCTATCATATCTCCCCTCAGCCATCTTTTTCCCTAACCTTTTAAGTCTTTACTTATAGGAGTATCTTTCCATCCCCTTTACCATTTTGGTGGTTCTCCTCTCTACCATTTCTAATTCTGCTATATATTCCTTCCCCTCATCCTTGAGTCTCAAAAAGCCATTTTTGCATTTCCTTCTATCTTTAATATAGCTTAAAAAAAGTTTTGTCCTCCCATTTTTCTGTATTGACTATTTTTCATCCATTTGCATCTTTGCTTTCCTGACTACTTTCCAAGCTTCTCTTAGCCTTTCCAGATATTTTTTATTGTTTATTCAGGATTTTATATACCCCTTTTCTTATACAAATACAAAGCGGTTACAATATAAATACAAAAAGAAAATGGAAAGTAACATCATAAATCAACAGGATGGAAGAAACCAGAAATACATGAGAACAAATAGTAGTAATATAGGAGAAATGGAGGGAGAGGAAAGGGGGAAGGATATCTGTTTATGTCCATGACAAACTAGGCTCCAAAAGGCCCGGAGAAAAGATGTGTTTTGAGTTGAGTTTTAAATGAGGTACAGGAGGGTTCAAGGTGGATAAAACAGGGCAAGGAATTCCATAGGGTAGGAGCACAAAAATGCAGATCAATGTGTGGATTCTAACTGAGCTTTATTAAGGGGGTGGGATATGTAGTCTGTTTAATGAAGAGATCAGAAAACCCGGGGTGGAGTGTGGGACATAAATAATTAAGAGAGATAAGCAGGAGGGCCTGTTGATAAGGTTTAGTAGCTTGTATTGGACTCGAGCTGAGATTAGTAAGCAATGGTGGTGTTCTGGAAGCGGAGTAATGTGGTCGAACCTTCCTGCAAAAGATAATATATGAACAGCTGTTTTCAAACAAGTGATCTATAGCTAAGCAATAGAGACGTCATGGCAGATGGATCAAGAAATGGAGGAATAGTACAATACTTACCTAGCACAAAGAAAGACTTTCTAACTACTGAGTTTGCATGTTGTGAGAAAGACAGATGGGAGTCCAGAGTACTACCGAGATATTTCAGGGTGGAGGTAACTCAGAGAGGTGAATGATCAATCAGGGGTACAAATGGAGGGTGTGTCGTCTTCTTTCAGTAGTTCATAAATGCAGACCTCTTTTCCTTACCATTCCAGCTAATTCTTTAGAAAACCAGAGTTCTTCCTATTTTTATTTACCTTCCTAACCAAACGGCTCATTGCCCTTAAAATATCTCCTTTCAATTTTGCCCACTGCTTTTCCAATTCCACCAGATATTCCTATCCAGCTAAAGATTCCTTGAGGTATTTCCCCATCTCAACAAAGTTTTTCTGAAACCTAGGAGCCTTGCATCTGAATAAACGGTCTCCGCTTGTGCCCTAATACTGAGCCACACCATCCAGTGAGTGGTGGATGCCAGGCAATTACCCACTGCAATATCAGAAACACTTTCTCCATTCATAAGCGCCTGGTCCATTTTTTAATTTTATTTTAATTTATTTATTTAAAAGTATTTATATCCCGCTTTATCCTTGAATCAAAGCGGATTTCACTGCAAAACAATCAAGTAGGGTAGTGCGGGGATGTGAAGGTAGTGTTCGTGAGTGTGTGGATAGGTAAATCTTGATTTGGGGTGCAATATATACAGGTTAAGCTATCTACATTGGCCTACATTTTGTTGAGAGTAATAGGATGTTTTTATGTTGTGGATGTCATGTCTTGTGTAGCTCCTTTTGTGGGGTGGTTATGCTTGATTGGTGGTTTTCATTGAATTGTTCAATGAATAGAGTGGTTTTAAGTAGCTTCCGGAATTCTTTTATATCTGTTGTTGATTTTAGATTATCTGGGAGGACATTCCAGATAGTAGGGGCAGCAAGAGAGAAGGCTCGCATGGATGTGGATTTGTTTGTTCTTGTGAATAGAGTAGGTGTTGGTATATTGTTTTTGGTGCTGTTTCTGTCTGGTCTTTTGCTTGTTTTGGTTCCAATGAGCTCCTGTCGTATACCTGCTGAGATGTTGTTTTTAATTTTGAAGATGGTGAGCGCTGATTTATATTTTGCACATGAGGAGATTGGTAGCCAGTGTAGATCTTGTAGCATTGGAGTTATATGGGAGTGGAGGAGTGGCCTAGTTGTTGGGGCAAGGTACCACAGGCCAGAAGGTTGGTGGTTCAAATCCCACTAGAAGACAGCAACCTTGGGCCAGAAGGACTAGGGTTTCTAGTCCCACAGGTGCTCCTTGGGGTCTTGGGCAAGCCACTTAACCCTCCATTGCCCATGTTCCCTGTAAGTATTAGTCTATGTGTCTCATATCCCCTCATGTTAAATGTATCCCCCAACCACTTTGACCCAGGGGAAAGCAGGATATAAATCCAGCTAAATAAATTATATGGTCTTGTATTGAAGCACTAGTAATAATGCGGGCAGCAGTGTTCTGGACTATTTGTAGGGGACAGGTGGTTTGTTTAGGCAGACCTTGGAATAGTATATTACAGTAGTCCAGCAGAGGTGTAATGATGGCCTGGCATACTGTACAGAAATGTTCTTTATTGAAGAGGGATTTTAGTCTCAGGAGTGTTGCAAGTTTGAAGAAGGCTGTTCTGGATATCTTGTTGATATGCGGTTGGAGGGTGAGTTGCTTGTCTAGAATCACTCCAAGGTATCTGACTTCATCTTTTATTGTAATCGGTGTATTGTGTATGTTGATAGCAGTAGGGGGAATGAATGAGGAGTCTCTCGTGATGATAATTGATTCTATTTTTTTTATGTTGATGTTTAAGTTGTTGTTAGTTAGCCAGGTTGTTATTTCTTGAATGCAGGTTGATATAGTGGTATAGTCTGGGGAGTCTAGTTGGATAGGGGTATATGCCATGATGTCGTCAGCATATATGGTGTATTGTATCTTGTGCTTGTTAAATAGTTTCCATATAGGCTGAATATAGATGTTGAAGAGAAGAGCTGATAATGCTGAGCCTTGGGGAACTCCTTGAGTAGTCTTGAAGGGTTCAGAGGTGAGGTTCCCAGATTTTACTCTCTGCTGTCTATCTTCAAAGGTATGATTGGAACCATTTAATTGTGGTATCTTGTAGTCCAATCTCCATTAGGCGCTTCAATAGGATGTGATGGGAAACTGTGTCTAAGGCAGATGATATGTCAATGAAATTAATAAGAAGCCCTGCTTTATCTTGTCTATTCCTTTGATTATGTTATTGAATAAGTGTATGAATAGTGTTTCAATGCCATGTTTTGGACAGAATCCGTGCTGGTGGGGATCTAGTAGGGCGAATTCATCAATGTGATCTTGGAGCTGTCTCTGTACAGTTTTTTCAGTTATTTTAGCCATGAATGGGAGGCTGCATATTGGGCGGTAGGTTGAAGGGTCGGTACTTTTGGATGAGGTAGATTTAGGAATGGGGCAGATAGTAGGTTGCTTGAGGGCTTTTGGCATGTAGCCCTGGGTGAGAGAGGTGCTCACTATCTTTTGGATGAATGTGTTGAGATCTTCTTTGGTGGATTTAATCCAAGTTACCAGGCAGGTGTCCGATGGAGAGGTGGTGGTGTTTAGAGCAGTGATGGTTTGTTCTATTTGTTTTGTTGAGGGAATGCTGAAGTTCTTCCATTGATTTGTAGTTGTAGAGCCATCTGTAGCTGGTGTGTCCTTAAGGGGGGGGGGGTGTTCTTATGGTGTGTGTTGGTTCTGTTCTTGGCTGTTAGGTAATCAGCAAAGATTTGCGGGTGTATTTTGCTTTCATCTTTCATTGTTGGGTCATTCATAAGGGTATGAACGATGTTGAAGAGTTCTTTAGGTTTATTACAGGCTTTTAGTACAAGGTTTGTGTGGTATTGTTGTTTATGTTTGTTTATTATGTTATTGTAATCTTTTTGCATATCCTGGTATTGTTTCTGTGTAGTTTCTGATTTATTGTGTCTCCAGCGACGTTCCAGTTGCCTTAGTTTTCTTTTGGATTGTCTTATTGTGTTAGAGTACCAAGGTGTAGATCTGGTCCTGTTTTTGTTGTGGTGTGAATTCATACTAGGTGTTAGTTGAGATGCAGCAAATATAGTGGTATCCCATGAGTTGATGGATTTGTCCAGGTTGGTGAAATCTTGGGAAGGGACTGCACGGTATCTTTGAGGAATTGCTCTTTGTTAAAAGCTTTGAAGTGTCTTGTTGGCTGTTCTGTTTTCTGAGCTGCCTGTTCGGTATTGAGGTGAAGTTCAATGATATGGCATAGTGATCTGACCATGGTATTGGTGTAGTTTTAGGTGGTGTTATAAGACCTTTATCTCGGGTGTTGGTTGGGACGAATACGTGGTCTGGTGTAGAGCCAGATCGATGAGATGGGCCTGATAAGATTTGCTTGAGTTGAATGGATTCCATTGCTTTGTGAAATGCGAGTTCAGTTGTTGTTGAGGTTGATGTGAGGTTTATTTCTCCTAGCACAACGAGAGTCTTGTGTGGTGAGTTAGCTGCATATATCATGTCCAGGATGTTGAGTGTTTTTTATTTATTTACATTCTCTTATATACCGCGCTATTCTGCATCAGTGCGGTTTACATTGAACAAACTGAAATTACATTGAACAAGGCATTATAACTTGGAGATAACTATTTTACAGGGAACATGGGCTGTGGAGGGTTAAGTGGTTTGCCCAAGACCACAAGGAGCACCTGTGGGACTAGAAACCCCAGTCCTTCCGGCCCATGGTTGCTGTCGTCTAGTGGGATTTGAACCCCCGACCTTCCGGCCTGAAGTACCTTGCCCCAACCACTAGGCCACTCCTCCACTCCACTCCAGTGTGTCCTCTGTTGGGGCATTTTTGCTTCTCTGCTACTTTTCTTCCCATGGGTTCTGTTACCAGTTGCTGCAAAATTCCTCTGTGTAGTTAATCCAGGATGTCCCTACAGTATTTCCAGACCACACTGGAGCTGAGATGCCCTGCTTAACATTCAGCAAACTGTAGAGCAACCAGTGTAGAATATCTGTATAGCACATTAAATGCTGGAGCTGTTCGGACAGCAGAGAAACGCAGTCCGGTATCTGGATAACTTTAGTGAAGCTTCTTTGCTATCCAAAATTTATCCCGATAGTTATTCAGTTAGTGGACTGACTCTCTCAATTCCCTGAAAGATTTCCCACGCACCTTGGCACTATCCGAATATCATTACAGACCATCTTAGCACTATCCAGATAGTGCTGGTGTGGTTACACAGGCAGAATGGGAAGTTATCTGGGGAACGGTGATATTCACTCCACTGTATGAATAACTTACGTCAGTAATGAAGCTGTGGTAAAGTTATCCAGATAGTGCTGGTGTGGTATGCGGGAGGAGTGGGAGGTTATCCGGATAGTGCTGGTGTGGTATGCGTGAGGAGTGGGAAGTTATCCGGATAGTGCTGGTGTGGTGCGTGAGGAGTGGGAAGTTATCTGGATAGTGCTGGTGTGGTATGCGGGAGGAGTGGGAGGTTATCCATATAGTGCTGGTGTGGTATGCAGGAGGAGTGGGAGGTTATCCATATAGTGCTGGTGTGGTATGCGGGAGGAGTGGGAGGTTATCCAGATAGTGCTGGTGTGGTATGCGGGAGGAGTGGGAGGTTATCCATATAGTGCTGGTGTGGTATGCAGGAGGAGTGGGAGGTTATCCATATAGTGCTGGTGTGGTATGCGGGAGGAGTGGGAGGTTATCCAGATAGTGCTGGTGTGGTATGCGGGAGGAGTGGGAGGTTATCCGGATAGTGCTGGTGTGGTATGCGTGAGGAGTGGGAAGTTATCCGGATAGTGCTGGTGTGGTGCGGGAGGAGTGGGAGGTTATCCATATAGTGCTGGTGTGGTATGCAGGAGGAGTGGGAGGTTATCCATATAGTGCTGGTGTGGTATGCGGGAGGAGTGGGAGGTTATCCAGATAGTGCTGGTGTGGTATGCAGGAGGAGTGGGAGGTTATCCATATAGTGCTGGTGTGGTATGCGGGAGGAGTGGGAGGTTATCCAGATAGTGCTGGTGTGGTATGCGGGAGGAGTGGGAGGTTATCCGGATAGTGCTGGTGTGGTATGCGGGAGGAGCGGGAGGTTATCCAGATAGTGCTGGTCTGGTATGCGAGAGGAGTGGGATGTTATCTGGATAGTGCTGGTGTGGTATTTGGGCAGAGTGGGAAGTTATCTGGATAGTGCTGGTGTTGTATGTGGAAGGACTGGCAGGTTATCCCGATAGTGCTGGTGTGGTACACAGGCAGTGTGGGAATTTATGCAGATAGAGTTGGTATTGTACGTGGAAGGAGTGGAAGGTAATCTGGATAGTGCTGGTGTTGTACATGAAAGGAGTGGGAAGTTATCCCGATAGTGCTGGTGTGGTACACGGGAAGAGTGGGAAGTTATCCAGATAGTACTGGTGTGGTATGCATGAGGAGTGGGAAGTTATCCAGATAGTGCTGGTGTTGTACACGGGCAGAGCTGGAAGTTAACATAAGATATACCATACTGGGTCAGACCAAGGTCCATCAAGCCCAGTATCCTGTTTCCAACAGTGGCCAATCTAGGTCATACGTACCTAGCAGTTTCCCCAAAAGACACAGGTTCCACAATGCTTGTACTGGGTCAAGCATTGATATCCTGGGTCCCTTCTTAATAATGGTTTGTCGACTTTTCCTCCAGGAACTTGTCCAAACCTTTTTTAAACCCAGCTACACTAACAGCCTTTACTACATCCCCCGATAACAAATTCCAGAGTTTGATTACACGTTGAGTGAAAAAATATTTCTTTTATTAGTATTAAATAGTTTACCCTGTAGCTTCATTGCATGTCCCCTAGTCTTTCTATATTCTGATAACGTAAACAATCGATCTACGTTTACCCGTTCCACTCCGTTCATTAATTTATAGACTTCTATCATATCTCTCCTCAGCCGTCTCTTTTCCAGGTTAAAGAGCCCTAACCTTTTTAGCCTTTCTTCATAGGAGTATCCTTCCATCCCCTTTACCATTTTGGTGGCTCTTCTCTGAACCTTTTCTAATAACGCTATATCATTTTTAAGATACGGCGACCAGAATTGCACACAATACTCAAAGTGCGGTCTCAACATGGAACGATAAAGAGGCATTATAATATCTTTTGTTTTATTTTCCATTCCTTTCCTTATGATACCTAGCATTCTATTTGCTCTCTTGGCTGCCGCTGCACACTGGGTGTAGGGTTTTAACATGTTATCCACAATGACGCCTAAATCTTTTTCCTGGGTGGTGGTTCCTAATGTGGAACCTTGCATCGTGTAACCATAGTTTGGGTTGTTCTTCCCTAGGTGCATAACTTTGCACTTGTCCACATTAAATTTCATCTGCCATTTTGATGCCCAGTCTTCCAATTTATCAAGATCCTCTTGCAATTTTCCACAATCCTCTTGGGTTTTAACAACTTTAAATATTTTAGTGTCATCTGCAAATCTGATAACCTCACTCGTTATTCCACTTTCCAGGTCATTTATGAATATGTCAAAAAGCAGCGGACTCAGCACAGATCCCTGGGGTACACCACTATTCACCTTTCTCCATTGGGAAAATTGGCCATTTAGCCCAACCCTCTGCTTTCTATCTTTTAACCAGTTCCTGATCCACAGTAGTACACTGCCTCCTATCCCATGACTCTTTAGTTATCCGGATAGTACAGGTATGGTACATGGGCACAGTGGGAAGTCTTTTGGATAGTGCTGGTGTGGTATGTGGGCAGAGTGGGAAGTTATCCATATAGTGCTGGTGTTGCATGTGGGCAGAGTGGGAAATAGTCCGTATAGTGCTGGTGTGGTACGCGAGAGGAATGGGAAGTTATCTGGATAGTGCTGGTGTTGTACGTGAAAGGAGTGGGAGGTTATCCTGATAGTGCTGGTGTGGTATGCGGGCAGAGTGGGAAGTTATCCAGATAGTGCTGGTGTTCTACACGAGAGGAGTGGGAAGTTATCTGGATAGTGCTGGTGTGGTACACGAGAGGAGTGGGAAGTTATCTGGATAGTGCTGGTGTGGTACGCGAGAGGAGTGGGATGTTATCCGGATAGTGCTGGTGTGGTACGCGAGAGGAGTGGGAAGTTATTTGGATAGTGCTGGTGTGGTACGCAGGCACAGTGGGAAGTTATCTGGATAGTGCTGGTGTGGTACACGAGAGGAGTGGGAAGTTATCTGGATAGTGCTGGTGTGGTACACGAGAGGAGTGGGAAGTTATCTGGATAGTGCTGGTGTGGTACGCGAGAGGAGTGGGATGTTATCCGGATAGTGCTGGTGTGGTACGCGAGAGGAGTGGGAAGTTATTTGGATAGTGCTGGTGTGGTACGCAGGCACAGTGGGAAGTTATCTGGATAGTGCTGGTGTGATACAAGAGTGGGGTGGGATGTTATCCAGATAGTGCTGGTGTTGTACGTGGAAGGAGTGGAGGTTATCCCGATAGTACTGGTGTGGTACACAGGTACAGTGGGAAGTTCTGGATAGTGATGGTATGATACATGAGCGGAGTGGGAAGTTATCTGGATAGTGCTGGTGTGCTACGTGGAAGGAGTGGGAAGTTATCCGGATAGTGCTGGTGTTGTATTTCGAAGGAGTGGGAGGTTATCTGTATAGTGCTGGTGTGGTACGCAGGCAGAGTGGGAAGTTATCTGGATAGTGCTGGTGTTGTACGTGGAAGGAGTGGGAGGTTATCCCGGTAGTGCTGGTGTGGTATGCGAGAGGAGTGGGAAGTTATCTGGATAGTACTTGTGTGGTATGCATGAGGAATGGGTAGTTATCCATATATGACCCTCCACTTGAAGCTCCACTTGACCCTGCACAACACGGCTTTAGAGAGGCTCATGGAGTTGAAACCCTCCTCATCACACTATTCAACACACTAATCACAGGAATAGATAACATTCATCAAGGATTCATACTTATATTCATGGACATCTCAGCGGCGTTCGACTCAGTAAACCACCAAATACTTATCGATCGTCTCAAGGAAAAAGGAATAGTTGGCGCTGCACTTGACTGGTGTATATCATATCTAACTAACCGTTGGCAACAAGTACGAATTGACGAAACTACTTCTGAACCATTTCTTCAAGACCAAGGGGTACCACAAGGATCTTCTCTGTCAGCGTTGATGTTTAATATATACATGCAACCCATTTGTGACCTCATTCGTTCCTTTAATGTCACCTGTTTAGCATATGCAGATGACATTCTACTATTCATGCCATTCTCCATCAATCACCCTGATTATACATCATTGATAACATGCCTCGAAGCAGTAGAAGATTGGCTCATCTCCCAAAATCTAAGAATCAACCACAGCAAGACTGATGTGATGTTTGTAACAAGAAACCAAAACTTCACACCTCCTACCTCCGTGAAGATAAAGGACAAGGAATTAACAGTAAAGCCTACACTACGCTACCTAGGTATAACCCTTGACCAGCACATCAATATGAAAGCCCACATAAAAAACATAACAAAACTAATTTACCACAAGATACGCACATTACGCCACCTGCGACCTCTACTGGAACCCTCAGATTTCAGAACTGTCTACCAAGCCCTGATAATGCCTCACATCGACTTTGCAAATGCAATTCTATACGGACTCCCTCAAGCAACATTAAATCCTCTCCAATTAGCGATGAACACTGCTGCCAGAGTACTTGAAGGAATATCAAAGACAGATCACATAACCCCAGTTCTAAAACGACTCCACTGGCTACCAACCAACGCAAGAATCCACTACAAGATACTGATCACTACATTCAAAGCCATAAACAACCAAGCACCATCAACCATTACCAACCTTGTACACTCACAGACCCCTAATAGATCCAGAAGATCAATTGCAATGAATACATTAGTAATCCCGAAACAAACAGTCAGATACACTAAGGAAACAACCAAAAGAGCCTTCAGTATCCACGCCCCAAAAACCTGGAATGCCCTCCCACTAGAACTGAGAGTTATAACCAGCTTAACACAATTCAGAAAGAGTCTCAAACACCACCTCTTCCTAAGCTATTTCCCAATCTAACCTTCGCACATGAAAATATCACAGACACTTTTCTGACCAAGACATTTCCCCAACTGATATCCAAATTTGACTAATGTATTTCAATAATCTGTATATAGTTAACTAGCCTTATATAGTTGTACCTTGTTATTCCCAAGTTCAAAATCCCTGTTACTTGTAAAATGCATTACAGTTCTTTGTATGTATATGTTTGTTACATGTAAACCGCGCTGGTGACAATAGTGCGGTATATAAAAGATGTTAAATAAATAAAATTAAATAAATAAATAAATAGTGCTGGTGTGGTATGTGGGCAGAGGGGGAAGTTATCTGGATAGTGCTGGTGTTGTACGTGGAAGGACTGGGAGGTTGTCCTGATAGTGCTGGTGTGGTATGTGAGAGGAGTGGGAGGTTATCCCAATAGTACTGGTGTTGTACACGGGCAGAGCTGGAAGTTATCCGGATAGTACAGGTGTGGCACACGAGAACAGAGGGAAGTTATCTGGATAGTGCTGGTGTGGCACACGAGAACAGTGGGAAGTTATCCGGATAGTATAGGTGTGGTACGCGAGCACAGTGGGAAGTTATCCAGATAGTACAGGTGTGGTATGCGAGCACAGTGGGAAGTTATCCAGATAGTGCTGGTGTGGTATGTGAGAACAGTGGGAAGTTATCCGGATAGTGCTTGTGTGGTACACGAGAACAGTGGGAAGTTATACGGATAGTGCTGGTTTGGTACGCAAGAGGAGTGGGAAGTTATCCGGATAGTGCTGGTGTTCTACATGGAAAGAGTGGGAAGTTATCCGGATAGTGCTGGTGTGGTACGCGAGAGGAGTAGGAGGGTATCTGGATAGTGCTGGTGTTCTTCATGGAAGGAGTGGGAAGTTATCCGGATAGTACTTGTGTGGTATGCATGAGGAATGGGTAGTTATCCATATAGTGCTGGTGTGGTATGTGGGCAGAGGGGGAAGTTATCTGGATAGTGCTGGTGTTGTACATGGAAGGACTGGGAGGTTGTCCTGATAGTGCTGGTGTGGTATGTGAGAGGAGTGGGAGGTTATCCCGATAGTGCTGGTGTTGTACACGGGCAGAGCTGGAAGTTATCCGCATAGTACAGGTGTGGCACGCGAGAACAGTGGGAAGTTATCCGGATAGTGCAGGTGTGGCACGCGAGAACAGTGGGAAGTTATCCGGATAGTGCAGGTGTGGTACGCGAGCACAGTGGGAAGTTATCCGGATAGTGCTGGTGTGGTACGTGAGAACAGTGGAATGTTATCCGGATAGTGCTGCTGTGGCACGCGAGAACAGTGGGAGGTTTCCGGATAGTGCTGGTGTGGTACATGAGCACAGTGGGAAGTTATCTGGGGAATCGTGTTATTCACTCCGCTGTATGAGTAACTTAGGTCATTAAAGCTTCTCTAAAGTTATCCGGATAGTGGACTGAGTATCCTTGTTTTCCGGAGAGCTGCAGCCTTCAATGTGCTTTCCAGATATTGTGCACCGCTCGTTTTCCAGAGAGTGGCTGTGAGTAGCTGCGTTATATGTAAACACCGCAGGGGTGTGTTCACTGGGATTACCGCTGTTTCCAGACCTGCAGACCACGTTAATCGTGCTGAGTGTGATATTCAGTTGCACACGCCCAGTTTCTGCCACTGAATAGCCCCCCAAGCCATCTGAATGTCCTCATGTTAACTGCTTAGTGTCGCGGCTTTCTGGGGGCTGAGGAAGCATGGCACCCAAGGTTAGCTGCTCGGCCGCGATATTAAGCTGGTAACTGGCTAACCTAAACTCACTAAAGTTATAGAGGAACAAAGTTAATCTAGCTGTAGCCATTTTAGCTATTTGGCCAGGGGCACCGAATATCCGATTTGCCCAGATTTAGCTGACTAGCTATCCTTGGGTGTTGCCCCCTCCCCCCTGGAGCCCCTCCGACACTAATCTGTTAGCATTGGGTTGTCAAAACGAGGTAGGAGGGTTTATTTAGTTAGCGCCAACGCTTATTCTGCGGACAGCCCCTTAGCCTGTTATGGGTCTGCTAACCAGCTAACTCAGGAAATGGAAAAACGAGCCAAACGATGAAACCTGGAAACAGCACAAGCACTGGCAAGTCAAATGCAAGGCATTGATAAGGCAGGCAAAGAGAGAATTTGAAAAGAAGCTTGCTGCGGAAGCAAAAACACGAAATAAAGACCTTTTCAAGTACATTCGTAGCAAAAAACCTGTGAGAGTCAGTTGGTCCATTAGATGATAAAGGGGTTAAAGGAGCACTAAGAGGCGACAAGGCGATAGCGGAGAGACTGAATGAATTCTTTGCTTCGGTCTTTACTGAGGAAGATGTAGGGATGTTACTGTCAGACGGCTGCCTAGGGTGAGAACTTACACAATCTTGACGATGCATATATTCATATGATTCTTGCAAGGTAGTGTGGGTATTGTAGTTCATTCACTCCCAAACACAGCTGATGACAATAATTTGAGTTGTGAAACCAAGTGGTAAGATCAATAAAATACTTCTTTTATTGATGGGGTTTAATTCACCCAGCACATGTATGCTTGATAGCACTATAAATGAGGTTACTTGCTTGCAGTGTTTAAATGGATAACAAAAAGTCACAAAGTAAACCAGAAAACAACCTTCAGCTTGTCAGGCAATTAGCTAATGTTTTCTTAGCAAATAATTACCAAATACAAAGGCACAAAGAAAAGAATAAACTTTGCTGGTTAGGTTAACTTCTGCTTATTTTCCACGCCGACCTCAGCAGTGATTCTCCCTTGCTCACACACACAATCAGGTGCAGCCCTAATTACTATCAATGGACCAGCTGAAAGCCTTTAGCTGGCTGGCTGCTACTGTGTGAGCCCAAATCCTGCTTTAAGAGCTGTTTGCAGTGGAAATAAAGAACAAAGTTAGGTTTCTTTGTGATGGCTGATGTGTTTGCTCATAGAAAACTAGCAATAGCATTTAGATAAAGAACAGTCCATGTAAATAGTTTCATCTGCTGTATTTCCCCCTGCATCAACAATCATAGGGTCAATATCATACATTGGCACAGATGAGTCTTTCATTAAGGCACTATCATGAGAATGCTTATTCCCTTGCTGCCATTCTCTATTATAGATAGGGTCTGGATCAGTGTTCATACCTGAGCCTCTCCTGCTATCATTATTCCTCTCTGTAAAGCCTGGCCAATATGTAATCCAATTCTGATGTCCAGCCTTCCAATCTTGATCCCTGGACACTGGATCTTCTCTCACATACCTTCTGGCCTTGGTCTGAAAGTCCCTTCCACATGCAGTCTTCTCTCTTCCAGGTAGCCACTGGTGATTCCTATCTCTGCCACTCCATTCCTCTGGCTGAATCCAGTCCAATGGACTCTGCTGGCTTTTGGAATACCTCCCAGTATGAGTACTGCCTTGGAATCTCCCAGACCTTCCAATGGGCTTTCTTCTCTTCCTTCCAGAGAGTTTCCTTCTCTCTCTATCTGCGTGGCTTTTGCTGAAGCTGTTCTTCAAACTCTCCTTGAAGCTTTTTCTGAAACTGGGCTGGAGCTTGTAGTAACCGTTATCTGAAGAATAAGCTCTATTCTTATTCTGTCCTAATGTGTGCTGCTCCCTAACACAGCGCAGCTGTGTTGAATCAGGCCCTGCCCTTTGAGATGAGTGCTTAGGGATTACCTCATAGCTCTCTTGATTGCACACACATTTCCTCACTTCAGCCCCTCTCATGGCTGCTGGAAACCTGGTGCATTCTGGGACTGGTAGTCTTTTATGTGAAAACTCTGTTTTCTTGCTTCTACCAGAACTGACAGGTTGCTTGTTCAGAGTCACATCATCTTTTCTATAGCTCCTACCTGAGCTATGATAAGCTTCCTTATCACATACCCCCCTGCTTAAGTTATTACGGACTGGTTTTATTGGTAAAACTTCTTCTCTACAGTCCGTAATACGGGAAAGTGCATCCGCATTCTTGTGTAACTTCCCGGCACGATGTTCAACCTGAAAATCAAACGCCTGTAAGGCCATGTACCAGCGTGTCAACCTGGCATTGTGGTTCTTCATTTGCTGCAACCACTTAAGTGGGGCATGGTCCGTGACTAACTGGAACTTTCTCCCTGTAAGGTAAAACCTTAACGCCTCCACTGACCACTTGATAGCCAAACACTCTTTTTCTATCGTGGAATACTTTTGTTCAGCCAGTGACAACTTCCGGCTCAGGTACATCACAGGATGCTCCTCTCCATCATGGCACTGGGATAGGACTGCTCCTAGCCCTACATCCGATGCATCAGTTTGAACCAGAAAGGGTTTCTTGAAGTCTACTCCTTTCAGTACCGGTCCTGTACACAATTTTTTTTTTAATACTGAAAACGCTTTTTCAGCTTCTGGTGTCCACTTTATCTGGTTTGGACAATTCTTTCGCAGCATATCCGTGAAAATGGCACTTTTCTCTGCGAATTGCGGTTTAAACCGGCGGTAGTATCCAATAAGTCCTAAGAAACTTCTTAGTTGTTTCTTGGTTGTTGGAGGAGGAAAATTCCTGATGCTATCTATTTTGCTTAATAGAGGCTTAATTTTTCCTCTTCCCACTAGGTGGCCTAGGTATTTTACCTCCCTATTTGCAAAGGCACACTTCTTCGGGTTTAAAGTGATTCCCGCTTGCTTCATAGAGCACAAGACTGCCCTGATCCTCTTCAAATGCTCCGCCCAGGTGTTACTATGGATTATGACATCATCCATGTATGCAAAAGCATAACTTTGGTGGGGTCGAAGTACCTGATTCACTAACCTTTGGCAGGTAGCCGCTGCTCCATGCAGTCCGAAAGGCATCCTCTTGAACTGGAAAAGGCCAACGGGGGTGCTGAACGCAGTTTTCGGCTTCGACTCCCTGGTGAGCGGGATTTGCCAATATCCTTTTGTCATATCAAGGGTGGTTAAGTATTGAGCCTGTCCCAGCTGGTCTAGCAGCTCCTCAATTCTTGGCATTGGATATGCATCAAAAACTGATATGGCGTTTACCTGCCGGAAGTCAATACAAAATCTTAAGGATCCATCAGGCTTCGGCACCAGGACTATGGGGCTATTCCAGGGACTCTTTGACTCCTCTATTACCCCCATGTCCAACATCTCCTGGACTTGTGCCACTACCTCCTGTCTTTTGGCTTCAGGCAAGCGGTATGGCCTTTGACGAACCAATTTCCCAGGTGGAGTTATTATTTCATGGGCCACCAAATGGGTCTCCCCAGGTATGGGTGTCAACACATCTGGGAATTCCTTAAGCAACTTCCTAATTTCTTCCTGTTGTACCATTGTCAGGTCCTCACCTATTTGGGGCTCTGATTTTTCTTTACAATCAGATACCTGGGGTCCCAAATCTTCCTCTTCACTCACCTCCCTCTCTCGGGCACAGGTGGCAGCTAAGCTTTTAACCCCTTTGACATCAGTAGAACCAAAGCCTTTGGCTCCACGTTCAGAATTCTCTAGGGATGTGACCTCCTCCACAGGTGGAAAACCGAGCCTCTCACAAATCAATTGGGCAATTTTGTCTCCTGTCTTCACATGATACTCATTCTGTCCAAAGTTAAACAACAGAACTTTAATATTGCCCCTGTAATCGGGATCAATTACTCCCGCACCCACATCGATGAAATATTTAAGGGCTAATCCGGACCTTGGGGCTACTCTCCCATAACATCCAATTGGTATTTCCACTTGGAGACTGGTGTCAACCAGGGCTCTCCCTTGGCTAGGTACAGTCACATTTTCTATGCTGCATAGGTCAAATCCAGCAGACTGAGGGGTTGCCCGCTTAGGAGCTTGGGCCTTCTCAGAGACCTTATGGTACTTTAGGACGAATATCTGCTTTGGGGTAGCTTGGTCTTCTGGACGCTTAACCATCTTTTTAGCTGGGGTCTGAGGACTTCCAAATAAAGGCCCGGGAGCTACTACCATTAAACCTTCTCCCTCCTTTTTTTCTAGTCCTTCCACTAGACCCTGCTTAAATCTTGGCCAGTCTCTTCCTAGAACCAAATCAAAGGGTAGCCTAGGCACCACTGCTAATAGGACTTCCTCTTGTTTCCCTAGGCACTTAACCTTTAGCCTATAGGTGGGATATGATGATGCAGCACCATGAATGCATCTGATGTGAACTTGGCTTTCAGGGGTTCTAGGCACAAATCTTTCTTGGGCCTCTATCCTCTTCCAAAGCCTTTTTGACATCATACTCTGGTCTGCCCCAGAGTCTAATAATGCATTTGTGGTAATTCCTTGCACATCAACCATCAAAAGAAATCCTTCCTTGGGCTGTTTTAAATCCAGACCCATTAAACTAGTGTGTGTCTGGCATCTCTTTTCTAAGTGTCCCACTTTTCCACACTTGAAACATTTCTTTCTATTCCACTGTGTCATCTGGTTCGATACAGTACATTCATTTTTAGAAACATTCCTAATTATTCCTTTTTCTGATACAGCACATCTAGCCTCAGCATCCATCTTTAGAGGGCCACCCATTCTATGGCAAGCCTGCGTGGCTTCCAAGAATCTCTCTGCTAGCATGGTTGCCTCTCCAAGATTTTGGCAATTTTGCTGTATAAGAAAAACATTCAAATCTTTAGGTACCCCAAGCATAAATTGTTCCAGCATTATAATATCTAATAACATTTCTACTGTCTTTTGCTCAGGCTCCAACCATTTTACAGCTAAACTTCTGATTCTCTGACTCAGAGCCCTGGGTGTCTCACCCACTTTCAATGTAACAGCTCTAAACATTCGCCTATACTCTGAAATAGACAACCCTAGGCGATCTCTAATAGCTGCCTTTACATCCTTATAAATCAAAGCCTGGGCTGTTGGCATTTCTCTGTAAGCTGCTAGTGCCTCACCAGTTAATGAGGCTGCCAGCCTTACTGCCCACTGGGTCTCTGGCCATGCTAAAGCCTGTGCCACTCTTTCAAAAGACTCTAGAAAATCATCAACATTATCTTCTGGAGTTAATTTCCCAAAATTAAATGCCCCAATCCCTTGATTGAGTCCCACAGTGTCCACATGTGGTGCACCAGTACTAACTGCTGGTCTTGCATCTGTTCCACTTTGGCTCTGCAGCTGAACTAGAGCTTGCACCAGATCAAGCACTGGTTTCTGCTGTTCCATTAAGGCCTTCACAGCAGTGTCCTGGGCCTGCTGTGATAGCTCCTGCTGCTTGCTGAATTGGGCTGCCATCCACTGAGCCATCTCCGTCGGATCCATCTTGACCCCTGCAAGAAAAGAAAAAAGAAAAACCCAAGAGCAGCACCTTCCAACCAGGTGTGGTTTTTTTTTTTTTTTTTTTTTTTCCAATTACCCCCTGTGCTTACACACATCCACCACTAGACATGCCCAGGTACATATTACCTTGTCTCAGTGATGAATCCAGCTTTGCACAGGGTCTTTTCCTCTGGGACAGCTTCCTGGAACAACCACTTTTCCTCCAAAGTGCAGACGAGGGAAAAAATCTTCTTACAGCTTTAAACTTGACTTTTATTTGTAATCCACAACAAGTAAATCCTCTTGGTGCAAGAGCAATCCGAAAAACTACGCCATTTGTCAGACGGCTGCCTAGGGTGAGAACTTACACAATCTTGACGATGCATATATTCATATGATTCTTGCAAGGTAGTGTGGGTATTGTAGTTCATTCACTCCCAAACACAGCTGATGACAATAATTTGAGTTGTGAAACCAAGTGGTAAGATCAATAAAATACTTCTTTTATTGATGGGGTTTAATTCACCCAGCACATGTATGCTTGATAGCACTATAAATGAGGTTACTTGCTTGCAGTGTTTAAATGGATAACAAAAAGTCACAAAGTAAACCAGAAACAACCTTCAGCTTGTCAGGCAATTAGCTAATGTTTTCTTAGCAAATAATTACCAAATACAAAGGCACAAAGAAAAGAATAAACTTTGCTGGTTAGGTTAACTTCTGCTTATTTTCCACGCCGACCTCAGCAGTGATTCTCCCTTGCTCACACACACAATCAGGTGCAGCCCTAATTACTATCAATGGACCAGCTGAAAGCCTTTAGCTGGCTGGCTGCTACTGTGTGAGCCCAAATCCTGCTTTAAGAGCTGTTTGCAGTGGAAATAAAGAACAAAGTTAGGTTTCTTTGTGATGGCTGATGTGTTTGCTCATAGAAAACTAGCAATAGCATTTAGATAAAGAACAGTCCATGTAAATAGTTTCATCTGCTGTATTTCCCCCTGCATCAACAATCATAGGGTCAATATCATACATTGGCACAGATGAGTCTTTCATTAAGGCACTATCATGAGAATGCTTATTCCCTTGCTGCCATTCTCTATTATAGATAGGGTCTGGATCAGTGTTCATACCTGAGCCTCTCCTGCTATCATTATTCCTCTCTGTAAAGCCTGGCCAATATGTAATCCAATTCTGATGTCCAGCCTTCCAATCTTGATCCCTGGACACTGGATCTTCTCTCACATACCTTCTGGCCTTGGTCTGAAAGTCCCTTCCACATGCAGTCTTCTCTCTTCCATGTAGCCACTGGTGATTCCTATCTCTGCCACTCCATTCCTCTGGCTGAATCCAGTCCAATGGACTCTGCTGGCTTTTGGAATACCTCCCAGTATGAGTACTGCCTTGGAATCTCCCAGACCTTCCAATGGGCTTTCTTCTCTTCCTTCCAGAGAGTTTCCTTCTCTCTCTATCTGCGTGGCTTTTGCTGAAGCTGTTCTTCAAACTCTCCTTGAAGCTTTTTCTGAAACTGGGCTGGAGCTTGTAGTAACCGTTATCTGAAGAATAAGCTCTATTCTTATTCTGTCCTAATGTGTGCTGCTCCCTAACACAGCGCAGCTGTGTTGAATCAGGCCCTGCCCTTTGAGATGAGTGCTTAGGGATTACCTCATAGCTCTCTTGATTGCACACACATTTCCTCACTTCAGCCCCTCTCATGGCTGCTGGAAACCTGGTGCATTCTGGGACTGGTAGTCTTTTATGTGAAAACTCGGTTTTCTTGCTTCTACCAGAACTGACAGGTTGCTTGTTCAGAGTCACATCATCTTTTCTATAGCTCCTACCTGAGCTATGATAAGCTTCCTTATCACAGTTACCCATGACTGAAGTGGTATTTAAAGGTGTGGAGGAATTGAAGGAAATATCGATACATCGGGAAGATGTCTTACAACTATTAGATAAACTGAAGAGTAACAAATCACCTGGGCCGGATGGTATACATCCAAGGGTGTTGAAAGAACTGAAATTTGAGATTGCAGACCTGCTATCAGTAATCTGTGAACTATCATTAAAATCATCTCTAATACCTGAGGATTGGAGGATCGCCAATGTAACACCAATTTTTAAAAGGGTTCGAGGGGTGATCCGGGAAACTACAGACCGGTGAGCCTGACATCAGTACCGGGGAAAAATGGTAGAAACCATCATAAAGAATAAAATTACTCAGCATGTAGATAGTCACGACCTAATGGGAGACAGCCAACATGGCTTTAGACAAGGAAGATCTTGTCTTACTAATCTGTTATGTTTTTTTGAAGGAGTGAATAAACAGGTGGACAAAGGTGAGTCAGTTGATATTGTGTATCTGGACTTTCAGAAAGCCTTTGACAAGGTCCCTCATGAGAGACTTTTGGCAAAACTTAAGAGTCATGGGATAGGAGGCAGTGTACTATTGTGGATCAGGAACTGGTTAAAAGATAGAAAGCAGAGGGTAGGGCTAAATGGCCAATTTTCCCAATGGAGAAAGGTGAATAGTGGTGTACCCCAGGGATCTGTGCTGGGTCCGCTGCTTTTTGACATATTCATAAATGACCTGGAAAGTGGAATAACGAGTGAGGTTATCAAATTTGCAGATGACACAAAACTATTTAAAGTTGTTAAAACCCAGGAGGATTGTGGAAAATTGCAAGAGGATCTTGATAAATTGGAAGACTGGGCATCAAAATGGCAGATGAAATTTAATGTGGACAAGTGCAAGGTTATGCACCTAGGGAAGAACAACCCAAACTATGGTTACACGATGCAAGGTTCCACATTAGGAACCACCACCCAGGAAAAAGATTTAGGCGTCATTGTAGATTCCATGTTAAAACCCTCGGCCCAGTGTGCAGCGGCGGCCAAGAGAGCAAATAGAATGCTAGGTATGATAAGGAAAGGAATGGAAAATAAAACAAAAGATATTATAATGCCTCTATATCGTTCCATGGTGAGACCTGTCAGACGGCTGCCTAGGGTGAGAACTTACACAATCTTGACGATGCATATATTCATATGATTCTTGCAAGGTATTGTGGGTATTGTAGTTCATTCACTCCCAAACACAGCTGATGACAATAATTTGAGTTGTGAAACCAAGTGGTAAGATCAATAAAATACTTCTTTTATTGATGGGGTTTAATTCACCCAGCACATGTATGCTTGATAGCCATATAAATGAGGTTACTTGCTTGCAGTGTTTAAATGGATAACAAAAAGTCACAAAGTAAACCAGAAAACAACCTTCAGCTTGTCAGGCAATTAGCTAATGTTTTCTTAGCAAATAATTACCAAATACAAAGGCACAAAGAAAAGAATAAACTTTGCTGGTTAGGTTAACTTCTGCTTATTTTCCACGCAGATCTCAGCAGTGATTCTCCCTTGCTCACACACACAATCAGGTGCAGCTTTAATTACTATCAATTGACCAGCTGTAAGCCTTTAGCTGGCTGGCTGCTACTGTGTGAACCCAAATCCTGCTTTAAGAGCTGTTTGCAGTGGAAATAAAGAACAAAGTTAGGTTTCTTTGTGATGGCTGATGTGTTTGCTCACAGAAAGCTAGCAATAGCATTTAGATAGAGAACAGTCCATGTAAACTGTACTTTCATCTGCTGTATCAATCAACATATGGTCACTATCATACATTGGCACAGACGAGTCTTTCATTAAGGCACTATCATGAGAATGCTTATTCCCTTGCTGCCATTCTCTATTATAGATAGGGTCTGGATCAGTGTTCATACCTGAGCCTCTCCTGCTATCATTATTCCTCTCTGTATAGCCTGGCCAATATGTAACCCAATTCTGATGTCCAGCCTTCCAATCTTGATCCCTGGACACTGGATCTCCTCTCACATACCTTCTGGCCTTGGTCTGAAAGTCCCTTCCACATGCAGTCTTCTCTCTTCCAGGTAGCCACTGGTGATTCCTATCTCTGCCACTCCATTCCTCTGGCTGAATCCAGTCCAATGGACTCTGCTGGCTTTTGGAATACCTCCCAGTATGAGTACTGCCTTGGAATCTCCCAGACCTTCCAATGGCCTTTCTTCTCTTCCTTCCAAAGAGTTTCCTTCTCTCTCTATCTGCTTGGCTTGGCTTCTGTTTCTCCAGGTGATACTGGTGCTTGTAGCCGTTGCTGAAGCTCTCCCTCAAGCTCTTTCTGTGGCTTTTGCTGAAGCTGTTCTTGAAACTGTTTCCTGAAGAATAAGCTCTATTCTTATCCTGTTCTAATGTGTGCTGCTCCCTAACGCAGTGCAGCTGTCTTGAATCAGGCCCTGCCCTTTGAGATGAGTGCTTAGGGATTACCTCATAGCTCTCTTGATTGCACACACATTTTCTTTTTTTTCTTTTTTTAAATTCTTTATTTTCGTTTTATAACAACAAAGGAAAAGGAAGACATACAGCTAAAAGACAGATACATGAAATGTAATACATACACCAAAGTAAACCCCTGCCACCCCCCTCCCCCCTGCTTCTTCTCTAGAAAACTAATCATTCCCGAAGCGGGCGTGTACTTACATTATTGTGTTACAAAACCTAACGGTGATCTGAAACATGATGAGTGCACATTATACAGGCATGTTGGAGCAATGAGCAGATTGTACATAATCATTAAGCATCTGCCATTTAGACAAGCGAGAGTGAGGTTGGGTATGGGGAATAGCTCTCCGAGGTATCTGCTCAAATTTACTATATAAGCAGACGAGGTTCCACCATTCATTGACAGTGAGTCGAGAGCTATCCTTCCAATTCCTCGTGATTAAGCATATGGCTATACCCAGCATGAAATCAAGGAGAAAGCGACCCTTCTTAGGAAGAGAGGGGACCTCCGCCACAGAGCGGAGTCCCACGATCTTCCAAAAGAGAGGTTCGTGAAGGTGTAGTAACCTCCACAGATCAGCTAAAGCAAGATCTTTGATCAGGGAGGTAAGCGTGGTATGACTCTTGGGGGGACCACTTGTCCTAGGCGGCTGTTTGTCAATCAGGGGATCAAGGACTAGATTGAAATCCCCCCCAATTATCAATGAAGTATTGGCAGAGGCCTGCGCAACCTGAGCAATGGTAGCAAAAAAGGCAGGGTCATCCACATTAGGAGCGTAAAGGCATATACATGTAACTTCAAGGCTACCTATCTTGAGGTGAACTCTGGACCATCTTCCTTCTGTATCTGAACTAGTCGCAACAATAGTAGCATGCAAAGACTTCCCAACCAGCATGGCAACCCCACATTTCTTAGAAACGGCTGGGGAATAGGCGGCCACCATGTAAGGTTTGATATTGAGTTTAAGAGTTTCCTTCGAATTTAAATGCGTTTCTTGGAGAAAATCAGATCCGCAGCTTCCTGACTTAGGTAGCTTAGGATTTTCTTCCGTTTTATCGGATTATTGATTCCTTTTACGTTCAATGAGAAAATCTTACATGGTGCCATCAATCAGTAATAAACATTTTAGGTAAGGGCGCTTGAAAACATACAACATAATCAGAATCTGTGCGACAATGACATAATCACCGAGTATTCTGGCTAATACACCCCATATTGAAAAGTATGTACCAAAGTATCTTAGAGAAGAAGCAAAACCCCCAAAGAATATGGCGACCATATGTATGCGGGTGGAGGCCCTAGAGAGGAAATAGAAAGACATGAAAAGAGAAAAGAAACACCAGAGTCCGTAATTAACACTGTCTCTGATACTCATCGAGGCTACTGTGGGTAGATGGAGTCGGGTCACAGAGATCATCTAAAGTAAGGCAACAAACTGCCCTCGCCAGACTCTTTGCTGGGCTGCGGCAAATCCAATATGGCAGGCATAGCGGATATGAGAATACTTGTAGGAATATTCTGGAAGTCAACGCATCAAATCGGCTTCTTTGGAATCCAAAAACTCCGCTAGTAGATCAGGGTCCTCAAATGTTCTTGTCTGATTGTGCAGCGTGACTCGGAGCTTGGCCGGGTACATCAGGCCATAGCGTGCTTGTAGTTGTTGAAGCCTCGGCCGGAATTCCAGAAAGCGCTTTCGGCGGTCGACCGTGGGTTTAGCCAAGTCGGGATAGAAGGAGATCTTGTGGCTCTCAAACTCCATATGGCCCTTTGCCCGAGAGGCATTTAGAATTTGCTCAACGTGTTGATATCTCAGAAGTCTAAAAATGATAGGCCGCGGGGTCTTCCTGTTGAGCGTTATGCTTGTGGGTACACGATGAGCGCGATCGATCTCCAAAGCTTTGGTAAAGGTGATTTGGAGTAGGGAAGGGAGGATTTTGCATAAAAACTCTTTCATGTCTCCCGATTCCGCTCCCTCCGGTATGCCCACGAGTCGTATGTTGTTGCGGCGCGCTCTATTATTGCCATCTTCCACTTCTTTCTGCAAGGCCCGCACCTGACGTTCAACTTTGTCGAGTTTGGACAACCGGGCTGCATGGGAGTCCAATATGCTCTCCATTTTGTCCTGACGCGAAGAGAGCCCTTCTAGCTTGCTTTGCAGCACACCAAAATCTTCCCGCAGCGCTCGGAGTGCTTCACCGTTTGACTGCACGAGGTCCTTGACCCCTCTAATCTCTGCGAGGATTTCCTGCTGCATTTCGGGGCCCTCGCGCGAGGCCAGCCCCTTCTGCGGGGATGGAGGTTCAGTTTTGGAACGTTTGCCGTGAGAAGCCGCTGGAGATCCAAATTCCAGGCGCGTGGGTTTGGTCCCCGCCATCTCACCAATGTGCCCCGACAAGATCAGAGTAGAAGTTCCAAGTATGTACGGTGTTAATTCAGGATTCTGAGTAGGCCTCTCGGGAGCCTCAGCGCTATGCGACCATCCCGCTGGACATCAGGCTCCGCCCCCCTGCACACACATTTTCTCACTTCAGCCCCTCTCATGGCTGCTGGAAACCTGGTGCATTCTGGGACTGGTAGTCTTTTATGTGAAAACTCTGTTTTCTTGCTTCTACCAGAACTGACAGGTTGCTTGTTCAGAGTCACATCATCTTTTCTATAGCTCCTACCTGAGCTATGATAAGCTTCCTTATCACAGACCGCACCTTGAATATTGTGTGCAATTCTGGTCGCCGTATCTTAAAAAGGATATAGCGATTTTAGAAAAGGTTCAGAGAAGAGCCACCAAAATGGTAAAGGGGATGGAAGGCTACTCCTATGAAGAGAGGCTAAATAGGTTGGGGCTCTTTAACCTGGAAAAGAGACGGCTGAGGGGAGATATGATAGAAGTCTATAAATTAATGAACGGAGTGGAACGGGTAAACGTAGATCGATTGTTTACCTTATCAGAATATAGAAAGACTAGGGGACATGCAATGAAGCTACAGGGTAAACTATTTAAGACTAATAAAAGAAAATATTTATTCACTCAACATGTAATCAAACTCTGGAATTTGTTACCGGAGGATGTAGTAAATTCTGTTAGTGTAGCTGGGTTTAAAAAAGGTTTGGACAAGTTCCTGGAGGAAAGGTCCATAAACCATTATTAAGAAGGGACCCAGGATATCAATGCTTGAACCAATACAAGCATTGTGGAACCTGTGTCCCTTGGGGAAACTGCTAGGTACGTATGACCTAGATTGGCCACTGTTGGAAACAGAATACTGGGCTTGATGGACCTTGGTCTGACCCAGTATGGCATATCTTATGTTCTTATGTTCTTAACTCGTTCTAAATACGCCCCTCTTTACTTTTAAGAAGGCCTTCTGTTGGCGAGGAGTGCAGGACTCCCTCTCTGCTTTCGGCATGTTTGGTAGGGGTCCTTCATTCTCCCCTCCCCCCATGGTTTTTCTGGTTGTCAGCATCCGGAGGACTCATTTCCCTGTCTCTCTTTACACGTGGACTTGTCTATTAAACATTGTGTAACTCTGAACCTCAGTAGCTCTCACTAGTGATGCTTGACTTTAACTCACCACTGCCCTTGCCCCAGTAACAGGAAAAAGTTCACACCAAGAGCTGTGCTGGATTCGGACACAGACTTACTAGACCTCCCTCTTTGGACCTTTTCCCCTCCCCTCTCCACCCCCTGATCTCCCATCGCTTTTCTGTTCACGTACACTCCTGTTTTCTCTCTCCTTCCCTCCAGTGGCTTAGTCAGAATTAATCTTTTGGTTGGGCTCGAGGTGGGTGCTAAGTATTACAGATGTTGACACCATGGCTAATTCTCCTCTCATTGGCCTGTGCTGCTGCTGCTGACTGGGTGGAGAGGTCATGGTCCTCCCAGGTCCACCAGTGGCTATGCTGATGCTTCCCTCCCCCCACCAATCTCTCATTAATTTTATGATCCCTGGGGCCCTCTGATTGGTTCCCCCCAAAAGTCCTGCAGATCTACTGTTCCTCCCCCAATCTCTCATTGCTGCTCTGCCCCCTGTGTAGCCCTCTGATCCTTCCCGTTGCCCAAATATCTGATGACTTTCCTGCCTCCTGTATCTGATCTGCCCTGCCTGTGGCAGCCTCAGCAGCAGGTTATGTAAGCACAGGGACTGAACCATTCTGCTTTTAGAGGCCTCACTTCCTGTAGGGGCACCAAGGGGACGGGACCACTGATGTGAGTACAGGCTGACTCTGTGCCCCAGATTACTCAAACCCCTGGGAACACTTTGGAGCCAAGAGATGGTAAGGGATTGGACGACTCTGCCGGGAATGGGACGTGATTAGAAGTCTGGGAAAAGGAATCCAAGATCTGAAGTGGGGTGTAGGGGAAGGGAATAGCCGGAAGGGGAGTGATGCAGGTTCCTGGGGAGAGGGGAGTGGAGTGGACTAATCTGAGGTTTGGCAAGGTGGGAAGATTCAGTAGCACTGCCCATTTGCTGGTGGTTCCTGCTTGGGTGAACACCCTCATTGCAAGCTTCAGCTAACTTTGCAAGGTCTGTTCAGTATCTCCGGTGCCTGTTCAGAAATGAACTTGTTATTTATGTATTTATTTATTGTTCTGTATATATTTCTGTTTTTTCAGTGTGTGTCTTATCGTCCGTCTGCCTTTTACCCAGCTCTTGCCCTCTGCAGTTGCTGTGGCTTCCTTCTCAACACTTTATTGCCCCGGTTCTCTGACTAGTACTATCTGACTGCACATTTCGGTGTGCTTTTTTTCTCTTCTTCTCCCTATTTCTCTACAAGGCCTGTCTTGTAGGTACTTTATTAACCCCTCACCCACCCCTGGCTTAACACTCTTTCATAGCCTTCCTCTGCCCATTGATGCAATTACTCTGGTGCACCTGAAGCCACCAGGACTCCCTCCCCTCCCCTCACCTATATTTATCTAGTTCTTTGTTTAAAGGTTTTTTTATACCACCTTTTCATGTAATCAAAGAAGTTTAGGAGTAACATCAACATTAAATTATAATATAAGAACTAATTACAGTGAACATCATAACAGTATTGGTCACATATCTCCTTGATTTGCATTCTCTCCTCTTACCGCGCTTCTATGGTTCCACATCACTTTTTGTTCTTGATGTTAACTCTCCCTAATCTTTTCCGCTCATTCCCTCAGCTCCATGGCCCTACTTCTCATTACCCACTCGTTACTCCCCAACCATTTTGTCTTTGACCTTATCTGTCCTTGAGCTTCACCATTTTCTTCATCTCATTCAGCCATCTCCAGTCTCACTGAGGGAACCTCAGCCTCACTTCCGTCGTGCCTCCTCCTCTTTCCTCATTCGCTCCTCTCATCCAGAGATGTCAACCTCAACTCTTGCCCCACTAGACTTGTTTCACACTCCCAGGGCAGGTCAAAGCGTAACCTTTCTAATCTTGTTCATATCCCTCTCCTTTCTCCCTCTTCTCACCCTTTTTCATGCATCTTGTGGAATGCACAGTCTGTATCCAATAAACTTTCCTTCATTCATGACCTCTTTATTGCTAATATTCTACATCTCCTAGCTCCTACTGAAATTTGACTTTTCCCTGAAGACTCAGCTTCAGTCGCTGCCCTCTGTCACAGAGGCTACCTACTTTCCATACATCTCGGCCCATTGCTAATATTCTACATCTCCTAGCTCCTACTGAAATTTGACTTTTCCCTGAAGACTCAGCTTCAGTTGCTGCCCTCTGTCACGGAGGCTACCTATTTTCCATACACCTCGGCCCATTGGCCGTGGTGGCTGTGTTGAAGTCCTACTCTCTCTTTCCTTTCAGTTCCAGCCCCTCCTTCTGCCTCCATCTAATTCTTTTGCTTCCTTTGAAGTCCATGCCATCCACCTATTTTCTTCACTACCTCTCTGGGTGGCTGTCATTTATCAACCCCCCAACAAGTCCACCTCTGCCTTTCTCAGAAACTTTGAATCCTGGCTCTCCTCCTTTCTGGATGTGTCTTCCCCTTCCCTTATTCTTGGGGATTTTAACATTCATGTTGATGAACCTTCTGATCCTTCTGCCTTAAAGCTCCTTTCCCTAACCTCCTCATTCAACTCCTATTGTACTCTACCACTCCTTCTCACAAGCATGGCCGCTGCCTTGACCTTGTCTTCTCCTCCAACTGCTCACCCTCAAACTTCAGTTCTGCCCTTATCTGATCATCACCTGCCCTTATCTGATCATCACCTGCTAACCTTTACCTTCAAGCATCCCCCTTCTTGGTCTTGTCTGATCCCCACCAACATGTTTAGGAATCTTTACAATGTTGACCCTTTAGCTCGCTCCACTGCTGTCTTATCACCTCTTTCCTCCACTATGTCATCTGAATCCGTTGATGGGGCAGTATCCTCCTATAACACTATACTCTCCTCTGCTTTGGATGCACTTGCTTCTCCCATTCCATGCCCTCTGAGGTGTAGCGTACCTCAACCCTGGATGTCCTCGACAACTCGCTATCTACATTCCTGTGCCCACTCAGCTGAGCACCTTTGGCTTATATCACATACCTTTGCTGACTACCTACATTTCAAATTCATGCTAACCTCTTTACAGTCAGCCACAGTACTCTTGTGTGCTGCTATGTCCATCTGACTAACTCTCTTGTTTCTGATCTTCGCCGTCTCTTTGCTACACTCAACTATCTCCTCAAAGTTCCTCCACCCTCAATCCCTCCTTCACTGTCTGCCCAGACCTTGGCTGACTATTTCCATGACAAACTCTAGAAGATTAGCCTTGAATTCTCCGCAGGGTCATTTCCACCTCATCTTCCCCCTCTTCAATCCTAAATCCTTTCCTCACCTTCAGGCACCCTTTCTTCCTTTTCTGAAATCACTGAGGAGGAAATGGCAAATCTTCTGTCCTCCTCCAAACTGACTACCTGCTCCTATGATCCCACCTCCACCCATCTACTAAGCTCTATCTCCTGCCATCATCCCCTCCATCTGTCATATCCTTAACCTATCACTTTCCACTGCAACTGTTCCTGTGGCCTTCAAACATAGTCTGGTTACACCTCGCCTTAAAAAGCCTTCACTAGATCCTACCTGTTCTTCTCATTATTGAGCTCTCTCCCCGAACTACTTGGACGAGCGGTTCACCCCCACTGTCCTGACTTTCTTTCCTCTCAAGACCTTCTGAACCCACTGCAATCTGGCTTTTGTTCTCTACATTCCACAGAAACGGCTCTTGCCAAAGTTTCTAGTGACTTGTTGCTTGCCAAATCCAAAGGCCTCTACTCAATTCTCATCTTTCTTGACCTTTCTGCTGCCTTTGACACTGTTGATCACCACATTCTCCTTGATAACCTGTCCTCGCTTGGATTTAGGGGCTCTGTTCTGTCCTGGTTTTCTTCTTATCTCTCCCATCACACTTTTAGTGTATATTCTGGTGTAGGGTTGCCAACTGGCCGGTTTTCAGCCGGCCTGGCCGGTTTTTCCACAGCCAGGCCGGCTGCCGGCGCAGAGGCAAAACCGGCCCTTTAAAAGCCGGTTTTTTTGCTCTGGCCGCAAGATCGGGAGCGGCCAGAGCAAAAAAAACGGCTTTTCTCCGCTTCAGAGGGAGCCGGGGAAGCCCGCGCGAGGCCCCGGCTCCCTCTGAACAGCCACCAGCGTGAAGAGCCTTTACCTTCACGCTGGCGGCTGTTCCTGTGAAGCTGCGAATGCTGGGAAAGGTTAAAGGTTGCCCTTTAACCTTTCCCAGCATTCGCGGCTTCACAGGAACAGCCGCCAGCGTGAAGGTAAAGGCTCTTCACGCTGGTGGCTGTACAGAGGGAGCCGGGGCCTCGCGCGGGCTTCCCCGGCTCCCTCTGAAGCCTCAGACAGCCGCGATGCTGGTCGGGGGGGGGGGCAAGGACTGCATTGGCTGTGATGGGGGGACTTGGACTGGAAAAGGGCTAAGGGGGGGACTTGGACTGGAAAATGGCTGAGGGGGGGGGACGTGGACGGGAAAAGGGCTAAGGGGGGGCCTGGGACGGGAAAAGGGCTAAAGGGGGGGACTTGGACTGGAAAAGGGCTAAGGGGGGGACTTGGACTGGAAAAGGGCTAAGGGGGGGGGGACTTGGACTGGAAAAGGGCTAAGGGGGGGACATGGACGGGAAAAGGGCTAAGGGGGGGGGACTTGGACTGGAAAAGGGCTAAAGGGGGGGACTTGGACTGGAAAAGGGCTAAGGGGGGGGGACTTGGACTGGAAATAGGCTGTGATGGGGGGGGGACCTGGACTGTAAAAGGGTTATGGGGGGGACATGGACTGGAAATGGGTTGTGATGGGGATGGAGGGGACCTGGACCAGAAAAGGGCTATGGGGGGGGGAAACTTGGACTGGAAATAGGCTGTGATGGGGGGGGGACCTGGACTGTAAAAGGGTTATGGGGGGGGCATGGACTGGAAATGGGTTGTGATGGGGGTGGAGGGGACCTGGACTGGAAAAGGGCTATGGGGGGGGGGGGGGACTTGGACTGGAAATGGGCTATGGTGGAGGAAGGGGGATCTTGGACTGGAAATAGGCTATGGTGGAGGAAGGGGGATCTTGGACTGCAAATGGGCTGTGATGGTGCGGGGGGACTCGGACTGCAAATGGACTGATGGTGCGGGGGGACTCGGACTGCAAATGGGCTGTGATGGTGGGGGGGGGGCCTAGGACTGGAAATTGGCTGTGATGGGGGACTTGGACTGGAAATGGGCTGTGATTGGGGGGGGGGAGCTAGGTCTGGAAATGGCCTGTGATGTGAGGGCTAGCACTGGAAATGGGCTGATGAAGAGCTGGAATAGGACTGGAAATGGGCTGATGTGGGGCATGGGAGAATGGGACTAGAAGGGAGTGGATGCTGGGTGGGCCTAGAACTATAAGGGAATTGATTTGGGGGGAGGACTAGAATGGATGGGGAATGAGAATGGAGAGGGGAAAAAATATTTTGTGTGGAAGAAAAGTCTATGATGGGCCGGTATTGGGAGAGTAAGAGGGGCTTGAGAATGGAAGGGTGAAATTTAAACGGATGATAAAGGAATAAGGAAAGAATTGTGGGAAAGAGCAAAAGGGAAACAATCAGTATGTTAAAGCAGAAATAGAGAGAGAATGGAAAACATCTAAAAGAGAAGAAAGGACAAATGGATAGCTCGCAGAAGACACGAAGAAACCAGAAGAAAGTGACTGGAGCAATTGCAACTGAAAAATAAAACGCCCAAACAGAAGGTAGAAAAATACTTTTTATTTTGAATTTATTAACTGGAATATGTCTGGTCTGGGAAGTGTGTATTGCTAACATCTTTGCGTTTTTGTTTAGTGCAAGAGGACATTACTTTATAGTTTTATTTCTCCAGTGTTGTACATTTCATGTTTGGATTTTGGGGTTCCCAGTTTAATTATTATCTGACCAAGGAAGTTAGCCTACACGTATCCTCGGTAATTTTTGTGGGTGGGGCGGGGCAGGGGTGGGACTAGGGGCGGAGAATGGGTGGAGCATGGTGAGCCACAGGTGTCGGGTTTTTCTCGGTGAAAAAGTTGGCAACCCTATTCTGGTGGTTCCTTCTTTACAGCCACCCGCTTTCACTTCATGTACCTCAGAGCTCTGTCTTGGCACCTCTTCTTTCCTCTCTCTGTACTCGGTCCCTTGGTGCACTTATTTCTTTTCATGGTTTACAGTACCATCTTTATTCTGATGGCTCTCAGATCTACCTTTCTGTGCCTAAAATCTCTCCAGGAATCTAGGCCCGGATCTCTGCCTGCTTATCTGACATTGCTGCCTGGATATCTCACTGCTGTCTGATAGTGAATATGGCCAAAACTGAGCTCCTTATCTTTCCCCCTAAACCTATCTCCCCCTTCCTCCCTTCTCTATTTCTGTGGATAACATTACACCCCTCCCTGTTTCCTCAGCTTGCAACCTTGGGATCATCTTTGACTCTACTCTCTCTTTCTCTGCACACATCCAACAGATAGCTAAAACCTGCTGCTTATTTCTCTATAACATTGGCAAAATTTGTCCCTTCCTTTCTACACACACTACTAAAACACTTATCCACTTTTAGTTACTTCCAGTCTAGACTATTACAACCTCCTCCTTGCTGGTTTCCCTCTGAATCATCTCTCTCCCTTCAATCTGTTCAGCCTCTACATGATAATATAACCTCCCTTCTCAAGTTGCTTCACTGGCTCCCTATCCGTTTCCATAAAGGGGAAAGGGGGTGGAAGGGTTCCCCTATGAAGAGAGGCTAAAAAGATTAGGGCACTTCAACCTGGAAAAGAGATGGCTGAGGGGAGATATGATAGAGGTCTATAAATTAATGAATGGAGTGGAACAGGTACACAGAGGGGAGGAGTGACCTAGTGGTTGGGGCACGTTACCTCAGACCAGAAGGTCAGGGGTTCAAATCCCATTAGAGGACAACAACCTTGGGCCAGAAGGACTAGAATTTCTAATTCCCCAGGTGCTCCTTGTGGTCTTGGGCAAGCCACTTAATCCTCCATTACCCATGTTCCCTGTAAAATAGTTATCTCCAAGTTATAATGCCCTGTTCAATGTAATTTCAGTTTGTTTGATGTAAACCACCTTGATATAAATGAAAGGCGGTATATAAGAAATGTTAAATAAATAAAATAAAATAAATGTAGATCAATTGTTTACGCCATCAAAATATAGAAAGACTAGGGGACATGCAATGAAGCTACAGGGTAAACTATTTAGACTAATAAGAGAAAATATCTTTCACTGAACATGTAATCAAACTCTGGAATTTGTTACCAGAGGATGTAGTAAAAGCTGTTAGTGTAGCTGGGTTTAAAAAAGGTTGGACAAGTTCCTAGAGGAAAGGTCCATAAACCATTATTAAAGGGGACCCGGGATATCAATGCTTGACCCAATACAAGCATTGCGGAACCTGTGTCTTTTGGGGAAACTGCTAGGTACGTATGACCTAGATTGGCCACTGTTGGAAACAGGATACTGGGCTTGATGGACCTTGGTCTGATCCAGTATGACATATCTTATGTTTTTACGTATCCAGTTTAAACTTCTCCTGCTGACCTATAAGTGCATTCATTCTGCCGCTCCTCACTACCTTTCCTCTCTTATCTCTCCCTACACCCCTCCTCGGGAACTCCGCTCTTCTGGCAGACCCCTTCTATCTGTGCCCTTCTCTTCTACTGCTAACTCCAGACTTCGATCCTTCCACCTTGCTGCTCCTTAAGCCTGGACAAACTACCCAGGTCTGTGCATCAGGCTTCATCTCTGGCTTTTTCAAATCCAGGCTGAAAACTCACCTCTTCGAGTCTGCTTTTGGATCCTGATCCATTTGGTCTCCTCTGTGTTTCCTCACCACCCCCCTAGATGTGTCCTTCTCCTCAGCTATCGTGTTGTCTGTCTTAACTAGATTATAAGCTCCATTGTGCAGAGACAGACCTTTACATGTCTCTGCGCAGGGCTGCGTAGCGCCTGGGGATGACAAAAGGCTAAATTCAAGTCTGGCTTAAAGAAGTATAAACCTAGTCTGATTTTCCCCAGCTGCGAAGACATTGACTTCTTTCTGATTTTCCTATTATTATTGCACATCTTTACGTGTGATCTGCAGAGGACAAATGCTTGGGATTGTTGAATATCATTAGCTAAATAAACAAACATTACTAAGAAAAAGCAGAAACCACTGAGCAGATGGTAAATAGCATGAGGCGTTGGTCTCCTGAGTTACAGGTGAAACGTTTTATAGCTGGAGCAATTTATAGACCCTCATTTATAACTTTATGGTTATTTCCTCTGTCCTCAAAAACTAAATCACCCTGACCACTATATAAAGATTTAAGGGAGCTACCACCAGCCATGTGCAAACTCGGAGGAACAGAGGAGAGACAGCCAACCTGCCCTTGAGACCCAGGTAAAACTGAAACATGGGATAAGGGGTGACATCATGATTAGGAGAAAAGGTTTCTGAGATGAGAAAGTGAATAAGAGACTGCAGGTAGGGTCTCACTGCACTACGACATGAGAACACGAATAAGGGACTGCAGGTAGGGTCTCACTACACTACGACATGAGAACACGAATAGGGGACTGCAGGTAGGGTCTCACTACACTACGACATGAGAACATGAATAAGAGACTGCAGGTAGGGTCTCACTGCACTACGACATGAGAACACGAATAAGGGACTCACTGCAGGTAGGGTCTCACTGCACTACGACATGAGAACACGAATAAGGGACTGCAGGTAGGGTCTCACTGCACTACGACATGAGAACATGAATAAGGGACTCACTGCAGGTAGGGTCTCACTGCACTACATCAGGGGAAAGTGAATAAGAGACTGCAGGTAGGGTCTCACTACACTACGACATGAGAACATGAATAAGAGACTGCAGGTAGGGTCTCACTGCACTACATCAGGGGAAAGTGAATAAGAGACTGCAGGTAGGGTCTCACTACACTGCGACATGAGAACACGAATAAGGGACTGCAGATAGGGTCTCACTACACTGCGACATGAGAACATGAATAAGAGACTGCAGGTAGGGTCTCACTACACTGCGACATGAGAACACGAATAAGGGACTGCAGATAGGGTCTCACTACACTGCGACATGAGAACATGAATAAGAGACTGCAGGTAGGGTCTCACTGCACTACGACAGAGGAAAGTGAATAAGAGACTGCAGGTAGGGTCTCACTACACTGCGACATGAGAACACGAATAAGAGACTGCAGGTAGGGTCTCACTACACTGCGACATGAGAACATGAATAAGAGACTGCAGGTAGGGTCTCACTACACTGCGACATGAGAACATGAATAAGAGACTGCAGGTAGGGTCTCACTACACTACGACATGAGAACACGAATAAGGGACTGCAGGTAGGGTCTCACTGCACTACGACATGAGAACATGAATAAGAGACTGCAGGTAGGGTCTCACTACACTGCGACATGAGAACACGAATAAGGGACTGCAGGTAGGGTCTCACTGCACTACATCAGGGGAAAGTGAATAAGAGACTGCAGGTAGGGTCTCACTGCACTACGACATGAGAACATGAATAAGAGACTGCAGGTAGGGTCTCACTGCACTACGACATGAGAACATGAATAAGAGACTGCAGGTAGGGTCTCACTACACTACAACATGAGAACATGAATAAGAGACTGCAGGTAGGGTCTCACTACACTGCGACATGAGAACACGAATAAGGGACTGCAGGTAGGGTCTCACTACACTGCGACATGAGAACACGAATAAGGGACTGCAGGTAGGGTCTCACTGCACTACATCAGGGGAAAGTGAATAAGAGACTGCAGGTAGGGTCTCACTGCACTACGACATGAGAACATGAATAAGGGACTGCAGGTAGGGTCTCACTACACTGCGACATGAGAACACGAATAAGGGACTGCAGGTAGGGTCTCACTGTACTACGACATGAGAACATGAATAAGGGACTGCAGGTAGGGTCTCACTACACTACGACAGAGGAAAGTGAGTAAGAGACTGCAGGTAGGGTCTCACTACACTGCGACATGAGAACACGGATAAGGGACTCACTGCAGGTAAGCTCTCAGTCTACTATGACCTGAGAAAGTGAATAAGAGACTGCAGGTAGGGTCTCACTACACTACGACATGAGAACATGAATAAGAGACTGCAGGTAGGGTCTCACTGCACTACATCAGGGGAAAGTGAATAAGAGACTGCAGGTAGGGTCTCACTACACTGCGACATGAGAACACGAATAAGGGACTGCAGGTAGGGTCTCACTGCACTACAACAGGGGAAAGTGAATAAGAGACTGCAGGTAGGGTCTCACTGCACTGCGACAGAGGAAAGTGAGTAAGAGACTGCAGGTAGGGTCTCACTACACTGCGACATGAGAACACGAATAAGGGGCTGCACTGCAGGTAAGGTCTCAGTCTGCTTTGACCTGAGAAAGTGAATAAGAGGCTGCAGGTAGGGTCTCACTACACTGCGACATGAGAACACGAATAAGGGGCTGCACTGCAGGTAAGGTCTCATTCTGCTATGACCTGAAAAAGTGAATAAGAGGCTGCAGGTAGGGTCTCACTACACTGCGACATGAGAACACGAATAAGGGACTGCAGATAGGGTCTCACTGCACTACGACAGAGGAAAGTGAGTAAGAGACTGCAGGTAGGGTCTCACTACACTGCGACATGAGAACACGAATAAGGGGCTGCACTGCAGGTAAGGTCTCAGTCTGCTATGACCTGAGAAAGTGAATAAGAGACTGCAGGTAGGGTCTCACTGCACTATGACAGAGGAAAGTGAGTAAGAGACTGCAGATAGGGTCTCACTGCACTACAACAGGAGAAAGTGAATAAGAGACTGCAGGTAGGGTCTCACTGCACTATGACAGAGGAAAGTGAGTAAGAGACTGCAGATAGGGTCTCACTGCACTACAACAGAGGAAAGTGAATAAGAGACTGCAGGTAGGGTCTCACTGCACTATGACAGAGGAAAGTGAGTAAGAGACTGCAGATAGGGTCTCACTGCACTACAACAGGAGAAAGTGAATAAGAGACTGCAGGTAGGGTCTCACTACACTGCGACATGAGAAAGTGAATAAGAGACTGCAGGTAGGGTCTCACTGCATTACAACAGGAGAAAGTGAATAAGAGACTGCAGGTAGGGTCTCAGTCTACTATGACCTGAGAAAGTGAATAAGAGACTGCAGGTAGGGTCTCAGTCTACTATGACCTGAGAAAGTGAATAAGAGACTGCAGGTAGGGTCTCACTACACTATGACATGAGAACATGAATAAGGGACTGCAGGTAAGGTCTCAGTCTACTACGACCTCAGAAAATGAATATTTATTTTATTTATTTATTTATTTCAATTTCTTATAAACCGCACTATTCAGAATCAGCGCGGTTTACAGAGAACATAAAAGACCAGAACAACAGGCTGTTCGGTATTACATATAACAGGAGTATCAACTTGGAAAACATGGGAGACCTATATACATAGAATATATAATCTGTTAAATCGATAACATGATAGAACTATTTACACAAATTTGTGGTGTGACTATTATATTGCACTTCATACAGGGTAGTACTTGATAAATAGGTTGAATTTAAGGGCCTTTCTGAACTGGGCTAGGTCGGTTATGGCACGGATGTCAGGTGGTAGGGAGTTCCAGCATTTTGGGGCGCAAAATATGAAAGCTCTGTTTGCTGTTGATAGGCTGCATGTTGTTATGGCCTTAGGCGTTATTAGAGAGTTCAATGCTACCTGTCTTCTATTTCTGTTTGGTGGTACAGTTTTTGTATGAGCTCCGTGAGTGAGTTGGCTGATAGATCATTGATGGCCTTGAAAGTGAGGATCAAGGTCTTGAACATAACCCTTCCGTGTATGGGGAGCCAATGGAGCTGCTTGAGGATAGGTGTAACATGTTCACTCTTGGACGCTCCTTGTAGAACCCTTGCAGCAGTATTCATAGCAAGCTGTAATGGGCTAAGAGTGGATTGTGGGAGCCCTTGCAGAATGGAGTTGGCGAAGTCGAAGTGCGGTAAGATCAGTGCCTGGTAGATGGTTCTGAAGTCCTCTTGGTCTAGTAAGGAGCGTAGGTGCCTGAGCGTGCGTATCTTGAAGTACACAGCTTTTACAATATTATTTATGTGTGATTTCATGTTGAGACGATGGTCCAGTGTGACTCCGAGGTATCTTATTGTTTCCTTAGTGCATAGATCAGCTCCCTTAACACTTATATGTGATGGTGGAATGAAGTTGGGGTCTCTTGTGATAAAGAGAACCTCAGTTTTCTTGTGCTGGATGCGGAGGTTCTGTGAGAGGAGCCACTCTGAGACTGCATCGAAGCAATTTATTATAGGCAATAAATCTGTTTGCATTGTGGAAAATGGCATGTAAAGTAGGATATCATCTGCATATATCATACATTTCACATTGAATGATCTGATGATATTGCAGATAGGCTGCATATATATGTTAAACATGAGAGATGAAAGAGAGGACCCTTGCGGAACGCCTTGTTTTTGATGGAAGAGATTAGATTCTCCTGTTGCAGATTTTACATATTGCATTCTGGTGTCCAGGTAAGATTTACACCATTCCAGTGCTGAGCTGCCGATGCCTTTTTCCTTCAGTCATGCAAGGAGTATCTCATGATTTATGCTAGTGAGTATATTATTGAAGAGGGTGGTGATAAGTGTTTCAACGCCATGATATTCTCTGAAACCATGTTGAAAATGGTCTAGCGAGGCTGCGGAATCTATGTGGTCTTGAATTTGACGTTGCACCTCTTTCTCAAAAATCTTTGCTAGGAGGGGGATACTAGCAATAGGCCTGTATGAGTCAGCCCTTTTTGGGTCTAATTTGGTTTTTTTTTAGCAGTGGTCTGATGGATGTGATCTTTAGAGCGGAGGGGAAGGAGCCAGTTGTAAATGAAAGGTTCATGATTCTTGCAATGAAAGGGCTAAATGCATTTCGGAGATCCTTTATCCAAAAGGCTGGGCAAGGATCGGTTTGAGCGGTGGTAGTGTTGAGTGAGGTGATTGTGTCTTCAATGTGTTTAGCCGAGGGTGTGGTAAATGCAGACAAGGAAGTTTGGCAGGTTGTTTCTTGTATGTTAGTTTTTGATAGCTCATCCGTCTGTAGAAGTTTTGATTGCAGGTAATCAGCAAATTCTTGCGGGTGAATATCCTCCTTTTGTTCGGATAATGGTTCCTTAGATAGTGATTTTACTAAGTTGAAAAGATCACGAGGTTTGTTCAATGATATTTTGAGCGTATCAGTGTGATATTGCTTCTTTTGGTTGTGATTGCTTCGCGGTGAGTTGCTAAGTGGAGATTGTAGGCTGTTTGATCATCGATGGACTGTGATCGGCGCCAGCGTTTTTTGAGTCTTCTTAAGTGCGTAAGAGAAGACCGCAGGTCAGGAGAGAACCATAAATAAGACTATGACTCACAAGGCGATCAATAACTACTCCGCATCTACTATCACTGTCCTGATATCAATTACACCCCCTAATCGAGCAAGGAGATCAACTGCCTCCAACTCTCTTGTACTACCCAAGGCAATCACGAAATGCTCTCAAGTCACTAGATCCAGAGCCTTCTCTTACTTTGCACCATCATGTTGGAACGCCCTACCATCAGGCATCAGAACCATCAGTGACCTCTCCCAGTTCAGGAAGGCACTGAAGCATCACCTGCTCCTGCAGCACTACGATGTTTCGGACACCCTCCCATACCAACCCACCTCCACACTCCAGGCCAACACATTAAACCCATGCACTCCACAGTCTTAATCCGTAGAACTGCAATCTCACTTTGCACCTCCTCTCACTAAGAAAATTTTACCTAGATTCATGTAGCTCTACATATAGCTGCATTTAGTTGCTTTGTACATAGTTCTCACGTTCTCTGTTTCACTGTTCATGAAACCTGTTTAATGTATACCAAGTTTATTGTCCTGTTCATTGTAAGCACAGATCAATTACACAGGTACACTAAAAAAAATTTTTTTTAAACTGCCTCTAATGTTTCGATTCATTTTTACGTTTTTTGGTGTGCTGAATCCAAATCTGGTAACCAATTTGCTCCATCACGTACAGATTTTTTGCTACATTGGGTTAGCAGTTTGAAGTGAACGTTTCAGATTGAGTGCGATCGAGATAAAAGTTTCTTGGATGAATTCTTTATACTAATTGTTTAGTAGTTATTCAAATAAGAATAAAGAAAATTGTAACAAGGCAGCACATAAGAAGAGTAATGTCAACAAAACACACTGTGATGGTAGCAAAATTGTCTGCACTTAAAACAGCCACAAACATTGAGCATATAAGAGCGAGGTTAGACACAAAGCAAAGCAAAGAAATGTGCAAAAAATGTTGTACAGGTATGTATGTAAGAATAGAAAACGCAAACCGCACCATTGCAATACATGAAGACAAACACCCAATGGTGTGAAAATAAAATTCTAATAAATGAGATCCGACACTGTGGTAATAACTAGCAAATTTTTATTTCAAAGTTTAGTAAAAACACGATATTTGTCAACACAGTTTAGATTTTAAAGTCATTCTTGGGTCAATCAATCTCCTGGTGGGCCCGTTTCTTCTTCCCCCGAATGCTTCTCTTGGTGCGCTGCTTGGCGTATTTTTCATCTGGGGTTTCCCGCAGCAGCAACCAGCAGAAATCAGCCATCACAGTGGTGTTCTATCTTCCTTGGTACCTTCTCTCTGCGTCCTTGATGTCCTGGTGAAACCTTTCACCTTGTTCTTCACTGTACGCCCCAAGTTTTCGGGAAAGTAGTTCACATGGGAGTGCAAGAAATGGACTTTCAGGCTCATGTTACAGACTTGTTCTTTGAAGGCATTGAGCATCCTGGCAACAATATCCTTATAGTTCTCATCCCGCCTGTTCCCCAAGAATTTGAGAACAACATCCTTGAAGGAATCCCAGGCTTCTTTTTCCTTCTCAGACATCGTTTCAGCGAATGCTCCATCTGAAATGAGTTTCCTTATATCAGGGCCAACAAACACTCCTTCCTTTAGCTTTGCTTCAGAAAGTCGGGGGAACTTTGAGCAAAGGTATCGAAAGCACTCACCATCTTTTGGAAGGGACTTGATGAATTGCTTAATGAGACCCAACTTAATGTGGAGAGGTGGTAATAGAATTTTATCACGAGGTACCAAGCTCTCATGAAGAACATTTTTCTCACCGGGTCTGAAATACTCCCGAATTGGCCAGTCTTTTTTCCCACCGTGTAGGTCGCGGGGCCGGCTATCCATCCAGCAAAGGAAGCAGGGATATTTGGTGAAACCGGATTGCTGCCCTAATAGCATGGATAGAATTTTAAAGTCTCCACAAATCATCCACTTATGCTCATCATAACGAATCTTCTGAAGAATCAGGGCCAAATTCTCGTATTTTTCTTGGAGAATAACAGAGTGAACAATAGGAACTGAAGCGAATGTGTTGCCATTATGAAGAAGAACACCTTTTATGCTGTCTTTTGACGAATCAATGAACAGCCGCCATTCAGCAGGATCATACTTGAGTTTAAACTTTTCCATCACTCCGTATATATCGTTGCAAAATACCAAATCTTCCTCTTTGCTGAAATACTTCAAAAATTGTGTCTCGCGGTTGCGGTACCAATAAAAAGTTGTTCCTGGTGACAATAGATTTTTCTGTTTAAGCCGAGAACCGAGCAGTTGGGCAGCATCTTTTGGGAGTCCTAAATCCCGGACTAAATCATTCAATTCAGCTTGAGAGAAAAGTTCAGGTTTCGGATCTGGTTCAGTTTCAAACTCGGAAGTACTGTACTCATCGGGAAAAGCCATCTGATGAGTCTCATCATGATCAGAACCGTCCACACAAATATGATCCAAAGATTTTGGTGGTTCAGGCACAGGTACTTCGTTGCTATGAGGCATAGGCCTAATAGCTGAGGGAAGGTTGGGGTAACTTATTACGTTCTTATTTTTTAAGTTGTATCCCTTCACAATGCAAGAGCAAAAATAGCAGCCACTGTTGTGGTCTCTTTGTTCACGCCACATCATAGGTATTCCGAAACGAAATGCTTGTTTTTTACCTTTCATCCATAAGCATAGATCTTCCTCACATGTCTTGCACACTTTGTGAGGAGCCCACGGTTTGTCTTGATCACCTAACTTCAAACCGAAATAGGAGAAATATACTTTTTTAATAAATGCAGAAATGTTCCTCTGCCGCTTTTTCATGGTATATTCCCCACAAATAAAACAAAAACTGTCCGGAGAGTTGACGCAACCTCTGGCTCTGTGAGCCATCACAAATACACAGCACTGCAAACTACAACTGTAGTGAACCACTTCGGAATAAAGCTGGATTACGACTGAGCAAACAAAAGGTAATAATGAACTTGCAAGAAACTGAAATTTGACAGGACCGTTCATGTCGCAACCACCGTGTTTGAGCGAGCGAATGAGGCGAGGCGAACAGGAAAGAACATGCGCCAGCGCGAGTACTGGATTTAGCCCCCCGCCTCCCAATTGTCCTGTTAATGTATAAAATGAATACAAAACACTCTAAAATATCATGAGGGAGTGTTTCTAGTTAGTTAACCATTACAACCTCTATTTTGGGCCAAGAAAATAAACTGCAGTCGGCTAAAAAGAAATTATGTGAACATTCCTTATATGGGTAAGAAATCTAATTTTGCAAGAAAACGTGACATGATGGAACATTTTGGCTATTTTTCCTGGATTCAGCACCCCAAAATCTATAGGAATCAGTTGCAAAACTGGAGGCAGTTTTTTGGTAGTGTAGTTTTTATGTTCATTGTAAACCGCACTGATGACGAATAGCGCAGTATAAAAGAAACTGTAAATAAAAATAAATAAATAAGAGACTGCAGATAGGGTCTCACTGCACTATGACATTAGAAAGTGAATAAGAGACTGCAGGTAGGGTCTCACTGCACTATGACATGAGAAAGTGAATAAGAGACTGCAGTGTCTCACTGCACTACAACAGGAGAAACTGAAAATGGGGACTGCACGTAGGGTCTCACTGCACTATGACATGAGAAAGTGAATAAGAAACTGCAGGGAGGGTCTCACTGCACTTCGACATGAGAAAGTGAATAAGAGACTGCACATAGGGTCTCACTGCACTTTGACATGAGAAAGTGAATAAGAGACTGCACATAGGGTCTCACTGCACTATGACTTGAGAAAGTGAATAAGAGACTGCAGATAGGTGTCACCGCACTTTGACATGAGAAAATGAGTAAGAGACTGTACGTAGGGTCTCACTGCACTATGACTTGAGAAAGTGAATAAGAGACTGCAGACAGGGTGTCACTGCACTTTGACATGAGAAAGTGAGTAAGAGACTGCACGTAGGGTCTCACTGCACTACGACATGAGAAAGTGAATAAGAAACTGCAGGGAGGGTCTCACTGCACTACAACAGGAGAAAGTGAATAAGAGACTGCAGGTAGGGTCTCACTGCACTACAACAGGAGAAAGTGAATAAGAGACTGCAGGTAGGGTCTCACTACACTGCGACATGAGAACATGAATAAGAGACTGCAGGTAAGGTCTCAGTCTACTACAACCTGAGAAAGTTAATAAGAGACTGCAGGTAGGGTCTCACTGCACTACGACATGAGAAAGTGAATAAGAGACTGCAGATAGGGTCTCACTGCACTACAACAGGAAAAACTGAAATTGTGGACTGCACGTAGGGTCTCACTGCTCTATGACATGAGAAAGTGAATAAGCAACTGCAGGGAGGGTCTCACTGCACTTTGACATGAGAAAGTGAATAAGAGACTGCAGATAGATGTCACTGCACTACGACATGAGAAAGTGAATAAGAGACTGCAGGTAAGGTCTCAGTCTACTACAACCTGAGAAAGTGAATAAGAGACTGCAGGTAGGGTCTCACTGCACTACAACCGGAGAAAGTGAATAAGAGACTGCAGGTAGGGTCTCACTGCACTACAACAGGAGAAAGTGAATAAGAGACTGCACATAGGGTCTCACTGCACTATGAATAAGGGGCTGCAGGGAGGGTCTCACTGCAGTACAGCAAGAGAAAGTGAATAAGGGGCTGCAGGGAGGGTCTCACTGCAGTCCAGCATGAGAAAGTGAATAAAGGGATTACAGGGAGGGTCTCAGTGTAGTACAGCATGAGAAAGTGAATAAGGGGATGCAGGGAGGGTCTCACTGTAGTACAGCATGAGAAAGTGAATAAGGGGCTGCAGGGAGGGTCTCACTGCAGTCCAGCATGAGAAAGTGAATAAGGGGCTGCAGGGAGGGTCTCAATGCAATACAACATGAGAAAGTGAATAAGGGAATGCAGGGAGGGTATCACTGCAATACAGCATGAGAAAGTGAATAAGGGGCTGCAGGGAGGGTCTCACTGCAATACAGCATGAGAAAGTGAATAAGGGGCTGCAGGGAGGGTCTCACTGCAGTCCAGCATGAGAAAGTGAATAAGGGGCTGCAGGGAGGGTCTCACTGCAGTACAGCATGAGAAAGTGAATAAAGGGCTGCAGGGGGGAGGGTCTCACTGCAATACATCATGAGAAAGTGAATAAGGGGCTGCAGGGAGGGTATCACTGCAATACAGCATGAGAAAGTGAATAAGGGACTGCAGGGAGGGTCTCACTGCAATACAGCATGAGAAAGTGAATAAGGGGCTGCAGGGAGGGTCTCACTGCAGTCCAGCATGAGAGAGTGAATAAGGGGCTGCAGGGAGGGTCTCACTGCAATACAGCAAGAGAAAGTGAATAAAGAGCTGCAGGGAGGGTCTCACTGTACTACAGCAAGAGAAAGTGAATAAGGGGCTGCAGGGAGGATCTCACTGCAGTACAGCATGAGATAGTGAAAAAGGGACTGCAGGGAGGGTCTCTCTGCAGTCCAGCATGAAAAAGTGAATAGGGGGCTGCAGGGAGGGTCTCACTGCAGTACAGCAAGAGAAAGTGAATAAGGGGCTGCAGGGAGGGTCTCACTGCAGTACAGCAAGAGAAAGTGAATAAGGGGCTGCAGGGAGGGTCTCACTGCAGTACAGCATGAGAAAGTGAATAAAGAGCTGCAGGGAGAGTCTCACTGCAGTACAGCAAGAGAAAGTGAATAAAGGGCTGTAGGGAGGGTCTCACTGCAGTACAGCATGAGAAAGTGAATAAGGGTCTGTAGGGAGGGTCTCAGTGCAGTACAGCATGAGAAAGTGAATAAGGGTCTGCAGGGAGGGTCTCACTGCAGTACAGCATGAGAAAGTGAATACGGGTCTGCAGGGAGGGTCTCACTGCAGTACAGCATAAGAAAGTGAATAAAGGGCTGCAGGTAGGGTCTCACTGCAGTACAGCATGAGAAAGTGAATAAAGGGCTGCAGGGAGGGTCTCACTGCAGTACAGCAAGAGAAAGTGAATAAAGGGCTGCAGGGAGGGTCTCACTGCAGTACAGCAAGAGAAAGTGAATAAAGGGCTGCAGGGAGGGTCTCACTGCAGTACAGCATGAGAAAGTGAATAAGGGGCTGCAGGGAGGGTCTCACTGCAGTACAGCAAGAGAAAGTGAATAAAGGGCTGCAGGGGGGAGGATCTCACTGCAGTACAGCATGAGAAAGTGAATAAAGGGCTGCAGGGGGGAGGGTCTCACTGCAGTACAGCATGAGAAAATGAATAAAGGGCTGCAAGGGGGAGGGTCTCACTGCAGTACAGCATGAGAAAGTGAATAAAGGGCTGCAGGGGGGAGGGTCTCACTGCAGTACAGCATGAGAAAGTGAATAAAGGGCTGCAGGGGGGAGGGTCTCACGGAAGTACAGCATGAGAAAGTGAATAAAGGGCTGCAGGGGGGAGGGTCTCACTGCAGTACAGCGTGAGAAAGTGAATAAAGGGCTGCAGGGGGGAGGGTCTCACTGCAGTACAGCATGAGAAAGTGAATAAGGGGCTGCAGGGAGGGTCTCACTGCAGTACAGCATGAGAAAGTGAATAAAGGGCTGCAGGGAGGGTCTCACTGCAGTACAGCAAGAGAAAGTGAATAAGGGGCTGCAGGGAGGGTCTCACTGCAGTACAGCATGAGAAAGTGAATAAAGGGCTGCAGGGGGGAGGGTCTCACTGCAGTACAGCATGAGACAGTGAATAAAGGGCTGCAGGGGGGAGGGTCTCACTGCAGTACAGCATGAGAAAGTGAATAAAGGGCTGCAAGGGGGAGGGTCTCACTGCAGTACAGCATGAGAAAGTGAATAAAGGGCTGCAGGGGGGAGGGTCTCACTGCAGTACAGCATGAGAAAGTGAATAAAGGGCTGCAGGGGGGAGGGTCTCACGGCAGTACAGCATGAGAAAGTGAATAAAGGGCTGCAGGGGGGAGGGTCTCACTGCAGTACAGCATGAGAAAGTGAATAAAGGTCTGCAGGGGGGAGGGCCTCACTGCAGTACAGCATAAGAAAGTAAATAAAGGGCTGCAGGGGCAAGGGTCTCACTGTAGTACAGCATGAGAAAGTGAATAAAGAGCTGCAGGGGGGAGGGTCTCACTGCAGTACAGCAAGAGAAAGTGAATAAAGGGCTGCAGGGGGGAGGGTCTCACTGTAGTACAGCATGAGAAAGTGAATAAAGGGCTGCAGGGGGGAGGGTCTCACTGCAGTACAGCATGAGAAAGTGAATAAAGGGCTGCAGGGGGGAGGGCCTCACTGCAGTACAGCATAAGAAAGTAAATAAAGGGCTGCAGGGGCAAGGGTCTCACTGTAGTACAGCATGAGAAAGTGAATAAAGGGCTGTAGGGGGGAGGGTCTCACTGCAGTACAGCAAGAGAAAGTGAATAAAGAGCTGCAGGGAGGGTCTCACTGCAGTACAGCATGAGAAAGTGAATAAAGGGCTGCAGGGGGAGGTTCTCACTGCAGTACAGCATGAGAAAGTGAATAAAGGGCTGCAGGGGGGAGGGTCTCACTGCAGTACAGCAAGAGAAAGTGAATAAAGGGCTGCAGGGGGGAGGGTCTCATTGCAGTACAGCATGAGAAAGTGAATAAAGAGCTGCAGGGAGGGTCTCACTGCAGTACAGCATGAGAAAGTGAATAAAGGGCTGCAGGGGGGAGGGCCTCACTGCAGTACAGCATAAGAAAGTAAATAAAGGGCTGTAGGGGGGAGGGTCTCACTGCAGTACAGCAAGAGAAAGTGAATAAAGAGCTGCAGGGAGGGTCTCACTGCAGTACAGCATGAGAAAGTGAATAAAGGGCTGCAGGGGGGAGGGTCTCACTGCAGTACAGCAAGAGAAAGTGAATAAAGGGCTGCAGGGGGGAGGGTCTCACTGCAGTACAGCAAGAGAAAGTGAATAGGGGCTGCAGGGAGGGTCTCACTACATGTCCTCCTGGATCCTTTACAGTTTGGCTTTCATCCTTTACATTCTACTGAAACGGCTCTTGCCAAAGTCTCCAGTGACCAGTGCCTAGTAAAATCCAAGAGCCTTTATTCTGACCTCATCCTTCTTGACCGCTCTGCTGCTTTTGACACTGTTGAGCAAAATCTTCTCTTTCATACCTTGTCAACACTTTATTATCCTGGTTCTCTTCTTATCTCTCCCTTTGCTCTTCAGTGTTTGCTCTGGTGGATCCTCCTCTGCTGCTATGCCTCTCTCAGTTTGTGTAGCCAAAGAATTTGTCTTGGGCACACTCCTTTTCTCTCTATATACCCAGTCCCTTGGTGAACTCATCTCTTCCCACGGCTTTCAGTACCTCTTTACTCCAGTAGTCAGCTCTGGTTACAGGTACCAGAGAGGATCCCTCAAAGCAGATATATTCTATCCTGTTTCCTCCAGTAACCAGCTCAGGTCACGGGTACCAGAGAGGATCCCTCAAAGCACATACATTCTATCCTGTTTCCTCCAGTAACCAGCTCAGGTCACGGGTACCAGAGAGGATCCCTCAAAGCACATACATTCTATCCTGTTTCCTCCAGTAACCAGCTCAGGTCACGGGTACCAGTGAGGATCACTAAAAGCAGATACATTCTATCCTGTTTCCTCCAGTAGACAGCTCAGGTCACAGGTACCAGAGAGGATCCCTAAAAGCAGATACATTCTATCCTGTTTCCTCTAGTAGCCAGCTCAGGTCACAGGTACCAGAGAGGATCCCTAAAAGCAGATACATTCTATCCTGTTTCCTCCAGTAACCAGCTCAGGGCACAGGTACCAGAGAGGATCCCTAAAAGCAGATACATTCTATCCTGTTTCCTCCAGTAGACAGCTCAGGTCACAGGTACCAGAGAGGATCCTTAAAAGCAGATACATTCTAAACTGTTTCCCCCAGTAACCAGCTCAGGACACGGGTACCAGAGAGGATCCTTAAAAGCAGATACATTCTATCCTGTTTCCTCCAGTAACCAGCTCAGGTCACGGGTACCAGAGAGGATCCCTAAAAGCAGATACATTCTATCCTGCTTCCTCCAATAGTCAGCTCAGGTCCTAGGTACCAGAGAGATTCCCTAAAAGAAGATACATTCTATCCTGTTTCCTCCAGTAACCAGCTCAGGTCACAGGTACCAGAGAGGATCCTTAAAAGCAGGTACATTCTATCCTGTTTCCTCCAGTAACCAGCTCAGGTCACAGGTACCAGAGAGGATCCTTAAAAGCAGATACATCCTATCCTGTTTCCTCCAGTAACCAGCTCAGGTCACAGGTACCAGAGAGGATCCTTAAAAGCAGGTACATTCTATCCTGTTTCCTCCAGTAACCAGCTCAGGTCACAGGTACCAGAGAGGATCCTTAAAAGCAGATACATTCTATCCTGTTTCCTCCAGTAACCAGCTCAGGTCACGGGTACCAGAGAGGATCCCTAAAAGCAGATACATTCTATCCTGCTTCCTCCAATAGTCAGCTCAGGTCCTAGGTACCAGAGAGATTCCCTAAAAGAAGATACATTCTATCCTGTTTCCTCCAGTAACCAGCTCAGGTCACAGGTACCAGAGAGGATCCTTAAAAGCAGGTACATTCTATGCTGTTTCCTCCAGTAACCAGCTCAGGTCACAGGTACCAGAGAGGATCCTTAAAAGCAGATACATCCTATCCTGTTTCCTCCAGTAACCAGCTCAGGTCACAGGTACCAGAGAGGATCCTTAAAAGCAGGTACATTCTATCCTGTTTCCACCAGTAGACAGCTCAGGGCACAGGTACCAGAGAGGAGCCCTAAAAGCAGATACATTCTATGCTGTTTCCACCAGTAGACAGCTCAGGGCACAGGTACCAGAGAGGAGCCCTAAAAGCAGATACATTCTATCCTGTTTCCTCCAGTAGCCAGCTCAGGTCACAGGTACCAGAGAGGATCCCTAAAAGCAGATACAGTCTATCCTGCTTCCTCCAGTAACCAGCTCAGGTCACGGGTACCAGAGAGGATCCCTAAAAGCAGATACATTCTATCCTGTTTCCACCAGTAGCCAGCTCAGGTCACGGGTACCAGAGAGGATCCCTAAAAGCAGATACAGTCTATCCTGCTTCCTCCAGTAACCAGCTCAGGTCACGGGTACCAGAGAGGATCCCTAAAAGCAGATACATTCTATCCTGTTTCCACCAGTAGACAGCTCAGGGCACAGGTACCAGAGAGGAGCCCTAAAAGCAGATACATTCTATCCTGTTTCCACCAGTAGACAGCTCAGGGCACAGGTACCAGAGAGGAGCCCTAAAAGCAGATACATTCTATCCTGTTTCCTCCAGTAGCCAGCTCAGGTCACGGGTACCAGAGAGGATCTCTAAAAGCAGGTACATTCTATCCTGTTTCCTCCAGTAACCAGCTCAGGTCACAGGAACCAGAGAGGATCCCTAAAAGCAGATACATTCTATCCTGTTTCCTCCAGTAACCAGCTCAGGTCACAGGTACCAGAGAGGATCCCTAAAAGCAGATACATTCTATCCTGTTTCCTCCAGTAACCAGCTCAGGTCACAGGTACCAGAGAGGATCCCTAAAAGCACATACATTCTATCCTGTTTACTCCAGTAACCAGCTCAGGTCACGGGTACCAGAGAGGATCCCTAAAAGCAGATACATTTTATCCTGCTTCCTCCAGTAACAAGCTCAGGTCACAGGTACCAGAGAGGATCCCTAAAAGCAGATACATTCTATCCTGTTTCCTCCAGTAACCAGCTCAGGTCACAGGTACCAGAGAGAATCCCTAAAAGCAGATACATTCTATCCTGTTTCTCCCAGTAGCCAGCTCAGGGCACTGGTACCAGAGAGGATCCGTAAAAGCAGATACATTCTATCCTGTTTCCTCCAGTAACTAGCTCAGGGCATAGGTACCAGAGAGGATCCCTAAAAGCAGATACATTCTATCCTGTTTCCCCCAGTAGCCAGTGCAGGTCACGGGTACCAGAGAGTATCCCTAAAAGCAGATACATTCTATCCTGTGTCCTCCAGTAGCCAGCTCAGGTCACAGGTACAAGAGAGAATCCCTAAAAGCAGATACATTCTATCCTGTTTCTCCCAGTAGCCAGCTCAGGGCACAGGTACCAGAGAGGATCCGTAAAAGCAGATACATTCTATCCTGTTTCCTCCAGTAACTAGCTCAGGGCATAGGTACCAGAGAGGATCCCTAAAAGCAGATACATTCTATCCTGTTTCCCACAGTAGCCAGCTCAGGTCACTGGTACCAGAGAGTATCCCTAAAAGCAGATAAATTCTATCCTTTTTCCTCCAGTAACCAGCTCAGGTCACAGGTACCAGAGAGGATCCCTAAAAGCAGATACATTCTATCCTGTTTCCTCTAGTAACCAGCTCAGGTCACAGGTACCAGAGAGGATCCCTAAAAGCAGATACATTCTATCCTGTTTCCACCAGTAGACAGCTCAGGGCACAGGTACCAGAGAGGATCCCTAAAAGCAGATACATTCTATCCTGTTTCCTCCAGTAGCCAGCTCAGGGCACAGGTACCAGAGAGGATCCCTAAAAGCAGATACATTCTAAACTGTTTCCCCCAGTAACCAGCTCAGGACACGGGTACCAGAGAGGATCCCTAAAAGCAGATACATTCTATCCTGTTTCCTCCAGTAGCCAGCTCAGGGCACAGGTACCAGAGAGGATCCCTAAAAGCAGATACATTCTATCCTGTTTCCTCCAGTAACCAGCTCAGGTCACAGGTACCAGAGAGGATCCCTAAAAGCAGATACATTCTATCCTGTTTCCTCCAGTAACCAGCTCAGGTCACAGGTACCAGAGAGGATCCTTAAAAGCAGGTACATTCTATCCTGTTTCCTCCAGTAACCAGCTCAGGTCACAGGTACCAGAGAGGATCCCTAAAAGCAGATACATTCTAAACTGTTTCCCCCAGTAACCAGCTCAGGACACGGGTACCAGAGAGGATCCTTAAAAGCAGATACATTCTATCCTGTTTCCTCCAGTAACCAGCTCAGGTCACGGGTACCAGAGAGGATCCCTAAAAGCAGATACATTCTATCCTGCTTCCTCCAATAGTCAGCTCAGGTCCTAGGTACCAGAGAGATTCCCTAAAAGAAGATACATTCTATCCTGTTTCCTCCAGTAACCAGCTCAGGTCACAGGTACCAGAGAGGATCCTTAAAAGCAGGTACATTCTATCCTGTTTCCTCCAGTAACCAGCTCAGGTCACAGGTACCAGAGAGGATCCTTAAAAGCAGATACATCCTATCCTGTTTCCTCCAGTAACCAGCTCAGGTCACAGGTACCAGAGAGGATCCTTAAAAGCAGGTACATTCTATCCTGTTTCCTCCAGTAACCAGCTCAGGTCACGGGTACCAGAGAGGATCCCTAAAAGCAGATACATTCTATCCTGCTTCCTCCAATAGTCAGCTCAGGTCCTAGGTACCAGAGAGATTCCCTAAAAGAAGATACATTCTATCCTGTTTCCTCCAGTAACCAGCTCAGGTCACAGGTACCAGAGAGGATCCTTAAAAGCAGATACATTCTATGCTGTTTCCACCAGTAGACAGCTCAGGGCACAGGTACCAGAGAGGAGCCCTAAAAGCAGATACATTCTATCTTGTTTCCTCCAGTAGCCAGCTCAGGTCACAGGTACCAGAGAGGATCCCTAAAAGCAGATACAGTCTATCCTGCTTCCTCGAGTAACCAGCTCAGGTCACGGGTACCAGAGAGGATCCCTAAAAGCAGATACATTCTATCCTGTTTCCACCAGTAGCCAGCTCAGGTCACGGGTACCAGAGAGGATCCCTAAAAGCAGATACAGTCTATCCTGCTTCCTCCAGTAACCAGCTCAGGTCACGGGTACCAGAGAGGATCCCTAAAAGCAGATACATTCTATCCTGTTACCACCAGTAGACAGCTCAGGGCACAGGTACCAGAGAGGAGCCCTAAAAGCAGATACATTCTATCCTGTTTCCACCAGTAGACAGCTCAGGGCACAGGTACCAGAGAGGAGCCCTAAAAGCAGATACATTCTATCCTGTTTCCTCCAGTAGCCAGCTCAGGTCACGGGTACCAGAGAGGATCTCTAAAAGCAGGTACATTCTATCCTGTTTCCTCCAGTAACCAGCTCAGGTCACAGGAACCAGAGAGGATCCCTAAAAGCAGATAAATTCTATCCTGTTTCCTCCAGTAACAAGCTCAGGTCACAGGAACCAGAGAGGATCACTAAAAGCAGATACATTCTATCCTGTTTCCTCCAGTAACCAGCTCAGGTCACAGGTACCAGAGAGGATCCCTAAAAGCACATACATTCTATCCTGTTTACTCCAGTAACCAGCTCAGGTCACGGGTACCAGAGAGGATCCCTAAAAGCAGATACATTTTATCCTGCTTCCTCCAGTAACAAGCTCAGGTCACAGGTACCAGAGAGGATCCCTAAAAGCAGATACATTCTATCCTGTTTCCTCCAGTAACCAGCTCAGGTCACAGGTACCAGAGAGGATCCCTAAAAGCAGATACATTCTATCCTGTTTCCTCCAGTAACCAGCTCAGGTCACAGGTACCAGAGAGAATCCCTAAAAGCAGATACATTCTATCCTGTTTCTCCCAGTAGCCAGCTCAGGGCACAGGTACCAGAGAGGATCCGTAAAAGCAGATACATTCTATCCTGTTTCCTCCAGTAACTAGCTCAGGGCATAGGTACCAGAGAGGATCCGTAAAAGCAGATACATTCTATCCTGTTTCCCCCAGTAGCCAGTGCAGGTCACGGGTACCAGAGAGTATCCCTAAAAGCAGATACATTCTATCCTGTGTCCTCCAGTAGCCAGCTCAGGTCACAGGTACAAGAGAGAATCCCTAAAAGCAGATACATTCTATCCTGTTTCTCCCAGTAGCCAGCTCAGGGCACAGGTACCAGAGAGGATCCGTAAAAGCAGATACATTCTATCCTGTTTCCTCCAGTAACTAGCTCAGGGCATAGGTACCAGAGAGGATCCCTAAAAGCAGATACATTCTATCCTGTTTCCCCCAGTAGCCAGTGCAGGTCACGGTTACCAGAGAGTATCCCTAAAAGCAGATAAATTCTATCCTTTTTCCTCCAGTAACCAGCTCAGGTCACAGGTACCAGAGAGGATCCCTAAAAGCAGATACATTCTATCCTGTTTCCTCTAGTAACCAGCTCAGGTCACAGGTACCAGAGAGGATCCTTAAAAGCAGGTACATTCTATCCTGTTTCCACCAGTAGACAGCTCAGGGCACAGGTACCAGAGAGGATCCCTAAAAGCAGATACATTCTATCCTGTTTCCTCCAGTAACCAGCTCAGGTCACAGGTACCAGAGAGGATCCTTAAAAGCAGATACATTCTATCCTGTTTCCACCAGTAGCCAGTGCAGGTCACGGGTACCAGAGAGGATCCCTAAAAGCAGATACATTCTATCCTGTTTCCTCCAGTAGCCAGCTCAGGTCACAGGTACCAGAGAGATTCCCTAAAAGCAGATACATTCTATCCTGTTTCCTCCAGTAACCAGCTCAGGTCACAGGTACCAGAGAGGATCCCTAAAAGCAGATACATTCTATCCTGTTTCCCCCAGTAGCCAGCTCAGGTCACAGGTACCAGAGAGGATCCCTAAAAGCAGATACATTCTATCCTGTGTCCTCCAGTAACCAGCTCAGGTCACAGGTATCAGAGAGGATCCTTAAAAGCAGATACATTCTATCCTGCTTCCTCCAGTAGCCAGCTCAGGTCACAGGTACCAGAGAGGATCCCTAAAAGCAGATACATTCTATCCTGTTTCCCCCAGTAGCCAGTGCAGGTCAGGGGTACCAGAGAGGAGCCCTAAAAGCAGATACATTCTATCCTGTTTCCTCCAGTAACCAGCTCAGGTCACGGGTACCAGAGAGGATCCCTAAAAGCAGATACATTCTATCCTGTTTCCACCAGTAGCCAGCTCAGGGCACAGGTACCAGAGAGGATCCCTAAAAGCAGATACATTCTATCCTGTTTCCTCCAGTAGCCAGCTCAGGGCACAGGTACCAGAGAGGATCCCTAAAAGCAGATACATTCTAAACTGTTTCCCCCAGTAACCAGCTCAGGACACGGGTACCAGAGAGGATCCCTAAAAGCAGATACATTCTATCCTGTTTACTCCAGTAGCCAGCTCAGGGCACAGGTACCAGAGAGAGGATCCCTAAAAGCAGATACATTCTATCCTGTTTCCTCCAGTAACCAGCTCAGGTCACAGGTACCAGAGAGGATCCCTAAAAGCAGATACATTCTATCCTGTTTCCTCCAGTAGACAGCTCAGGTCACGGGTACCAGAGAGGATCCCTAAAAGCAGATACATTCTATCCTGTTTCCTCTAGTAGCCAGCTCAGGTCACAGGTACCAGAGAGGATCCCTAAAAGCAGATACATTCTATCCTGTTTCCTCCAGTAACCAGCTCAGGTCACAGGTACCAGAGAGGATCCCTAAAAGCAGATACATTCTATCCTGTTTCCTCCAGTAACCAGCTCACGTCACGGGTACCAGAGAGGATCCCTAAAAGCAGATACATTCTATCCTGTTTTCCTCCAGTAACCAGCTCAGGTCACAGGTAACAGAGAGGATCCTTAAAAGCAGGTACATTCTATCCTGTTTCCTCCAGTAACCAGCTCAGGTCACAGGTACCAGAGAGGATCCTTAAAAGCAGATACATTCTATCCTGTTTCCTCCAGTAACCAGCTCAGGTCACGGGTACCAGAGAGGATCCCTAAAAGCAGATACATTCTATCCTGCTTCCTCCAATAGTCAGCTCAGGTTCTAGGTACCAGAGAGATTCCCTAAAAGAAGATACATTCTATCCTGTTTCCTCCAGTAACCAGCTCAGGTCACGGGTACCAGAGAGGATCCTTAAAAGCAGGTACATTCTATCCTGTTTCCTCCAGTAACCAGCTCAGGTCACAGGTACCAGAGAGGATCCTTAAAAGCAGATACATCCTATCCTGTTTCCTCCAGTAACCAGCTCAGGTCACAGGTACCAGAGAGGATCCTTAAAAGCAGGTACATTCTATCCTGTTTCCTCCAGTAACCAGCTCAGGTCACAGGTACCAGAGAGGATCCTTAAAAGCAGATACATTCTATCCTGTTTCCTCCAGTAACCAGCTCAGGTCACGGGTACCAGAGAGGATCCCTAAAAGCAGATACATTCTATCCTGCTTCCTCCAATAGTCAGCTCAGGTCCTAGGTACCAGAGAGATTCCCTAAAAGAAGATACATTCTATCCTGTTTCCTCCAGTAACCAGCTCAGGTCACAGGTACCAGAGAGGATCCTTAAAAGCAGATACATCCTATCCTGTTTCCTCCAGTAACCAGCTCAGGTCACAGGTACCAGAGAGGATCCTTAAAAGCAGGTACATTCTATCCTGTTTCCACCAGTAGACAGCTCAGGGCACAGGTACCAGAGAGGAGCCCTAAAAGCAGATACATTCTATGCTGTTTCCAACCAGTAGACACCCCAGGGCACAGGTACCAGAGAGGAGCCCTAAAAGCAGATACATTCTATCCTGTTTCCTCCAGTAGCCAGCTCAGGTCACAGGTACCAGAGAGGATCCCTAAAAGCAGATACAGTCTATCCTGCTTCCTCCAGTAACCAGCTCAGGTCACGGGTACCAGAGAGGATCCCTAAAAGCAGATACATTCTATCCTGTTTCCACCAGTAGCCAGCTCAGGTCACGGGTACCAGAGAGGATCCCTAAAAGCAGATACAGTCTATCCTGCTTCCTCCAGTAACCAGCTCAGGTCACGGGTACCAGAGAGGATCCCTAAAAGCAGATACATTCTATCCTGTTTCCACCAGTAGACAGCTCAGGGCACAGGTACCAGAGAGGAGCCCTAAAAGCAGATACATTCTATCCTGTTTCCACCAGTAGACAGCTCAGGGCACAGGTACCAGAGAGGAGCCCTAAAAGCAGATACATTCTATCCTGTTTCCTCCAGTAGCCAGCTCAGGTCACGGGTACCAGAGAGGATCTCTAAAAGCAGGTACATTCTATCCTGTTTCCTCCAGTAACCAGCTCAGGTCACAGGAACCAGAGAGGATCCCTAAAAGCAGATACATTCTATCCTGTTTCCTCCAGTAACCAGCTCAGGTCACGGGTACCAGAGAGGATCCTTAAAAGCAGATACATTCTATCCTGTTTCCTCCAGTAGCCAGCTCAGGTCACGGGTACCAGAGAGGATCCTTAAAAGCAGATACATTCTATCCTGTTTCCCTCAGTAGCCAGCTCAGGTCACGGGTACCAGAGAGGATCCCTAAAAGCAGATAAATTCTATCCTGTTTCCTCCAGTAACCAGCTCAGGTCGCAGGAACCAGAGAGGATCACTAAAAGCAGATACATTCTATCCTGTTTCCTCCAGTAACCAGCTCAGGTCACAGGTACCAGAGAGGATCCCTAAAAGCAGATACATTCTATCCTGTTTCCTCCAGTAACCAGCTCAGGTCACGGGTACCAGAGAGGATCCCTAAAAGCAGATACATTCTATCCTGTTTCCTCCAGTAACCAGCTCAGGTCACAGGTACCAGAGAGGATCCTTAAAAGCAGATACATCCTATCCTGTTTCCTCCAGTAACCAGCTCAGGTCACAGGTACCAGAGAGGATCCTTAAAAGCAGGTACATTCTATCCTGTTTCCTCCAGTAACCAGCTCAGGTCACAGGTACCAGAGAGGATCCTTAAAAGCAGATACATTCTATCCTGTTTCCTCCAGTAACCAGCTCAGGTCACGGGTACCAGAGAGGATCCCTCAAAGCAGATCCATTCCTATCCTGCTTCCTCCAATAGTCAGCTCAGGTCCTAGGTACCAGAGAGATTCCCTAAAAGAAGATACATTCTATCCTGTTTCCTCCAGTAACCAGCTCAGGTCACAGGTACCAGAGAGGATCCTTAAAAGCAGGTACATTCTATCCTGTTTCCTCCAGTAACCAGCTCAGGTCACAGGTACCAAAGAGGATCCTTAAAAGCAGATACATCCTATCCTGTTTCCTCCAGTAACCAGCTCAGGTCACAGGTACCAGAGAGGATCCTTAAAAGCAGGTACATTCTATCCTGTTTCCACCAGTAGACAGCTCAGGGCACAGGTACCAGAGAGGAGCCCTAAAAGCAGATACATTCTATGCTGTTTCCATCAGTAGACAGCTCAGGGCACAGGTACCAGAGAGGAGCCCTAAAAGCAGATACATTCTATCCTGTTTCCTCCAGTAGCCAGCTCAGGTCACAGGTACCAGAGAGGATCCCTAAAAGCAGATACAGTCTATCCTGCTTCCTCCAGTAACCAGCTCAGGTCACGGTACCAGAGAGGATCCCTAAAAGCAGATACATTCTATCCTGTTTTCCACCAGTAGCCAGCTCAGGTCACGGGTACCAGAGAGGATCCCTAAAAGCAGATACAGTCTATCCTGCTTCCTCCAGTAACCAGCTCAGGTCACGGGTACCAGAGAGGATCCCTAAAAGCAGATACATTCTATCCTGTTTCCACCAGTAGACAGCTCAGGGCACAGGTACCAGAGAGGAGCCCTAAAAGCAGATACATTCTATCCTGTTTCCACCAGTAGACAGCTCAGGGCACAGGTACCAGAGAGGAGCCCTAAAAGCAGATACATTCTATCCTGTTTCCTCCAGTAGCCAGCTCAGGTCACGGGTACCAGAGAGGATCTCTAAAAGCAGGTACATTCTATCCTGTTTCCTCCAGTAACCAGCTCAGGTCACAGGAACCAGAGAGGATCCTTAAAAGCAGATACATCCTATCCTGTTTCCTCCAGTAACCAGCTCAGGTCACAGGTACCAGAGATGATCCTTAAAAGCAGATACATTCTATCCTGTTTCCTCCAGTAGCCAGCTCAGGTCACGGGTACCAGAGAGGATCCTTAAAAGCAGATACATTCTATCCTGTTTCCTCCAGTAGCCAGCTCAGGTCACGGGTACCAGAGAGGATCCTTAAAAGCAGATACATTCTATCCTGTTTCCCTCAGTAGCCAGCTCAGGTCACGGGTACCAGAGAGGATCCCTAAAAGCAGATAAATTCTATCCTGTTTCCTCCAGTAACCAGCTCAGGTCGCAGGAACCAGAGAGGATCACTAAAAGCAGATACATTCTATCCTGTTTCCTCCAGTAACCAGCTCAGGTCACAGGTACCAGAGAGGATCCCTAAAAGCAGATACATTCTATCCTGTTTCCTCCAGTAACCAGCTCAGGTCACGGGTACCAGAGAGGATCCCTAAAAGCAGATACATTCTATCCTGTTTCCTCCAGTAACCAGCTCAGGTCACAGGTACCAGAGAGGATCCCTAAAAGCAGGTACATTCTATCCTGTTTCCACCAGTAGACAGCTCAGGTCACAGGTACCAGAGAGGATCCCTAAAAGCAGATACATTCTATCCTGTTTCCTCCAGTAGCCAGCTCAGGTCACAGGTACCAGAGAGATTCCCTAAAAGCAGATACATTCTATCCTGTTTCCTCCAGTAACCAGCTCAGGTCACAGGTACCAGAGAGGATCCCTAAAAGCAGATACATTCTATCCTGTTTCCCCCAGTAGCCAGCTCAGGTCACAGGTACCAGAGAGGATCCCTAAAAGCAGATACATTCTATCCTGTGTCCTCCAGTAACCAGCTCAGGTCACAGGTACCAGAGAGGAGCCCTAAAAGCACATACATTCTATCCTGTTTACTCCAGTAACCAGCTCAGGTCACGGGTACCAGAGAGGATCCCTAAAAGCAGATACATTTTATCCTGCTTCCTCCAGTAACAAGCTCAGGTCACAGGTACCAGAGAGGATCCCTAAAAGCAGATACATTCTATCCTGTTTCCTCCAGTAACCAGCTCAGGTCACAGGTACCAGAGAGGATCCCTAAAAGCAGATACATTCTATCCTGTTTCCTCCAGTAACCAGCTCAGGTCACGGGTACCAGAGAGGATCCCTAAAAGCAGATACATTCTATCCTGTTTCCCCCAGTAGCCAGTGCAGGTCAGGGGTACCAGAGAGGAGCCCTAAAAGCAGATACATTCTATCCTGTTTCCTCCAGTAACCAGCTCAGGTCACGGGTACCAGAGAGGATCCCTAAAAGCAGATACATTCTATCCTGTTTCCACCAGTAGCCAGCTCAGGGCACAGGTACCAGAGAGGATCCCTAAAAGCAGATACATTCTATCCTGTTTCCTCCAGTAGCCAGCTCAGGGCACAGGTACCAGAGAGGATCCCTAAAAGCAGATACATTCTAAACTGTTTCCCCCAGTAACCAGCTCAGGACACGGGTACCAGAGAGGATCCCTAAAAGCAGATACATTCTATCCTGTTTCCTCCAGTAACCAGCTCAGGTCACAGGTACCAGAGAGGATCCCTAAAAGCAGATACATTCTATCCTGTTTCCTCCAGTAGACAGCTCAGGTCACGGGTACCAGAGAGGATCCCTAAAAGCAGATACATTCTATCCTGTTTCCTCTAGTAGCCAGCTCAGGTCACAGGTACCAGAGAGGATCCCTAAAAGCAGATACATTCTATCCTGTTTCCTCCAGTAACCAGCTCAGGTCACAGGTACCAGAGAGGATCCTTAAAAGCAGGTACATTCTATCCTGTTTCCTCCAGTAACCAGCTCAGGTCACAGGTACCAGAGAGGATCCCTAAAAGCAGATACATTCTAAACTGTTTCCCCCAGTAACCAGCTCAGGACACGGGTACCAGAGAGGATCCTTAAAAGCAGATACATTCTATCCTGTTTCCTCCAGTAACCAGCTCAGGTCACGGGTACCAGAGAGGATCCCTAAAAGCAGATACATTCTATCCTGCTTCCTCCAATAGTCAGCTCAGGTCCTAGGTACCAGAGAGATTCCCTAAAAGAAGATACATTCTATCCTGTTTCCTCCAGTAACCAGCTCAGGTCACAGGTACCAGAGAGGATCCTTAAAATCAGGTACATTCTATCCTGTTTCCTCCAGTAACCAGCTCAGGTCACAGGTACCAGAGAGGATCCTTAAAAGCAGATACATCCTATCCTGTTTCCTCCAGTAACCAGCTCAGGTCACAGGTACCAGAGAGGATCCTTAAAAGCAGGTACATTCTATCCTGTTTCCTCCAGTAACCAGCTCAGGTCACAGGTACCAGAGAGGATCCTTAAAAGCAGATACATTCTATCCTGTTTCCTCCAGTAACCAGCTCAGGTCACGGGTACCAGAGAGGATCCCTAAAAGCAGATACATTCTATCCTGCTTCCTCCAATAGTCAGCTCAGGTCCTAGGTACCAGAGAGATTCCCTAAAAGAAGATACATTCTATCCTGTTTCCTCCAGTAACCAGCTCAGGTCACAGGTACCAGAGAGGATCCTTAAAAGCAGGTACATTCTATCCTGTTTCCTCCAGTAACCAGCTCAGGTCACAGGTACCAGAGAGGATCCTTAAAAGCAGATACATCCTATCCTGTTTCCTCCAGTAACCAGCTCAGGTCACAGGTACCAGAGAGGATCCTTAAAAGCAGGTACATTCTATCCTGTTTCCACCAGTAGACAGCTCAGGGCACAGGTACCAGAGAGGAGCCCTAAAAGCAGATACATTCTATGCTGTTTCCACCAGTAGACAGCTCAGGGCACAGGTACCAGAGAGGAGCCCTAAAAGCAGATACATTCTATCCTGTTTCCTCCAGTAGCCAGCTCAGGTCACACGTACCAGAGAGGATCCCTAAAAGCAGATACAGTCTATCCTGCTTCCTCCAGTAACCAGCTCAGGTCACGGGTACCAGAGAGGATCCCTAAAAGCAGATACATTCTATCCTGTTTCCACCAGTAGCCAGCTCAGGTCACGGGTACCAGAGAGGATCCCTAAAAGCAGATACAGTCTATCCTGCTTCCTCCAGTAACCAGCTCAGGTCACGGGTACCAGAGAGGATCCCTAAAAGCAGATACATTCTATCCTGTTTCCACCAGTAGACAGCTCAGGGCACAGGTACCAGAGAGGAGCCCTAAAAGCAGATACATTCTATCCTGTTTCCTCCAGTAGCCAGCTCAGGTCACAGGTACCAGAGAGGATCCCTAAAAGCAGATACAGTCTATCCTGCTTCCTCCAGTAACCAGCTCAGGTCACGGGTACCAGAGAGGATCCCTAAAAGCAGATACATTCTATCCTGTTTCCACCAGTAGACAGCTCAGGGCACAGGTACCAGAGAGGAGCCCTAAAAGCAGATAAATTCTATCCTGTTTCCTCCAGTAAGCAGCTCAGGTCACAGGAACCAGAGAGGATCACTAAAAGCAGATACATTCTATCCTGTTTCCTCCAGTAACCAGCTCAGGTCACAGGTACCAGAGAGGATCCCTAAAAGCACATACATTCTATCCTGTTTACTCCAGTAACCAGCTCAGGTAACGGGTACCAGAGAGGATCCCTAAAAGCAGATCCATTTTATCCTGCTTCCTCCAGTAACAAGCTCAGGTCACAGGTACCAGAGAGGATCCCTAAAAGCAGATACATTCTATCCTGTTTCCTCCAGTAACCAGCTCAGGTCACAGGTACCAGAGAGGATCCCTAAAAGCAGATACATTCTATCCTGTTTCCTCCAGTAACCAGCTCAGGTCACAGGTACCAGAGAGAATCCCTAAAAGCAGATACATTCTATCCTGTTTCTCCCAGTAGCCAGCTCAGGGCACAGGTACCAGAGAGGATCCGTAAAAGCAGATACATTCTATCCTGTTTCCTCCAGTAACTAGCTCAGGGCATAGGTACCAGAGAGGATCCGTAAAAGCAGATACATTCTATCCTGTTTCCCCCAGTAGCCAGTGCAGGTCACGGGTACCAGAGAGTATCCCTAAAAGCAGATACATTCTATCCTGTGTCCTCCAGTAGCCAGCTCAGGTCACAGGTACAAGAGAGAATCCCTAAAAGCAGATACATTCTATCCTGTTTCTCCCAGTAGCCAGCTCAGGGCACAGGTACCAGAGAGGATCCGTAAAAGCAGATACATTCTATCCTGTTTCCTCCAGTAACTAGCTCAGGGCATAGGTACCAGAGAGGATCCCTAAAAGCAGATACATTCTATCCTGTTTCCCCCAGTAGCCAGTGCAGGTCACGGGTACCAGAGAGTATCCCTAAAAGCAGATAAATTCTATCCTTTTTCCTCCAGTAACCAGCTCAGGTCACAGGTACCAGAGAGGATCCCTAAAAGCAGATACATTCTATCCTGTTTCCTCTAGTAACCAGCTCAGGTCACAGGTACCAGAGAGGATCCTTAAAAGCAGGTACATTCTATCCTGTTTCCACCAGTAGACAGCTCAGGGCACAGGTACCAGAGAGGATCCCTAAAAGCAGATACATTCTATCCTGTTTCCTCCAGTAACCAGCTCAGGTCACAGGTACCAGAGAGGATCCTTAAAAGCAGATACATTCTATCCTGTTTCCACCAGTAGCCAGTGCAGGTCACGGGTACCAGAGCGGATCCCTAAAAGCAGATACATTCTATCCTGTTTCCTCCAGTAGCCAGCTCAGGTCACAGGTACCAGAGAGATTCCCTAAAAGCAGATACATTCTATCCTGTTTCCTCCAGTAACCAGCTCAGGTCACAGGTACCAGAGAGGATCCCTAAAAGCAGATACATTCTATCCTGTTTCCCCCAGTAGCCAGCTCAGGTCACAGGTACCAGAGAGGATCCCTAAAAGCAGATACATTCTATCCTGTGTCCTCCAGTAACCAGCTCAGGTCACAGGTACCAGAGAGGATCCCTAAAAGCAGATACATTCTATCCTGTTTCCTCCAGTAGCCAGCTCAGATCACAGGTACCAGAGAGGATCCCTAAAAGCAGATACATTCTATCCTGTTTCCCCCAGTAGCCAGTGCAGGTCAGGGGTACCAGAGAGGAGCCCTAAAAGCAGATACATTCCATCCTGTTTCCTCCAGTAACCAGCTCAGGTCACGGGTACCAGAGAGGATCCCTAAAAGCAGATACATTCTATCCTGTTTCCACCAGTAGCCAGCTCAGGGCACAGGTACCAGAGAGGATCCCTAAAAGCAGATACATTCTATCCTGTTTCCTCCAGTAGCCAGCTCAGGGCACAGGTACCAGAGAGGATCCCTAAAAGCAGATACATTCTAAACTGTTTCCCCCAGTAACCAGCTCAGGACACGGGTACCAGAGAGGATCCCTAAAAGCAGATACATTCTATCCTGTTTCCTCCAGTAGCCAGCTCAGGGCAGAGGTACCAGAGAGGATCCCTAAAAGCAGATACATTCTATCCTGTTTCCTCCAGTAACCAGCTCAGGTCACAGGTACCAGAGAGGATCCCTAAAAGCAGATACATTCTATCCTGTTTCCTCCAGTAGACAGCTCAGGTCACGGGTACCAGAGAGGATCCCTAAAAGCAGATACATTCTATCCTGTTTCCTCTAGTAGCCAGCTCAGGTCACAGGTACCAGAGAGGATCCCTAAAAGCAGATACATTCTATCCTGTTTCCTCCAGTAACCAGCTCAGGTCACAGGTACCAGAGAGGATCCCTAAAAGCAGATACATTCTATCCTGTTTCCTCCAGTAACCAGCTCACGTCACGGGTACCAGAGAGGATCCCTAAAAGCAGATACATTCTATCCTGTTTCCTCCAGTAACCAGCTCAGGGCACAGGTACCAGAGAGGATCCCTAAAAGCAGATACATTCTAAACTGTTTCCCCCAGTAACCAGCTCAGGACACGGGTACCAGAGAGGATCCCTAAAAGCAGATACATTCTATCCTGTTTCCTCCAGTAACCAGCTCAGGTCACAGGTACCAGAGAGGATCCCTAAAAGCAGATACATTCTATCCTGTTTCCTCCAGTAGACAGCTCAGGTCACGGGTACCAGAGAGGATCCCTAAAAGCAGATACATTCTATCCTGTTTCCTCTAGTAGCCAGCTCAGGTCACAGGTACCAGAGAGGATCCCTAAAAGCAGATACATTCTATCCTGTTTCCTCCAGTAACCAGCTCAGGTCACAGGTACCAGAGAGGATCCTTAAAAGCAGGTACATTCTATCCTGTTTCCTCCAGTAACCAGCTCAGGTCACAGGTACCAGAGAGGATCCCTAAAAGCAGATACATTCTAAACTGTTTCCCCCAGTAACCAGCTCAGGACACGGGTACCAGAGAGGATCCTTAAAAGCAGATACATTCTATCCTGTTTCCTCCAGTAACCAGCTCAGGTCACGGGTACCAGAGAGGATCCCTAAAAGCAGATACATTCTATCCTGCTTCCTCCAATAGTCAGCTCAGGTCCTAGGTACCAGAGAGATTCCCTAAAAGAAGATACATTCTATCCTGTTTCCTCCAGTAACCAGCTCAGGTCACAGGTACCAGAGAGGATCCTTAAAATCAGGTACATTCTATCCTGTTTCCTCCAGTAACCAGCTCAGGTCACAGGTACCAGAGAGGATCCTTAAAAGCAGATACATCCTATCCTGTTTCCTCCAGTAACCAGCTCAGGTCACAGGTACCAGAGAGGATCCTTAAAAGCAGGTACATTCTATCCTGTTTCCTCCAGTAACCAGCTCAGGTCACAGGTACCAGAGAGGATCCTTAAAAGCAGATACATTCTATCCTGTTTCCTCCAGTAACCAGCTCAGGTCACGGGTACCAGAGAGGATCCCTAAAAGCAGATACATTCTATCCTGCTTCCTCCAATAGTCAGCTCAGGTCCTAGGTACCAGAGAGATTCCCTAAAAGAAGATACATTCTATCCTGTTTCCTCCAGTAACCAGCTCAGGTCACAGGTACCAGAGAGGATCCTTAAAAGCAGGTACATTCTATCCTGTTTCCTCCAGTAACCAGCTCAGGTCACAGGTACCAGAGAGGATCCTTAAAAGCAGATACATCCTATCCTGTTTCCTCCAGTAACCAGCTCAGGTCACAGGTACCAGAGAGGATCCTTAAAAGCAGGTACATTCTATCCTGTTTCCACCAGTAGACAGCTCAGGGCACAGGTACCAGAGAGGAGCCCTAAAAGCAGATACATTCTATGCTGTTTCCACCAGTAGACAGCTCAGGGCACAGGTACCAGAGAGGAGCCCTAAAAGCAGATACATTCTATCCTGTTTCCTCCAGTAGCCAGCTCAGGTCACACGTACCAGAGAGGATCCCTAAAAGCAGATACAGTCTATCCTGCTTCCTCCAGTAACCAGCTCAGGTCACGGGTACCAGAGAGGATCCCTAAAAGCAGATACATTCTATCCTGTTTCCACCAGTAGCCAGCTCAGGTCACGGGTACCAGAGAGGATCCCTAAAAGCAGATACAGTCTATCCTGCTTCCTCCAGTAACCAGCTCAGGTCACGGGTACCAGTCCCTAAAAGCAGATACATTCTATCCTGTTTCCACCAGTAGACAGCTCAGGGCACAGGTACCAGAGAGGAGCCCTAAAAGCAGATACATTCTATCCTGTTTCCTCCAGTAGCCAGCTCAGGTCACAGGTACCAGAGAGGATCCCTAAAAGCAGATACAGTCTATCCTGCTTCCTCCAGTAACCAGCTCAGGTCACGGGTACCAGAGAGGATCCCTAAAAGCAGATACATTCTATCCTGTTTCCACCAGTAGACAGCTCAGGGCACAGGTACCAGAGAGGAGCCCTAAAAGCAGATACATTCTATCCTGTTTCCACCAGTAGACAGCTCAGGGCACAGGTACCAGAGAGGAGCCCTAAAAGCAGATACATTCTATCCTGTTTCCTCCAGTAGCCAGCTCAGGTCACGGGTACCAGAGAGGATCTCTAAAAGCAGGTACATTCTATCCTGTTTCCTCCAGTAACCAGCTCAGGTCACAGGAACCAGAGAGGATCCCTAAAAGCAGATAAATTCTATCCTGTTTCCTCCAGTAAGCAGCTCAGGTCACAGGAACCAGAGAGGATCACTAAAAGCAGATACATTCTATCCTGTTTCCTCCAGTAACCAGCTCAGGTCACAGGTACCAGAGAGGATCCCTAAAAGCACATACATTCTATCCTGTTTACTCCAGTAACCAGCTCAGGTCACGGGTACCAGAGAGGATCCCTAAAAGCAGATACATTTTATCCTGCTTCCTCCAGTAACAAGCTCAGGTCACAGGTACCAGAGAGGATCCCTAAAAGCAGATACATTCTATCCTGTTTCCTCCAGTAACCAGCTCAGGTCACAGGTACCAGAGAGGATCCCTAAAAGCAGATACATTCTATCCTGTTTCCTCCAGTAACCAGCTCAGGTCACAGGTACCAGAGAGAATCCCTAAAAGCAGATACATTCTATCCTGTTTCTCCCAGTAGCCAGCTCAGGGCACAGGTACCAGAGAGGATCCGTAAAAGCAGATACATTCTATCCTGTTTCCTCCAGTAACTAGCTCAGGGCATAGGTACCAGAGAGGATCCGTAAAAGCAGATACATTCTATCCTGTTTCCCCCAGTAGCCAGTGCAGGTCACGGGTACCAGAGAGTATCCCTAAAAGCAGATACATTCTATCCTGTGTCCTCCAGTAGCCAGCTCAGGTCACAGGTACAAGAGAGAATCCCTAAAAGCAGATACATTCTATCCTGTTTCTCCCAGTAGCCAGCTCAGGGCACAGGTACCAGAGAGGATCCGTAAAAGCAGATACATTCTATCCTGTTTCCTCCAGTAACTAGCTCAGGGCATAGGTACCAGAGAGGATCCCTAAAAGCAGATACATTCTATCCTGTTTCCCCCAGTAGCCAGTGCAGGTCACGGATACCAGAGAGTATCCCTAAAAGCAGATAAATTCTATCCTTTTTCCTCCAGTAACCAGCTCAGGTCACAGGTACCAGAGAGGATCCCTAAAAGCAGATACATTCTATCCTGTTTCCTCTAGTAACCAGCTCAGGTCACAGGTACCAGAGAGGATCCTTAAAAGCAGGTACATTCTATCCTGTTTCCACCAGTAGACAGCTCAGGGCACAGGTACCAGAGAGGATCCCTAAAAGCAGATACATTCTATCCTGTTTCCTCCAGTAACCAGCTCAGGTCACAGGTACCAGAGAGGATCCTTAAAAGCAGATACATTCTATCCTGTTTCCACCAGTAGCCAGTGCAGGTCACGGGTACCAGAGCGGATCCCTAAAAGCAGATACATTCTATCCTGTTTCCTCCAGTAGCCAGCTCAGGTCACAGGTACCAGAGAGATTCCCTAAAAGCAGATACATTCTATCCTGTTTCCTCCAGTAACCAGCTCAGGTCACAGGTACCAGAGAGGATCCCTAAAAGCAGATACATTCTATCCTGTTTCCCCCAGTAGCCAGCTCAGGTCACAGGTACCAGAGAGGATCCCTAAAAGCAGATACATTCTATCCTGTGTCCTCCAGTAACCAGCTCAGGTCACAGGTACCAGAGAGGATCCCTAAAAGCAGATACATTCTATCCTGTTTCCTCCAGTAGCCAGCTCAGATCACAGGTACCAGAGAGGATCCCTAAAAGCAGATACATTCTATCCTGTTTCCCCCAGTAGCCAGTGCAGGTCAGGGGTACCAGAGAGGAGCCCTAAAAGCAGATACATTCCATCCTGTTTCCTCCAGTAACCAGCTCAGGTCACGGGTACCAGAGAGGATCCCTAAAAGCAGATACATTCTATCCTGTTTCCACCAGTAGCCAGCTCAGGGCACAGGTACCAGAGAGGATCCCTAAAAGCAGATACATTCTATCCTGTTTCCTCCAGTAGCCAGCTCAGGGCACAGGTACCAGAGAGGATCCCTAAAAGCAGATACATTCTAAACTGTTTCCCCCAGTAACCAGCTCAGGACACGGGTACCAGAGAGGATCCCTAAAAGCAGATACATTCTATCCTGTTTCCTCCAGTAGCCAGCTCAGGGCAGAGGTACCAGAGAGGATCCCTAAAAGCAGATACATTCTATCCTGTTTCCTCCAGTAACCAGCTCAGGTCACAGGTACCAGAGAGGATCCCTAAAAGCAGATACATTCTATCCTGTTTCCTCCAGTAGACAGCTCAGGTCACGGGTACCAGAGAGGATCCCTAAAAGCAGATACATTCTATCCTGTTTCCTCTAGTAGCCAGCTCAGGTCACAGGTACCAGAGAGGATCCCTAAAAGCAGATACATTCTATCCTGTTTCCTCCAGTAACCAGCTCAGGTCACAGGTACCAGAGAGGATCCCTAAAAGCAGATACATTCTATCCTGTTTCCTCCAGTAACCAGCTCACGTCACGGGTACCAGAGAGGATCCCTAAAAGCAGATACATTCTATCCTGTTTCCTCCAGTAACCAGCTCAGGTCACAGGTACCAGAGAGGATCCTTAAAAGCAGGTACATTCTATCCTGTTTCCTCCAGTAACCAGCTCAGGTCACAGGTACCAGAGAGGATCCTTAAAAGCAGATACATTCTATCCTGTTTCCTCCAGTAACCAGCTCAGGTCACGGGTACCAGAGAGGATCCCTAAAAGCAGATACATTCTATCCTGCTTCCTCCAATAGTCAGCTTAGGTCCTAGGTACCAGAGAGATTCCCTAAAAGAAGATACATTCTATCCTGTTTCCTCCAGTAACCAGCTCAGGTCACAGGTACCAGAGAGGATCCTTAAAAGCAGGTACATTCTATCCTGTTTCCTCCAGTAACCAGCTCAGGTCACAGGTACCAGAGAGGATCCTTAAAAGCAGATACATCTTATCCTGTTTCCTCCAGTAACCAGCTCAGGTCACAGATACCAGAGAGGATCCTTAAAAGCAGGTACATTCTATCCTGTTTCCTCCAGTAACCAGCTCAGGTCACAGGTACCAGAGAGGATCCTTAAAAGCAGATACATTCTATCCTGTTTCCTCCAGTAACCAGCTCAGGTCACGGGTACCAGAGAGGATCCCTAAAAGCAGATACATTCTATCCTGCTTCCTCCAATAGTCAGCTCAGGTCCTAGGTACCAGAGAGATTCCCTAAAAGAAGATACATTCTATCCTGTTTCCTCCAGTAACCAGCTCAGGACACAGGTACCAGAGAGGATCCTTAAAAGCAGGTACATTCTATCCTGTTTCCTCCAGTAACCAGCTCAGGTCACAGGTACCAGAGAGGATCCTTAAAAGCAGATACATCCTATCCTGTTTCCTCCAGTAACCAGCTCAGGTCACAGGTACCAGAGAGGATCCTTAAAAGCAGATACATTCTATCCTGTTTCCACCAGTAGACAGCTCAGGGCACAGGTACCAGAGAGGAGCCCTAAAAGCAGATACATTCTATGCTGTTTCCACCAGTAGACAGCTCAGGGCACAGGTACCAGAGAGGAGCCCTAAAAGCAGATACATTCTATCCTGTTTCCTCCAGTAGCCAGCTCAGGTCACAGGTACCAGAGAGGATCCCTAAAAGCAGATACAGTCTATCCTGCTTCCTCCAGTAACCAGCTCAGGTCACGGGTACCAGAGAGGATCCCAAAAAGCAGATACATTCTATCCTGTTTCCACCAGTAGCCAGCTCAGGTCACGGGTACCAGAGAGGATCCCTAAAAGCAGATACAGTCTATCCTGCTTCCTCCAGTAACCAGCTCAGGTCACGGGTACCAGAGAGGATCCCTAAAAGCAGATACATTCTATCCTGTTTCCACCAGTAGACAGCTCAGGGCACAGGTACCAGAGAGGAGCCCTAAAAGCAGATACATTCTATCCTGTTTCCACCAGTAGACAGCTCAGCGCACAGGTACCAGAGAGGAGCCCTAAAAGCAGATACATTCTATCCTGTTTCCTCCAGTAGCCAGCTCAGGTCACGGGTACCAGAGAGGATCTCTAAAAGCAGGTCCATTCTATCCTGTTTCCTCCAGTAACCAGCTCAGGTCACAGGAACCAGAGAGGATCCCTAAAAGCAGATACATTCTATCCTGTTTCCTCCAGTAACCAGCTCAGGTCACGGGTACCAGAGAGGATCCTTAAAAGCAGATACATTCTATCCTGTTTCCTCCAGTAGCCAGCTCAGGTCACGGGTACCAGAGAGGATCCTTAAAAGCAGATACATTCTATCCTGTTTCCCTCAGTAGCCAGCTCAGGTCACGGGTACCAGAGAGGATCCCTAAAAGCACATACATTCTATCCTGTTTACTCCAGTAACCAGCTCAGGTCACGGGTACCAGAGAGGATCCCTAAAAGCAGATACATTTTATCCTGCTTCCTCCAGTAACAAGCTCAGGTCACAGGTACCAGAGAGGATCCCTAAAAGCAGATACATTCTATCCTGTTTCCTCCAGTAACCAGCTCAGGTCACAGGTACCAGAGAGAATCCCTAAAAGCAGATACATTCTATCCTGTTTTTCCCAGTAGCCAGCTCAGGGCACAGGTACCAGAGAGGATCCGTAAAAGCAGATACATTCTATCCTGTTTCCTCCAGTAACTAGCTCAGGGCATAGGTACCAGAGAGGATCCCTAAAAGCAGATACATTCTATCCTGTTTCCCCCAGTAGCCAGTGCAGGTCACGGGTACCAGAGAGTATCCCTAAAAGCAGATACATTCTATCCTGTGTCCTCCAGTAGCCAGCTCAGGTCACAGGTACAAGAGAGAATCCCTAAAAGCAGATACATTCTATCCTGTTTCTCCCAGTAGCCAGCTCAGGGCACAGGTACCAGAGAGGATCCGTAAAAGCAGATACATTCTATCCTGTTTCCTCCAGTAACTAACTCAGGGCATAGGTACCAGAGAGGATCCCTAAAAGCAGATACATTCTATCCTGTTTACTCCAGTAACCAGCTCAGGTCACGGGTTCCAGAGAGGATCACTAAAAGCAGATACATTCTATCCTGTTTCCTCCAGTAACCAGCTCAGGTCACGGGTACCAGAGAGGAGCCCTAAAAGCAGATACATTATATCCTGTTTCCTCCAGTAACCAGCTCAGGTCACGGGTTCCAGAGAGGATCACTAAAAGCAGATACATTCTATCCTGTTTCCTCCAGTAACCAGCTCAGGTCACGGGTACCAGAGAGGAGCCCTAAAAGCAGATACATTCTATCCTGTTTCCTCCAGTAGACAGCTCAGGGCACAGGTACCAGAGAGGATCCCTAAAAGCAGATACATTCTATCATGTTTCCTCCAGTAACCAGCTCCGGTCACAGGTACCAGAGAGGATCCCTAAAAGCAGATACATTCTATCCTTTTTCCTCCAGTAACCAGCTCAGGTCACAGGTACCAGAGAGCATCCCTAAAAGCAGATACATTCTATCCTGTTTCCCCTAGTAGCCAGTGCAGGTCACGGGTACCAGAGAGGATCCCTAAAAGCAGATACATTCTATCCCGTTTCCTCCTGTAACCAGCTCAGGTCACGGGTACCAGAGAGGATCCCTAAAAGCAGATACATTCTATCCTGTTTCCTCCAGTAGACAGCTCAGGGCACAGGTACCAGAGAGGATCCCTAAAAGCAGATACATTCTATCATGTTTCCTCCAGTAACCAGCTCCGGTCACAGGTACCAGAGAGGATCCCTAAAAGCAGATACATTCTATCCTGTTTCCTCCAGTAACCAGCTCAGGTCACAGGTACCAGAGAGGATCCCTAAAAGCAGATACATTCTATCCTGTTTCCCCTAGTAGCCAGTGCAGGTCACGGGTACCAGAGAGATTCCCTAAAAGCAGATACATTCTATCCTGTTTCCTCCAGTAGACAGCTCAGGGCACAGGTACCAGAGAGGAGCCCTAAAAGCAGATACATTCTATCATGTTTCCTCCAGTAACCAGCTCCGGTCACAGGTACCAGAGAGGATCCCTAAAAGCAGATACATTCTATCCTGTTTCCTCCAGTAACCAGCTCAGGTCACAGGTACCAGAGAGGATCCCTAAAAGCAGATACATTCTATCCTGTTTCCCCTAGTAACCAGCTCAGATCACAGGTACCAGAGAGGATCCCTAAAAGCAGATACATTCTATCCTGTTTCCTCCAGTAACCAGTTAAAGTCACAGGTACCACAGAGTATCCCTAAAAGTATCTTAAACAATACATGTGTATACACAGAGTATGCTCACACATTCAGGCAGACTGCATTCTCACACACATGCATCTTAAGCAGTACATGTGTATTCACAGAGGATGCTCGCTCATTCAGGTAGACTGCGATCTCATACACATTTATCTTAAACAATACGTGTGTATACATAGAGTAATCTCACGCGTTCAGGCAGACTGCGTTTCATACACATGTATCTTGATGGCTGTATCTTGATGGCTGGTCTAGATTATATGCGTATACATAGAATATATATGCGTATACATAGAGTATATATGCGTATACATAGAGTAATCTCACGCGTTCAGGCAGACTGCGTTTCATACACATGTATCTTAAGCAATATATGAGTATTGTCACAAGCACAACGCCATAACCACTAGTCTTCTAGTTTTTGAGGGTGTGGTGGTTGAGAACCTTCTTCTATCAGCTGTTATATTTATGCTTTAAGTAGAAGAATTGTAGTCGTGTTAAACCAAGGGTAAGGCTTATGACAGAAAAATAATTTTATTTTGAACACAATAGAACAGATCAGGTTCCTGGCACCATTTACAGAATTTTAAATTATAGGATTTTTGCTTAAGGTTCAGCAAGTTGGTGGCAAAGCAAACAGAACTCAGCATTGGCTTTTAAAGTCCTCTTCACTGCAGAAGCTTAGCCTTTTCACATATAACAAGATGCCACTTTTCTTATTGTCCTTTGTCAAACAGAGCAATAGAAAAACAAACTTTACTTCTTCTATGGCAAAATTATCTTCACTCAGCCATAATTCTCTCTGGGCTGCACTTCCAGGTGAAGAACCAAACTTAGGCTATGAAATAAGCATTCACAGTGTCCTCAAGACTCCTATAGCAGGCTTTTCTTATAAACAGAAGCAAAGCACAAACTTTTATAGCAGCCAATTATCTTTCTCTCCATTGTAGAGTTTCAACACAGCTGACACAGAGGCATGAATCACAGCCTTACTTCACTAGCTTATGCTGCAGTAAATTCCTCCTTTCAAAACACACACAGGAATTTACTTTCTCACTGCTTAGCTCTGAGGTTATTTCAGCAAGAGGAACAGTTCTTTCAAGGCTGGCTCTTTTCAACCCTTCAAGTCTAGAGCTTGGCATAAAGAACAATCCATCAACATATCTTCTTCTGTCCCTAGCTCTGACACTGGTTCTCCCAATTGCATAGGCTCCGACTCACCCACTGGATCAGAGTGCCCTGCTGACAGCCTCTCTGGTGGCCTGAAAGCTTCTCTCCTTCCTGGCTCCCACCTTTGTTGCAAACGTGATTCAGGGAAATCACCTCTCTCAGCAATGAGTAGCTCAGCCTGTCTCCAGAGGTTAGCACCTGCTCTGGCTTCTCCAGCATTCCATCGTCCTTGCTCCTCTGAAGTCTGTTCTCTGCTGCTTCCTCTGCTCCTTCTGCAATCACTCCTCTTCCAGCTCCTGCTCCTTCTGCTACTCCTCCTCCTACTGCATAGTTTAACCAAGGTTTATACTCACTGGGATCCAACCCCACCTCTTTCTCTCCCAGGTGTTTGTAATCCCCCTGCCTTCTGACCTCAGAATAATCAGTGCAGTTACTAGAGTGAGGGGTTTTTGTCCTCATGCCTGCAATCTATCCCTCTTACACTGTCAAGCATTTCCTGGAACTTGTTCCAGCTGGGTTTTTTCTACCTTTGAACTGTGGCTCTGGCCTTTTGACCCTGCACACCTAACAGGCCCCTTGATTAAGATGAATTCCTTATGCTGTTCACCTCCCCCATGCTCAAAATGGTTGACTTTGCCACAGTACACACGGAGAGTGCTTGCACATTCATGCAGACTGTACTCTCATACTCGTGTATGTTAAGCAATACATGTGTATACACACATATACCGCTTTATCTTTGAGTCAAAGCCGTTCACATTATAATTCAAACTAGTTTATTGTAAACACTTTTGTGGGTAAATATGGCATGTAGGGAGGGTTAAACATTATAATCTATGTACACTATTAAATACTATGAACTATTTACAAAATTATAATCCAGAGAAGGATAGGGGTCATTTGTGATCTGTGCGTGGTTGAAGGCCATGGTAATCTACTGGGTGTAGTTGTTATGTTGTGTTAAATTAGGTGACGCTCTATATAGAGGAATGTTTTTCGTTTTTTCTGAAGTCTTTCATGTCCTTGGTGGCTCTAATATCTTCTGGAGATGAGCTCCAGAGATCTGGGTCTGCAAATGATAGTTCTCTCTGGGAGGTTGACTGACTTTTGAAAATGTGTTGAGTGGTATTAACAGATTTTTGTTTTGTTTCTTCTGGGTCGATTGTGAGGGTCTTCTCATTAGTTCTTGAAGGATATCTGCTGAGCTGTTATGGATGATTTTGAATATATTGAGGGTTGTTTTAAACCTGATACGGTTTCTGCATCAGCCCCTAAGTTAGGAAGTGGATGGTGAAGTGACTTGTCACGAAGAAAAATGAAATCAATCCCTGGCTTGTTACAGATTGCTTGCCAATAAGGTTTCTTAAATCGGAATCCATTCTCAAATTCTGACGCTTTTGTTGTATTTTCAGGGAGAAGAGTTTGCCAGTAATGCTCGCCGGCATGTTTCCTGTGCTGCTGATGAGCTATCTCGCTCTCACCGAGGTCATGGCTGGTAAGTCATTTCTTCACCCTAGTGATCTGTCCTCTCGCTGTAGCATAGTCATGAGAAGTGAGAGCCTTGGGGGACCAGCGTCCATCTTCATCCGTGACCTTGCTGAAGCCATCCAACGTCCTGGCAACTCTGTGCGATCCTGTGCAGTCATTGTGGTCTGATTCCTAAGACTAACTCCTGTCTGCAGATGCTGCTGGGGCATCCACCTTCCCCGGGGAGAGGGGAGGGGGTAATTCCAGCTTGCCATGCTGATTTACTGGAATACTGAAGATGCTAAGGGGGGCCTTTGAATGAATCCAGCTCAGCTATGTCCAGCTTATCATTTGGAGCAGGAGAATTAAGGAAAAGCAATGGGATTAAAGAGCGGGTGAGAAATGTAGCAAATGGGCTCAACAGCTTAGCAAATGGTGACAGAGGAAGACCAGCATTGCCTATCTAGCCTGCCCAGCAAGGTGTTTCGGGTTGTGACATGCAGGTTACCCCCACTCTATGTTTCTTACCGTGGCTTGTAATTGCCCTGTTATGGTTTTTGGAAGTGTGAAGGTCTTTTAAGTTTTGCTTTGAACAGGAATGATCCTCTTCCCATGTTGGGATCCTCTGTGCTTATTCCACGCCTTTTTTCAATGCCATCGCCGTTTCTTGTCCCCACCACCTCCAGAGGGAAGACATTCCAGAAATCCAACATCACTTGTTATTCCCATTTCCCAGTCATTTATGAATATGTTAAAAAGCAGCGGACCCAGCACAGATCCCTGGGGTACTGCAATATCTTGAAACCAGTAGGTTACAAAATCATGGACAGCACAGTTTCACAAGAAGAAAATCTTGATGGGAGATTTTCCCACATAGTAAGTTTCACGCCATTGCATTACGTTTTTGGAGTATTTGCCCCCAAATGGACAGACAGACATTTTGCAAAACGTTTGTATAATTTCTCCCACCTTCTGTTGAGCTGGATGGTATAAAAAGGTAACTGAGTGGATGAGGACAGGACAGATATCCTGAGAGTCCCGTGACACACACTTAGATTAGGGGAGAAGACTAGAAAAGGACAGAGACTCAGTAATAGGAAGACTGATATCCCGTGTGACCTAACTAGTTAAAGCTGACGCGGAACCAAGGACTCAGCCACCATAAAATACACAGCGGACAAATACTCTGCTATATAAACATAATATACCCAGTGAGCACATAAGTGTAAATACCTGGAAGTTAATCTCTTAAACTATTGAACTTCTTTACTGTTCCTCTTTATATAAACATAAGTAGACTAATATACCCAGTGAGTCCATAAGTGTAAATAGCTGGAAGTTAAGCTGTTAGACTATTGTACCTCTCACTGTTCCTCTTTATATAAACATAAGTAGACTAATATACCCAGTGAGTCCATTAGTGTAAATAGCTGGAAGTTAAGCTGTTAAACTAATTTGTACCTCTCACTGTTCCTCTTTATATAAACATAAGTAGACTAATATACCCAGTGACTCCATAACTGTAAATAGCTGGAAGTTAAGCTGTTAAACTAATTTGTACCTCTTTACCTTTCCTGTTTCATGTAAAACTGTGTGCTGATTAGCCCTGTTACACATTTGTTATTTGTACACGGCCTTGAAAGGCAGTATTGAAGCAAGTTGAAATAAATAAAATACAAATAAATAAACTTAGGAAGTTGTCTTACATGTGGACATTTATTTTAAAACTATGTGGAGTGGAAGAGTAGCCTAGTGGTTCGGAAAGCAGCCTAGAAGCAGAAAGAACAGGGTTCAAATTCCACTGACCTTTGGCAAGTCACTTAACCCTCCATTGCCTCAGGCACAGACAGATTGTAATCCCTTTGGGATAGGGAAAGAGCAACAGTACCTGAATGTAACTTGCCTTAAGATGGTACTATAAAGGCTCGAGCTAAGTAAAAATAAATGTTTCCGTGAAGAAATATCCCCACTTGCTCTCCATATGATAACACCAAAGATACATAGGGCTCGATAATCAAAGCGATTAATACAGTGATTACCGCTGCGTATCTGCAGGTTCTGCTGCCCACAAATAACTGAGCAGTAGCAATAACGAGCTGCTGCCTGGTGATCGCAAAGTGGCAAAAGTCGGCTGCAGCAAAGGTTGCCAAACGTTTACCGCTGAAGTCAGTGGGACAGCAGCTGAATATTGCTGCCGACTGTTAGCTTCCTGACTATCTAGCCAGGCAACCTGGATATCCAATGCTGCGAGCCGGATATGACCGCGGCACTGAATACTGCGAGCCGCTACCGATGAATATCGGGCCTGCAATATATAGAAATGTCACAGCTGTTTAGAGAAAGCCAACTGCAGCATTTGGTTATTGAGCTGTATGGAGCGATACTCAGAGCGGCCGGTATTTAAATGCCGTTAGCCACAGTGTTTAAATATTGGTGGGACATTCAGTGGCAGTATCTGGAAAGACATTGCAGCACTAGTCAGATAAGTACCAGCATAAGTTAGCCTGATATTCAGCCGGGACATCTCCGGATAACAACGTAGGACAGTTTCTTAGGCAGCCACGTTACCTGCTGATGTCCGGGCAGAGTTATCAGGGTAACGTATGTTGGCACCTCTCCGAATAGCCATCAACACATCTTCTCTCCACCCACAGACTGCCCCTGCACTATCTGCATAGTGCCACTGAGTAGCCCCTTCAGCATCTGTTGGCTGGTTTGCTAAGGGCTTTGAATATTGACTCCGATGCCCCTAATGCTCTACACACTACTCAACATCAAAAAGCTATCATTCCATGAACTCCAACAAAGCTTCTCAGATGTCTCACAATGGCTATCCGAAAACCACCTATCCATAAACCTGAAAAAAACGGAAGCTCTACTCATCACCAGGAATGTTTCCTTCACCCCCCCCCCCCCCCCACCTCCATCACCAACACCGAAATTCAAATCAAACCAGAAGTAAGGTACTTGGGAATCACCCTTGACAGCCACCTCACATTGAAGTCGCAAATAGCGAATGCAGCCAGAGCAACTTATTAGAAAACCCATACAGTACAACACCTCCGTCCTCTCCTCGCCCCATCAGACTTCCACTCAGCTCTCCAAGCCCTCACAGCATCCCACAAGACTACTGCAACTCAACCTATCCAACGACTCCCAAAATCAACACTCCAACCCCTTCAAACGGATATTCATTCAGCCGCACGGACCATTACACACACATCCAAGTATGGACACGTCACTCCCATCTTCAAACAGCTCCACTGGCTCCCTCTGCAAAGGAATAAAGGGAATACTCTACAAGATCCTGCTAATGACTCACAAAGCCCTATTCCATCAGTCATCTACCCATCTCCACTCCCTTATTACCCCGCAACAATCAAACAGATCACGAAGAACCCCCATCATGAATACACTGATCCCCCCCCTCGAGCTATAACATAGAGTACCCAACAGGCCCATGCCAGAGCCTTCAAATTTTATGCCCCAACTACTTAGAACTCCCTCCCAGCCAATATAAGAAACATCACAGACCTCCCAATCTTCCGCAAACTCCTCAAGACATACCTCTTCACCCTCCATTTTGACTCCTCCCCCAACAACTGAACACCACAACAACTAAGTACCACTCCTAATCATCCCCTTAACCCCAACATTATAAGAACATGGCAGCTCTCACACCCTAGCAGCCCCCGCCATATGAAACTCTCTCCCTGACCACCTCAGAGCAACAAACAACATCAAAGAATTCAGAAAGCTGCTTAAAACTGAACTATTCATAGACCATTTCAAGGACCTCACAGAATGACTCTTAACCAAACATTAAGATAACAAAGCCATCCCTGTAAATATGTATCTGTAAATATGTATCTTAAGCGCACAATGTATATAGCTCACATCAAAATCGACCACACTCACTCACTCAGCACACTGTGTCAATTCTTCCACTGCATGCTAATGACAACTCACCCTTCATTGATTGTTTGCTGTGCCAACCGCTTTGATTTCATGATAAAGCGGTATACCAAGTCCGTTTTAAATAAATAAATAAAAAATATGTAGTCATCATATCAAGCACTAGATGAACGATCATCAACCTGTACATAATCTTCCCATCCACCCTACCCCTGCTCATTTATTTTATTTATTTATATTCTCTTGGCATCAGTGTGGTTTACATTGAACAAACTGAAATTATGGCATCAGTGTGGTTTACATTGAACAAACTGAAATTACATTGAACAGGGCATTATAACTTGGAGATAACTATTTTACAGGGAACATGGGCTATGGAGGGTTAAGTGGCTTGCCCAAGACCACAAGGAGCACCTGTGGGACTAGAAACCCCAGTCCTTCCGGCCCAAGGTTGCTGTCCTCTAGTGGGATTTGAACCCCTGACCTTCCAGCCTGAAGTACCTTGCCCCAACCACTAGGCCACTCCTCCACTCCATTGTACATAGTTACCTGTTATAATGTAAATCCCTTGTTCACTGAACATAGTTACCTGTTATAATGTAAAAGTTGTTTGTACAATTTCCAGTACCTTGCAAACCGCTTTGACCATTGCGAAAAGCAGTATATAAACTTAGCCAAATAAATAAATAAATGATTGAGGTCTGCTGTTCATTTTGCTGAATTTATGAGCCTAATTGAGGCGCTTAGTGTTGAAAATCAGTGCTAAGCTCCAAACATTTTTCTTCTGTCCTAAATCCATCCCTCTTGTCATATATTTTTTGGCACCTAAATGTAGAAATTTAGTGAAAGTTTGAGCATAAAATTAGGTACTCAGCCCCAGTCAACTTTCAAACAGGTTAATTTAGAAGCAGTACTCTCAAAGTCAGGGGCCTAAATCCTTTGAAGAGTGACTCCATACTTTAGGTAGTGCATGCCACATTTATAAATTAAGCTTGGAAATTTATGTGAACTAAAGAGCAGTGGGTCGATATTGAAACCCCACAATCAGTGTTTTCTTAAAAGCTGACCGTGGTGATTAAGTGTTTGACATTCTTCACAGTCCATAGAAGTGGCTGAATAAAGTAAGAGCAGTGATCGCTGCCACTATACGAATATTTAGCTCCAATTCATATAGTTATATGGTTTAATTTAGAACAGCAAAAAAGTGGTTTAATCTAGGAAGCCTTTATGTCTGTCCTAAATTAAACTGAGAGCTGTAAGGATTGTGGCCCAATTTTGCTGACTATCCCCACGCACTGCTCCGACACTTTCCGGATCGGGTCTGTGCCACTGAAAATTCAGCACATCATGGCTAGGGAATTATTTGTCTACCCATGTGAAGGCGCATTGCAGAAAGGAGGTGGAGAGAGGAATTCACACGTCCATGTGAGGACTTGGAGAATTATGACAATGTTTTACAAGAGGTTCTGTCAAACGCAGAGCTCCTTGTAAAACAGCTGCAGGACTGCTTGGGTGTGCTTTTGACATCTGGCAGGAGCAGCGATTTTAAGAAACTGCCTGGGGAAAAAAAATCCATGGAACCCCCCATACACATGTGCGTGTGAGCAGCCTCTTAAAATTGCTGTGCCTGTGATGAAGACATCTCTGGTTCAGTACTACAGGTTGCACCCCCCTATCCAATCAATGCCCTGTCTCAGCTAGCCCAGACTGTTCAGACTCTACCTTCTCCCCTACCCCCAAAGCACAGTGTTCAAGTCCCCCTCCTCTCTAAACAGCTCCAATACCCTCATCACACCCCAGAAGCACATTGCCCAAGACCCTCCCCAGTCAGCTCCGATTTCCCTCTCTCCCAAGGACCCCATGCCACAAAATGCCCTCTACCTGATCCCCAAACAACCATAATCCATTTAGTGCCCTCCTGACAGGCCACCCCCATCCTCCAGTCCCAGATGGTGTGAGCAGGAGCAAGAGAGCGTATGGCCTCATCCAAAATGCTCAGTGAAGATGAGAAGAAATCAATACACAATCTAAATACACAATCTAAATACACAATCAAATACACAATCTAAAACAAAAACAACACTGAAGTCACACCAACAACCAACAGTGTAGAAAAGAGACCTCATTGAGTGTTATCATCAAGCCGACGCAACGGCTCTATGCCACGGTAACCAATCAAACACACCGTAAACTGGCACAATAGGCTACAGGGACCCACCACCACTGGCCAAAAAGACTCCACATTAATAACATAATAATCATATTTCAAAAGTTGCATAGTTAGCATTGCATATGTTGCATGATTTGTCTTGCAATAGAGTAGACACCCAGGAAGGTGTAGATAACATGAGGAGGGATCTAGCTAAGCTTGAAGAATGGTCTAGAATTTGGCAACTGGGATTTAATGTTAAAAAATGTAAGGTCATGCATTTGGGCTGCAGCAATCCAAGGGAGCAATATAGTATAGGGGGTGAAGTACTTTTGTCCTCCAAGGAAGAGCGGGACCTAGGCGTGGTTGTGTCTAATGATCTTAAAGTAGCTAAACAGGTAAAAAAGGCAACGGCAAAAGCTAGAGGGATGCTTGTGTGCATAGGGAGAGGAATGGCTAGCAGTAAAAAGGGGGTGATAATGCCACTGTATAAGTCTTTGGTGCAACCTCATTTGGAGTATAGTGTGCAATTCTGGAGACCGCACCTTCAAAAGGATATAAACAGGTTGGAGTCAGTACAGAGGGTGGCTACTAAAATGGTTAGTTGTCTTCATTATAAAACATATGAGGACAGACTTAAAGATGCTAATATGTACACCTTAGAGGAAAACCATCAATCAGTGAAAAACCTGGATACACACAAAGCCCGTGTTTCAAAAAGAATTTACAGCAAAAAATTAATTTTTTGTCGGAGAGGCCAACCAAGCAGAAGGAAGCACACCTTGTGCCGTTGTGGCCCGTCCATTTTATTAGATAAGACGTGAGTCCTTAAATTTTCTTAAAAGCAATTGAATGCGTTACTTAGCTGAATCAATAGCAGAAAGGCTGTAAGTTGAAGTAGCGGGAGGACGACGTGACACGTTTCGGGGAGGTAGAAAACTTAATCCCCTGCTTCAGGTCAATGCCGCCAAATGATGTAACATCAGCCCTGTTGAACCCGGAAGGGTAGAAAACCGGCTTTATTTAAAAGGGCCGGCCTCAAAGACATCCGCTAAATTGCCATAAGTCAATCACATCAGCTGTTACAAAAAAGACCAATCAGAGGTTAAAAGGCAGGAACCTTAGAGGAAAGGCAGGATAACAGGGGATATGACAGAGACATTTAAGTACCTCCATAGCATAAATGCACAAGAGGAGAGCCTCTTTCGATTGACAGCAAGCCCTGCTATGAGGGGACATAGCAAAGGGTGAAAGGGGATAGACTCAGGAGTAATATGCAGAAATATGGAATTCTCTTCCACACCACCTGAGAGCAACTATAGATGTTGCCGACTTCAGAAAGTTCTTAAAAAAACATCTATTTACCGAGCACTTCGACACCATAGAAGTCAAGTAACTTTATTGATAAATCCATTGACCAGACATATCCAACAGGTTGCCCAATGGACAAATCATCAAGCCTCTGTAAAGAGTTCAAAGATCCCTGTAAATAGTTAAAATGTTGTATGTATACACTGCTGTTAATCGCTATTGTAAATAGTTCTGATGAAACGTTCCATGTAAACAAAGTTATGTTCATCGTAAACCACTTTGAGAATTTGTAAAGTGGTACTGTATATAAAAAATGTTAAATAAATAAATATAGAAAGAGTGGTAGATGCCTCTCTTATTACCTCTAGTGAACCCATTAGATCCAGAAGAACGTGCACACAGAATACCCTCTCAATTCTATCCCATTTTTGTAATACAATCAAAACTACAAGTTCAAGAACAGTCTTGTTTGTTGCCCCTACTCTCTGGAACGCTCTCCCAGACAACCTAAAACTAATAAAAGATCTACAGACTTTTAGAAAAGAGCTTAAAACATTCCTCTTCATTCAACACTTTAACCTCAACACCTCTATTACTCCCCCTCAAACACCATGATTCACCCCTACTTCTCTCCGCTGTATACTGGAAAAATACATATACAATAAATACATACCCTCCTGAACCTCTTTCGCACTTGATATAGCGTAAATTGGTAATTACTCTTCTCCCACCCCCCAACCTTTCTCTTTATGAAACTCCATTTACAGTAATATATTTCTCCCTTATCCCGTCCCCTTCCCCACCCTACACTGTAAATAGCTCTGCCTCAGCATCCGCTATTCTGCTGTATATGTGAACAGCTGATTTGTAATATAGTTTGATATGTTCTATGTTCTTTGTGAATGAGTTCTGTTCATTGTAAACTGCCCCTGATCACTGGAAGGGGCGGTATATAAAAGCCTTTAAATAAATACATGATGCATGGAATAGTCTCCCAGTGGAGGTGGTAGAGACAAGGACAGTATCTGAATTTAAGAAAGCATGAGACAGACACAGAGGATCTCTAAAGGAAAAAAGGGGAGTTTTGCAATTGATATGGAAGGGCAGACTAGATAGGTCATATGATCTCTTTCTGCCGTCATGTTTCTCTGTTTTTTGCATGAGGAATGCGTTTAGTGCGGCGGGTATTCAGCACACCGGATAGTGACTGCCACTGAATTTCCGGATTCAGCGGTGACAGCCAACCAGATAAAATTAGAACAGCCTCACTCTGTTGTTGTTATGTGCCGCTGAGTTTATGTCGATTCATGTCAACCCTGTGGATTGTTGTCTTAAATTGTGTTCGGCCTTCAGTCAGGCGGATATAATTGTTGATAGAGTGGTACCCATAGCTGCTGTTATTGTATCGCTCTATCTCATTGCCGGTCTTCCTCTTTTCCGCTGACCTTCTACCTTGCCAAGCATGATGTCTTTCTCTAATGATCTCTCTCTTCACAGGATAAGGGGACCTGCCTTGCTCTGTCCATGGATAGAGCCAGAGGGTCTTCAAAAATATTCAGAGACTGGTGCAGTAAAGTACACTAGGCTTTCTGCATAGCTTAGCTTGGCTGTTACGCACAACTTTGTGCATTACCAGTGCAAATTGGAGTTTTGCACACAAGCTAACTGTGTGCAAAGCCTCAAGCAGGATATAGTACATTTAAATCTATGGTAACGAAGCAATTAGCTGTTCTTTACAGATGCAGAGAAGTGTGGAGAAGACGAGAGGGTTGAGCAGGGTCGGAGGAGGTGTAAAGAGCTCGCTTGTTCTGTGATGAGTCTTCGTGAGGAATTTATGCCTGTTTCTCCTCTTTACCTCCAGCCGGGACCATACCGAGCTAGAAATGCACCTTGTGCGACTAACACATCTGATGCCCCCATCTGCCCCGGCCACGTGTAGTAACATGCTGTTTTTCAGTTTCCTGGAAGCCAGATATCAGCGCCCTTTTATGCTCGCGCAGACCTTGGTACGGCCCTGCCCCAGCATACAGGATCTGCAGCTTCTTTCTGGGGTTTATCTGGTTAGTGGAGCCTGCTGACTGGATAAATCCACTGAGGGGTATTCAGAGACATTAACCGGATGCAATGCAGTGTGCGCCTTCGAGTCCGTGCTGACTCCTGGTGACCCAGCAGCTCCTGGGGTTTCTTGGCAGTGTGACCGGAGGTATAGGGCCATTGGATTTCCACTGAAACTGCTCCTGCATGGCTAAGATAGTGCCGAGTGGTTTGTGGGTAGGGCAGGGCAATTCCAACATGTACCCAGTTAGAGGCGATATTCAGCCACTCTCTGGATGTTAAAAACACAAAGTTAAGACAATGTTTTTGTGACCCAACTGTAGGTTGCACTTATCCAGTTAAGAGACTGATTATCACTGTTAACCAGACAGCAATGGCAGTCAGTACTGAAACCAGATATTTTAAATGCTGCTTAAAAAACACGGATTGCGGAGTTTGAATTTCAACCTGATGATGTCCAATTACACATTTTTCTAGGATTGTTGTAGGAAGGCTGTTGCTGAGATGATCATGATTGTTGATTACTGATATAATTATGAAAATCTTGGGGGGGGGGGGGAGGTAGTATAGAAACATGACGGCAGAAAAAGACCACATGGCCTATCTAGTCTTCCCTTCCATATCAACTAAAATATCCCCTTTTTATCTTTAGAAATCCTCTGTGTTTGTCCCATGCTTTCTTGAATTCAGATACTGTCCTCGTGTCCACCACCTCCACTGGGAGACTATTCCACGGATCAACCACTCTTTTTGTAAAGAAATCGTAGATGAGTGGAATCGTCTCCCAGTGGAGGTGGTGGACATGCAAGGCTGAAGGTTCGTCAAGGGCATCCAAAACCCTTTCCCTAGCCCTGGATTCCTCAGGAGCTCTCTGTGAGATTTTATGGTTTCATCTCTTCCATACAGGACCTGCACCTCGATCCAGTTGCCCACCGGGATGGTTCTACTACAAATCTAACTGCTACGGATACTTTCGCTTCGAAACGACTTGGGCTGATGCTGAGGTAAGCAGCAGAGATGAGGTCCTGCTTGTTCCTATGCTGATCTCTGCAGATAACAGCTTCATTGAGGCTGCATCTCTCTGGGGGAATCTTTCACAAGACACTTTTCCATGGAAATGGCCATGTAGAAGAAATATCTGAAAAGTTACCAACTTGAGAGTAATTTTATAAAGGTTTTCTGAGTGTAAAGACTTTTTATATAGCTGTGCAGTGATTTCCACCTGCATACTTACGAGGAGTGTACATGTCAACATTTTTTATTTTGTTGTGTTTACCATGTTGTTTACAGGATTTTTTTTTCTATTATTCGATTTTTATATTTTGTTTTGTTTCAGGAGGAATGTCAAGACCTGTAAAGCGTGTAAATGCCTCTTAGAGGGATATTGAGCAGTTAGTGCTGCTGAATATTTGCTATTAAGGCCGCTGCAAGCCCTCACCCATTTTCAGACATCCAGAGCACAAAAAGAGCTTCTAACATAACCCCCCTATACGGGTAATAGGGCACATTATTGAGCATGGAGGTGGTTATCACTTTGTAACTGGTCTCTGCATGTACACTGTAAGGTACATCCTTGTCGGGGTGAACATAAGAACATAAGATATGCCATACTGGGTCAGACCAAGGTCCATCGAGCCCAGTATCCTGTTTCCAACAGTGGCCAATCTAGGTCATACGTACCTAGCAGTTTCCCCAAGAGACACAAGTTCCACAATGCTTGTATTGGGTCAAGCATTGATATCCTGGGTCCCTTATAATAGTGGACCTTTCCTCCAGGAACTTGTCAAAACCTTTTTTAAACCCAGCTACACTAACAGCCTTTACTATATCCTCTGGTAACAAATTCCAGAGTTTGATTACACATTGAGTGAAAAAATATTTTCTCTTATTAGTCTTAAATAGTTTACCCTGTAGCTTCATTGCATGTCCCCTAGTCTTTCTATATTCTAATAACGTAAACAATCGATCTACGTTTACCCGTTCCACTCCATTCATTAATTTATAGACTTCTATCATATCTCCCCTCAGCCATCTCTTTTCCAGGTTAAAGAGTCCTAATCTTTTTAGCCTTTCTTCATAGGGGTATCCTTCCATCCCCTTTACCATTTTGGTGGCTCTTCTCTGAACCTTTTCTAATAACGCTATATCCTTTTTAAGATTCGGCAACCAGAACTGCATACAATATTCAAGGTGCGGTCTCACCATGGAACGATATAGAGGCATTATAATATCTTTTGTTTTATTTTCCATTCCTTTCCTAGAATTCTATTTGCTCTCTTGGCCGCCGCTGCACATTGGGCCGAGGGTTTTTAACATGTTATCCACGATGATGCCTAAATCTTTTTCTTGGGTGGTGGTTCCCAATATGGAACCTTGCATCGTGTAACCATAGTTTGGGTTGTTCTTTCCTAGGTGCATAAATTTGCACTTGTCCACATTAAATTTCATCTGCCATTTTGATGCCCAATCTTCCAATTTATCACGATCCTCTTGCAATTTGCCATAATCCTCTTGGTTTTTAACAACTTTAAATAGTTTTGTGTCATCTGCAAATTTGATAACCTCACCAGTTAGTCCCTATTCCATGTCATTTATGAATATGTCAAAAAGCAGCAGACCCAGTACAGATCCCTCTGGGGTACTTCACTATTCACCTTTTTCCATTGGGAAAATTGGCCATTTAGCCCTACCCTGTGCTTTCTATCTTTTAACCAGTTCCTGATCCACAATAGTATACTGCCTCCTATCCCATGACTCTTTACTTTTCCCAAAAGTCTCAGATGAGGGACCTTGCCAAAGGCTTTCTGAAAGTCCAAATACACTATATCAACCGTCTCACCTTTGTCTACCTGTTTATTCACGCCTTAAAAAATACATAACAGATTAGTAAGACAAGATCTTCCTTGTCTAAAGCCATGTTGGCTGTCTCCCATTAGGCCATGACTATCTACATGCTGAGTAATTTTGTTCTTTATGATGGTTTCTACCATTTTTCCCGGTACTGACATAGGCTCACCGGTCTGTAGTTTCCCGGATCACCCCTGGAACCCTTTTTAAAAATTGGTGTTAAATTGGCGATCCTCCAATCTTCAAGTATTACAGATGATTTTAATGATAGTTCACAGATTACTAATAGCAGGTCTGCAATCTCATATTTCAGTTCTTTCAATACCCTTGGATGTATACCATCCGGTCCAGGTGATTTGCTATTCTTCAGTTTATCAAATAGTTGTAATACATCTTCCCGGGTGTAGCGATATTTCTATCAATTCTTCTGCAGTATCACCTTTATATACCACTTCAGTCATGGGTAACATCCCTACATCTTCCTCAGTAAAGACCGAAACAAAGAATTCATTCAGTCTCTCCGCTATAGCCTTGTCCCCTCTTACTGCCCCTTTTACTCCTCTATCATCTAATGGTCCAACTGACTCACTCACCAGATTTTTGCTACAAATGTACTTGAAAAAATCTTTATTATGCGTTTTTGCTTCCTTAGCAAGTTTCTTCTCAAATTCTCTCTTTGCCTGCCTTATCAATGCCTTGCATTTAACTTGCCAGTACTTGTGCTGTTTCCAGTTTTCATCATTTGGCTCTTTTTTCCATTTCCTGAAAGATGCTTTTTTGGCAGCAACAGCCTCTCTGACCTCACCTTTAAACCATGCTGGCAGTTTTTTGGACTTCCTTCCACTTTTCTTAAAGTGTGGAATACAGCTGGTCTGGGCTTCCAAGATAGTATTTTTCAACAACACCCAAGCTTGATATAAGTCTTTAACTTTTGCAACTGCTCCTTTTAGTTTTTTCTTTTTTTTTAATTTTATATTTATAAAATTTTACAATATAATCAAGAAAGCATATACAATCCTTCTTGCAGAAACAGGATGACATTCAGAGAATAAACATGTAACAAAATGCAATTAAGAAATATAAAGAAACACAGTGTCAAACCTCCCTAGTCCACAATATAGGGGGATCGTTCATGTAAAATATAAACCCAAATATGCAAAGAAACAAGGCAGAAGTCAAAATTCAGAGAAAATGTAACATGAGCCTAAGGAGGATCGATTGAGGATTCTAGTTGCCTGGTGTTTATGAAGGCTAACAGCTGAGAGGGCTCAAAAAAAAATATAGGAAACCGCATGATATTTCACCAAGCACTTGCAAGGGTGTTTGAGAAAAAAAAGCCCACCCAGCTGTAAGACTCCAGGACGGAGCAAGAGAAACTCTCTGCACCATTTCTGGGTGTCTCGGGCCAAATCAGGATACATATGCACTGCTAGGCCATGAAAAGGAAGCTTCCTTTTCCAAAAAAAGAGCCTTAACATCCAGTCTTTGTCAGACAATAAAGCAAATGTTATAGGCAAAGTGGAAGGTTCCAGAGAGTCAAGCCCAGAGTTTTCCAACAAATCAGTAACATTCAATTCTTCCCCTTGTTCCAAGCCACCCCCTAGGACCCTACCAACAGATACCTGCTTCGCCTTAGGGAGGTAATAGATTTTAACCAGAGGTGGTATTAATTCAGGGGAAACCCCTAATACCTCACCTAGTTACTCTTTAAACATATCCCTAGCGGTAACAGAGGGGGTCCTAGAAAAATTAACAATACGCAAATTATTTACACAAGAAAGATTATCCAGTTGTTCTAATTTATATTGCACCGACAAAAAGTTATTTTTAAACACGTTGGATTGGTCTTCAAGATTAGTCCCTCCACCAACACGGACATATCCGAGATTTTCCTTTCCAGGTCGGTAACGGAGCCCATCACTACATTCACTTTACATAGAAACATAGAAATATGATGACAGAAAAAGACCACATGGCCTATCTAGTCTGTCCTTCCATAACAACAACTACAACAGTCCCCTTTTTACCTTTAGAGATCCTCTGTGTTGGTCCCATGCTTTTTTGAATTCAGTTACTTTCCTCATCTCTACCACCTCCACTGTGAGGCTATTCCACAGATCCACTACTCTTTCTGTAAAGAAATATTTCCGCATATCACTCCTGAATCTATCTCCCTTCACCCTCATCCCATGTCCCCTCGTAGCAGAACTTGCTTTCAATTGAAAGAGGCTCTCTCCCTGAACATTTATGCCACGGAGGTATTTAAACATCTCAATCATATCACCTCTATCCCGCCTTTCCTCTAAAGTGTACAAATTAAGATCCTTCAGTCTGTCCTCAAATGCTTTATAATGAAGACCACTAATCATTTTAGTAGCCACCCTCTGCACTGACTCCATCCTGTTCACATCCTTTTGAAGGTGCGGTCTCCAGAATTGCACACTATACTCCAAATGAGGTCGCACCAAAGACTTATACAGAGGCATTATCACCTCCTTTTTTCTGCTAGCCATTCCTCTCCGTATGCAGCCAAACATCCTTCTAGCTTTTGCCGTCGCCTTTTCTACCTGTTTAGCTACTGTAAGATCATCAGACACAACCACGCCTAGGTCCCGCTCTTCTTTAGTGGACAAAAGTACTTCACCCCCTATACTATATTGTTCCCTTGGATTGCTGCAGCCCAAATGCATGACCTTACATTTTTTAACATTAAATCCCAGCTGCCAAATTCTAGACCATTCTTCAAGCTTAGCTAGATCCCTCCTCATGTTATCTACACCTTCCTGGGTGTCTACTCTATTGCAGATTTTGACATCATCCGCAAAGAGGCAAACCTTACCTGAAAGCCCTTCCGCTATTTCACTAACAAAGATGTTAAAAAGAATCAGACCAAGGACAGATCCCTGGGGCACACCACTGATAACATCCTTCTCCTCAGAGTGAGCTCCATTTACTTGTACTCTTTGTCGCCTCCCACCCAACCAATTTCTAACCCAAGTAGTAACTTTAAGGTCCATCCTTAGGGAGCTCAGTTAAAGTGGAAATTTCAGGAAGTAAAGCTTCACCCAATGAGACAATAGCATTTCATATAGTCTCTAGTGTAAAATTCATAGGGCGTTGCAAAGAAAAAATCACCTCTGATTCAGCCGTTGGACCTACAGCCTCCATAGACGTCAGCGATCCACCTCGTCATGCAGGAAGAAAATCTTTCTCTGCACGGTCACCTCCAGACAGCACCGTCGATTGTAAGGAGCGGAGCTCACTACCAGCTCGACGCTCAGGCTCCTCCAGCACTCCTTCTCCTGTCCCTCGCGATGTACCAACCACTCCTGTCAGCGCAGGAGAGGGTACCTCCAGGAAGCCCTCCGGCAGCAGGCAGCTATGAGGACTTTTAGTTTTTTCTTAACTATTTTCTCATTTTCTCATAGTCTCCCTTTTGAAAGTTAAAAGGTAGTACTGTGGATTTCCTTACTATCCCTCCTCCACTAATTAAATCAAACACAATCATGCTATGATCACTATTGCCAAGTGGCCCCAACACCCTTATCTCTTGCACTGGATCTGGTGTTCCACTAAGGACTAGGTCCAATATGGCTTCCCCTCTGGTCGGTTCATGTACCAGCTACTCCAAGAAGCAGTCATTTATTTCATCTAGGAATTTTATCTCTCTAGCATGTCCTGCCGTGACACTGACCCATTCGATACCAGGGTAATTGAAATCACCCATTATTATTACTGTGCTATAACTTTTGTTAGCTTCCTTGATTTCTTTGAGCATTTCATCATCCATTTGTTCATTCTAGCCAGGCGGTCGATAGTACACCCCCACTGCCATCGCTTCCCCTTTTTACATGGAATTTCAATCCATAGAGATTCTACAGCAAATTTTGTTTCCTGCAAAACTTTAATCCTTTCTGACTCAATGCCCTCTCTAACATAGAGCGCAACCCCTCCACCAATTTGATCAGCTCTATCATTATGATGTAGTACCCAGGTATCACAGTGTCCCACTGGTTGTCCTCCTTCCACCATATCTCAGATTCCAATCATATCTAACCTCTCATTTAGTGCTATATATTCTAACTCTCCCATCTTATTTTTTAGACTTCTAGCATTTGCATAGAAGCATTTTAGAGACTGTATTTTATTCATATTAATCTGGCTATTAGTAGGCATGGGTAATTTGGAATCTTTCTTTTTTTTTTTTAATTTAAAAACCTATTTATTTAAGGTAATATAAAGGTAATACAAGCAATAAAACAATATACATTGAAACAATAAACATTGAAACAATATACATTCCAAAATAATAACAATCGAATATCTATAACTCCAGCCCACAATATGGAGTGTGATACTAAAAGAAAATAACAGAGGAAAAAGAAAAACATCCCAGTATGGAGCGAGAAACAAATCAGACTCTTAATACTTAGCTAGGGCCCCGGATAAATTAAATTACGCTTTGGCCAAGCCTTTCAAAAAGCTTTCCAATTGAAGAGAATCATAAAAAATATAAGATTTACTTTGATACATTACAACACATTTGCATGGATATTTTAATACAAAAGTAGCTCCCAAAGCCAAGACGCGAGGTCTAAGCACAAGAAAAGCTCTGCGTTTCAGTTGGGTAGTACGACAAACATCGGGAAATATCTGAATCAATTGGCCAAAAAACTTCTCATGACGATTTTTAAAATAAGAACGTAACACTAAATCTTTATCTCTCTCTAATGGGAAGGAAACAAGTAAAGTAGCACGAGAGGAAATTTCCTCAGTAGAGGTTTCTTAGAAAGCGGAAAGATCTAAACTAGGCACATTTAAATGATCCATTTCGCCATGATCACAATCACCTCCCCCAGTCACCAGATCCGAAGCGGAAGATTTTCTGACTCCAGTCGGTAAATAATAAATTTTTGATAGAACTATTGCATCGGGGTCAGACAATCTCAACACTTCCTTGATATATTTAAGAAACAATATACTGGGTGAGAGGTAATGTGTCTTGGGGAAATTCAATAAGCGGAGATTTTTTGCACGCAAAGCATTTTCAAGCATTTCGTCATGGCGATGTAATATCAAAGAATCCTGGACTGCAGAAGCCAGAACACCCTGTATGGAGGAAACCGACCCCTCTAGCTTAGCCTTAGAATGTTCCAAATCAGTCAACCGGTCTTGACAATTAGATAGAACAGTCACAGTATCATAAGTAAATTTAGATAGCTGCACCAAAGAGGAATTTAAGGATAACTCAGTTCGGGATACGACTTGCCATATATCCTGTAAAGAAACCTCCGTCGGTGGTTTGGGAGCTTCAACAGCTGAGGAAAACTCAAAAGGAGAAGGCAATGCAGTGGTGACAGAGTTTATCTTTAAGAAGGCGTCTGGAAGCAGAGCAGAATCAATTGCCGGGTCCGCCCCGACACTACGAAAAGAGCCTGCCTCCAACGATGAGGGCTCTATGCTGGGTAGAGTCATAACCCTACGCGGTTGTGGAGATAGATCCTCGGAGCATAAACTGGCTGACATGGAGGACTCCGAAACAGCATGAGTGGCCAGGGAGGACACCAGGGATGTAACGTGACTATCCATGGGTCCTACAACCTTGACAGCCTTAATAGACGATGCAGATAAGGAGACAACTTTCTTCTTCCGTTTCCCCATACAGCACAGTAGAATAAACAAACTAAACTTCTGTAAACTCCGATCTATTCCGAAGTGCTCCGAAGGGGCTCCAAAGGGGCAGGGCCTGCCCCTTTGGACACGCCCCTTCGGAGCACGTGCCCGCGGACACGCGCCCGCGGTGCGCGTGCCCGCGGACACGCGCCCGCGGTGCGCGTGCCGCGGTGGGGGCTGAGTTCTTAAAGCCCACAGTGCTCACGTGATCAAAGGACGCCCCGGGAGAGCACCAATCCGCTCCAGTCAGGAAATAGAAGAAAAGCACACACTCAAAGTGCCGCGGTGGGGGCTGAGTTCTTAAAGCCCACAGTGCTCACGTGATCAAAGGACGCCCCGGGAGAGCACCAATCCGCTCCAGTCAGGAAATAGAAGAAAAGCACACACTCCGGTAATTTGGAATCTTTAAGCTCTGTCTGCTCCATACTGAAGGGCATTTGGGGTACTTTACTCTTTTTTGGAACCTCTCTCCTTTCGGTAGTATCCTTCAAGGATATATTCTTCTGAACCATGCGCTCTTGGGTGACTGTCAGCTTTCCCCTGTCATCTAGTTTAAAAGCTGCTCTATCTCCTTTTTAAAGGTTAATGTCAGCAGCCTGGGACCATCCCGGTTAAGGTGAAGCCCATCCCTTCGGAAGAGCCCCTCCTTTTCCCAGAATGGTCCCCAGTTCCTAACAAATACAAAACCCTCATCCTTGCACCATTGTCTCATCCATTCATTTAGACTCCGGAGGTCTGCCTGCCTTTTGGGTCCTGCGCGTGGAACGGGAAGCATTTCGGAGAAAGCTACCCTGGAAGTTCTGGATTTCAACTTCCTACCTAAAAGCCTAAATCTAGCCTCCAGAACCTCCCTACCACATTTTCCTATGTCATTGGTACCGACATGTACCAAGACAGAAGACTGCTCCCCAGCACTAAGACCTTATCTAGGTGGCACGTGAGGTCCGTTACCTTCGTACCAGGCAGGCATGTTACCAGGCGATCCTCACATCCACCAGCCACCCAGCTATCTACATGTCTAATGATCGAATCACCAACTATAATGGCTGTCCTAACCCTTCCCTCATGGGTACATGGCCCTGGAGAAACTTCCTCAGTGTGAGAGGGTTTTACATCACCTGGAGGACAGGTCCTAGTTACAGGATCACTTCCGGGCACAACAGGGTGATGCTCTCCTGTCACATGACCTCTCTCCTCCATGGCAACAGGGATGCTGCCAGACTGGAGGTGGGACTTCAGGACTATATTCCTGTAGGTCTCGTCTATGTACCTCTCTGTCTTTCTTATGTCTTCCAAGTCTGCTACTCTAGCCTCTAGAGAACGGATTCATTCCCTGAGAGCAAAGAGTTCCTTGCACCTAGTGGTGCCTGGTTTTCTCTATGTCTTTTATGTTTCTGTGATAGGATTCAAACCCTATCTCTCAAGGTGAAAAGGGGACTGTTGCAGTGGTTGATATGAAAGGGGAGACTAGATAGACCATGTGGTCTTTTTCTGTCATCATGTTTCTACATTAAGTAAGTTCCCCTTCTGGCGAAAGCTTCTCTTCGGGGGAGGTCTGGAGTAGCTATTAAAGGACATGGGTGATTCCAGCCCTCAGAAGTTGCCTGAGATCATTTCCTATCTCAATTCTTCCTGCAAAGCTGCTGGGTATAGCCTGCTCTAAGGCATGGAGGAAGTTTTAGCCAGGCAAGAGGTTGTCTTCATCTGGTTCCGTTTCGGCAGGTTTAGTTATTTATTTTATTTAACAGTATTTATATACCACCTTTTCCTTAAATCAAGGGATTTACATTTTAACAATACGATTTACATTCAACTCTGTAACTTTGGATACATTGAAATATTTTGGGAAGGAACACATAGGGGGAGATTACAAACAGTCATTAACAGTTTGATTGTAATTTATTTACAAGTGTACCTTATTTACATTTGGGGTGATACTTCTATGTGATGTTACCGAAGTGTTCAATAAACAGGAATGTTTTTAACTTTTTCCTAAAGTCCGTGGTGTCCTTCATAGTTCTGACATCCTCAGGAAGGGCGTTCCATAAACTGGGTGCGTACAGTGATAAAGCCTTGTCGGATGTGGTCTACCTTGTCTTGGGGAATTCAGCTGGAGTAACTATTGTGTCTTTACTACTACTACTACTATTACCTACTACTACTACTGAGCATTTGTATAGCACTATAAGATGTATGCAGCGCTACACAGACATGTAAGAGACAGTCCCTGCTCATCAGAGTTAAGACAGACAACATAGTAGCTGTAGACATGGGATATATCTAGGGGGAATGGTAAGGAAACACAAAGGAGACCAGGTGAGTCTAGATCTGAAAGCGGCAGTGAAGAGGTGAGTTTTCAGCCTGGAATTGAAAAGGGTCAGAGAAGGCGCCTGGCATACAGACTCAGGTAGTTTCTTCCAAGTGTAAGGTGCAGCAAGCTGAAAGGAGTGAAGAAGAGAAGGGCACAGATAAAAGTGATTTGCCAGAAGAGCGGAGTCCCCGAGGAAGGGTGTAGGGAGAGATAAGAGAGGAAAGGTAAAGAGGAGCAGCAGAGTGAATGCATTTATAGGACAGCAGGTTGCAGAAATGGATAGGGAGCCAATGAAGTGACTTGAGAAGAGGGGTAATATGGGCATGATGAGGCTGGCAGAAGATTAGCCTTGCAACAGAGTGTTGAATAGATTGAAGGGGAGAGAGATGATTCAAGGAGTAGGTTACAGTAGTCAAGACGGGAGGTGATTAAGGAGTGGATAAGCGTCTTAGTAGTGTGTTCAGAAAGGAATGGGAGGATTTCGTTGATGTTATAGAGAGAGGTTTTATTGCTTGTGCTCATTGGACAGGTTTCAGAATATCTTGCTATTAGTTCCTGAAGTGACTCAGCTGATTCATTCTGCAATATTTTGAATATGTTCGTTGTTGCCTTGAATCTTGCACAACTCTTGATTGGAAGCCAGTGTAGCTGAGCCAGTATTGGGGTTATGCTTTCTTGTTTGTTTGTTCCTGTGAGGATGCGGGCTGCAGTGTTTTGTACTATCTTCAGTAAGTGAGTGGTAGTAGTTGGTAGGCCTTGATAAAATGGTTCCATGAGAATCAGCCCTTTTGGGGTGTTGGAAAATCCCAGAAAAGGGAGGGTCTGCCTTCTTGGGAGTCAAAAGAACCCAATATGTTGCAGCAGACCTGGTCCATGGGTGGCCCAAGTGGGAGGCCATCTCTGGCTGTTCTACCCAGAATGGATCTGTATTACCAACAAACAGTGGATGCTCAACATGGGTCATTACAGTTATGCCTTGGTGCTGAAGGAATCCATTTCTGATGCCTTTATGGTGTCCTCCAGAAGAGCAATGGAAAAGAGTTTGGGGGTTACTGAAGCCTTGCAGATACTTCTACAATTGTGAGCTATCACATCAGTTCCATCGGGTCATTACTTCATATATTTAGTGGTTCCCAAGAAAGGGGGTTCTGTTCCTCCTATATTGGATCTCAAAGGCATAAATGTCTATCTTTGCTTCTCTCATTTTCACATGGTAATTCTTTGGTTTGTCGTAGTTGCGGTCAGGCCAACGGAGGTTCTACTATCCCCGGACTTGGAAAACATGCATTTTCATATTTCTATTTCAGATCCTCGAAAGAGGTTTGTTTGATTCTGTGTTCTTGGTCAGCACTTTCACATCAGAGGGGTTTCCTTAAGATCAGCAATGGCCTCAGGACCTTTTCCAAGATAATAGTGGTGGTAGTGGCATATCTTTGAAAGGGTATCAGGGTCCATCAATATCTGCACAATTGACTGATTCAGGTTGACTTGGAGGAGTGGTTGTCTAAAGCAGCTTTTCTCCAGATAGTGCAGGTTCTTGAGACTCTGGGTTGATAGTCAACTACTCCAAGAGTCTTATTCATTCACAGTTCCATAAATACCAAAGAGTTGAATTTGACACTAGTCTAGAGAGAGTCTTCTTGTCATAACAGAGTTCACTCAAGTGGCAGCTGCAGCTCAGAAAGTTCTACTCTTGTGGGTCTCCTCAAGTTTGGGATTATCTCCAAGTGCTGGGGTCCATAATGGCTACCCTGGAGGTAATTCCTTGGGTGAGAGCTCATATAAGTCCTCTTTAGCATGCTCTCCTCTTCCACTGGTCTCCAAAGTCATAGGACTTTGAGGTGTATCTTCCATGGCCAACTTCAGTAAAGAGGAAACTCTCTTGGTGGAGGACCCCACACAATCTGCTCATCTCCCTACTGGACAATAGTAACTACAGATGCCACTCTGTTGGGTTGAAGGGCTCACTGCCAAGGTCAGATAGGTCAAGGTCTCTGGTTGCATCTGGAAGAGACATCGAACATCAACAGGCTCAAGGCCAGAGCCATTCACCCTGGTCATGAAGGGACAGGCAGTTTGGGTTCTCTCCAGTCATGTTATGGGGTGAATAATGTCAACATGCAAGGAGAAACTCAGAGTATGGCTGTAGCACAGGAGAGTCAATCTCAGGGTAGTCCTGGATTAAATTTTGATTGACTGAAAGATGGCAGAAGGTGATGGTAAATGGCATTCATTTGGAAGACAGAAAGGTGAATAATACGGGCCTTAAGGGTCGGCCCTGCCGCTGCCTGGTTACCTAAATTTAGGCCAGCTTTTAAAGTTCCTAGCTTTAGCCAGTTTAAGATAACCAGCCAGCAGCAGAATATTACTGGCCCCAGAAACCCCTGCAAGTCCCAGTGGGATATTTACTGGGTTTAGGAGGGTTATTCAGTGGTACAATCCAGCTATGTGCTACTGAATATCCTGCTTGCCACGATAAAAGCAGTTAGCTAGTCCGCTCGCCGCGATGAATGCACTTAACAGGTCTTCTCACTGCGATGAATGCACTTATCAGGTCTGCTCGCCACGATGAATGCTCTTAGCAGGTACACTTGCTGTGATGAATGCACTTAGCAGGTCTACTCGTCATGATGAATGCAGTTAGCAGGTCCGCTCGCCGTGATAAATGCACTTAACAGGTCTGCTCACTGCAATGAATGCACTGAGCAGGTCCACTCGCAGCGATGAATGCACTTAGTCAGATATTATACAACATGATAAAAAGAACCAATGAGTAAACAGCCTGAAAAACACCAATCACGGTTATCATGTGGCATAATATCTGACTGAGCTTTCTTCGGATTCTGAAAACGTTTTGGGTGCCATCTTTATATCGCAGCGGCTTGAGCGTTGAAACAGGGCAAAAAAGATGTGGCTGCCCTAAACGCAGTGCTGTGTTCGTCGTTACCATTGCTGCGAAGCTGTGAACATTTTTACCCCGAAGCTCCTAGACATTAAGATGGGGTTCGTGTAAAGGTAGCTCAGATAAGTACAATTAGTTACAAGTCTGGTTTCACTTTTGGCTGTGGAGAGTTTGTTTCTAAGAATATTAATTTGATGACGGTTTTCAACACTTGGTTCCACACAACATCTGAAAAGTTTAGGTGAGGTAGAGGAGCAAAGTGATGTGCTTTTCTCACAAATAAAAGTTCTGTAACCAGGAGCCAAAAAACACTGATTAAAAAGGAAGGAACGCCGCGAGAGGGGCCCCTCAAGGCGAGTCTTCCAACATATTCTTTTTGCTCAGGGATTATTTCTTTTCAATTTTTTACTCTATATTTGTTCTATGATTATATTTTTTAAAGAGTTTGGTTATTTTTAGTATTTGGAAAAATTAAGGACGGCAAAATCAATCAAAAATATATCAGGTTTCATCTCAGAGCACCAGCTGCTGTCAGTCTCTTCTGTTTCTACCACTCATCTCTGCTGTACTGCTACAAGGCATACACAGCACTATATAAATTATTTTTATCTCGCATTTTCAAAAAAAATGTAAAAACCTGGCTGTTCAATTCTAATTGATATGTTTTAGCATTTTTGCTCAATGTTCATTCTTCTGGTTGTGAACCGCACCAAACCTCTCTGATTGTGTCGGTAGCGGCATTTAAATCTACGTTATATTCGATTACTTAGATTAGATTAGACGAGAGACAATCCTGTTCAAAACAAACTAACAATGTATGTAGGACAGAAACAGAGAACAAACAAAGGACTAGGCTACAACTTAGGGGAGTATTTCCTCAGGAGACATGATTGATAACACACATGGGTGCTAAACAGGAGAACAAGGATGTCAAAAACAGTGTCCAGAAGGTGGGGTTTTAGCCGGGATTTGACTTGGGCCAGCAATGTAACCTGACGTAGCAACTCAGGAAGTTTATTCCGGGCACAGTTCGCAGCAAGGTGGAAGGAGTGGAGTCTGGTGTTGTGGGGGAGGAGACTTGTATAAATTAAGAATTTACGAGTTAAGGCCTTCCATCCAGAAAGCTGAGGAAACTCCATTGGCTCAAAATTCAGTGGCCAGACTCCTTTTTGGGATCAAGATGTCTGAGCCCATCACTCCTGTACTGAGGAGTTTCCACTGGTTTACCTGTAGTTTCCCTGTGCTGAGTTTAAGTTTCTCACCTGAGAGGTTCTCAGGGGCTACAGGCCATGCTATTTCAGGGGAGGGGGGGGGGGATATTTATATTAACAGGTCTCCTAGGCTCTTACAGTCCTTCCGAGGCAGCCCTCCTCTTTTTGCCACTAGGTTGGTGAGGATCACGAAATCTTCTTTTTTGCATATGTATCCGATTTATAGAGTCCTCTGTTCAAGGCTTTGAGGCTGCTGAAGTCTACAAAAAGCACAAACCACAGCCCTCCCTTTTCTGGTTATTTTCAGGGTCCTGCAGTGAGCACAGCTCTCTACCCTCCCACCTCCCTGCCTACCTCTGATCTCCCCCATGGCCTCTTCGCGGTTGTAGTTGTGTATTCAGACTACGCTATCCTTTCTCCGATGCTGACTGCAGACGTTTTCTTTCCCTACAGTTCGAATGTCAGGCCTATGGGCACGGAGCACACTTGGCTTCCATTCTCGACTCCTCTGAGGCCTCCATCATAGCGTCACACATTTACGCCTATCAAAAAAACAAGCCAGTGTGGATTGGACTGCACGACCCCGAAGAGGTACTGTGACCCTAACTCTCACTCTGCACTTTAGGATAATGCACACTTAAATTACCAGGCTCTTATCAGGGCCTTTTCTTATGAAGAGATTGTTTTCTTAGGGTAATATATTACTAAGACCATTTCAGGCAATATTTAAACTCTGTGATTGGTCTTCTCTTTCAATGCTGTTAAATGTATACCTGAATATTCAGTGCCCATCAATCCCTGGAATATCGATTGCTGCAGACCACTACTGTTATCTGTGTATCGGTGATATTCACTGCAGGCATCCCATTAACTGTCTGGCCGACTTAGGAGAGCTACTTTGCTGTCCTTAGTTAGATAATTAAGCAGATATTGGCCATGAATATCACCGATCTCCAGGTAACTTCTGGTGTTGCCCAAGTACCTCTCCAGATCGTCTGGCACCACCTGGATAGAACTGAGACGATCTGAAATGATTTTCAGCAGCACGTTTACAGATAATATCTCTGAAAATCCAATATGGGCTTGGTCAGCGGCACGTATCTGGTCAGCAGCCACTGCTAATATCGACCAGATTGCTTTTAGTACAATGTTACCAAAGGGTCTCTCTTAGGAAACCTCTCATTTAGGGCATACTCTATCGAAACGTGTCTTTCCTAAGGCAGAATGCTCTTCAATCATCGCTGTTGTAAGTTTCCTAGTATTAAGAATATGATGTTCCTTGAACTGCCTTTTCTAGAACCGCCGCTGGAAATGGAATGATGGTTCCATGTATAGCTATAGAAATTGGCGCATTAATCAACCAGACAACCACGAGAAAAAGGAATACTGCGGAGAGCTAGTGTGCGACAACAGTAAGTGCCTTAAATTATCTTTTCAAGCAGGTAAGATGCTGTGCTAGAGTTTAACAGAACAAAAAAGTATCTTTATATACCTCAGGTGAAGTATTACTTATTTTCACTTTCCCCTTTTTCTTTTTTGAGTGCTAGACTTTAATGCACAGACACTTCTTGATTGTACAGTGCAATCGAAAAGTCTCTCTGCAGTGAGAGCCCTGCCGAGGGATATGTAGGGTTATACAGTAGCACTATCCGGATACTGCTGAGGGATCTGTAGGGTTATACAGTAGCACTATCCAGATACTGCTAAGGGATCTGTAGGGTTATGCATAGCACTATCTGGATACTGCCGAGAGATCTGAAGGTTATACAGTAGCATTATCCGGATACTGCCGAGAGATCTGAAGGTTATACAGTAGCACTATCCGGATACTGCCGAGGGATATGTAGGGTTATGCATAGCACTATCTGGATACTGCCGAGGGTTATGTAGGGTTATACAGTAGCACTATCCGGATACTGCCGAGGGATATGTAGGGTTATACAGTAGCACTATCCGGATACTGCCGAGGGATATGTAGGGTTATACAGTAGCACTATCCGGATACTGCCGAGGGATATGTAGGGTTATTCATACCACTATCCAGATACTGCCGAGGGATCTGTAGGGTTATACAGTAGCACTATCCGGATACTGCCGAGGGATCTGTAGGGTTACACAGTAGCACTATCCGGATACTGCCGAGGGATCTGTAGGGTTATACAGTAGCACTATCCAGATACTGCCGAGGGATCTGTAGGGTTACACAGTAGCACTATCCGGATACTGCCGAGGGATCTGTAGGGTTATACAGTAGCACTATCCGGATACTGCCGAGGGATCTGTAGGGTTATTCATAGCACTATCCAAATACTGCCGAGGAATCTGTAGGGTTATACAGTAGCACTGTCCAAATAGTGCCGAGGAATCTGTAGGGTTATACAGTAGCACTATCCAGATACTGCCGAGGAATATGTAGGGTTATTCATAGCACTATCTGGATACTGCCGAGGGATCTGTAGGGTTATACAGTAGCACTATCTGGATACTGCCGAGGGATCTGTAGGGTTATACAGTAGCACTATCCGGATACTGCCGAGGGATATGTAGGGTTATACAGTAGCATTTTCTGAATACTGCCACGAGATCTGCTGTTGTTAAGTACCATCGAGTCGGAGTCGACTCATGGCGACCCTCTGGATAGCTATCCTAAATTGTGTTCGGTCTTCAGTCAGGCAGCTCATTGTTGACAGACTGGTACCCGTAGCTGCTGTTATTGTATCGATCCATCTCATTGCTGGACTTCCTCTTTTGCATTGACCTTCTATCTTGCCAAGCATGATGTCTTTCTCTAATGATCTCTCTCTTCGCATGATGTGTCCAAAGTATGAAAGTCAAAGTCTTGTCATCTGAGCTTCTAAAGAAAGCTTAGGTTTGATCTCCTCTAGTACCAACTGGTTTGTTCTTCGGGCAGTCCATGGTATACGCGGTCTTCGCCGCCAGCACCATAATTCGAAGGCATCAATTTTCTTCCTGTCTATCTTTTTCACTGTCCATCTTTCACATCCATAAGATGTTATTGAAAATACCATGGCTTGAACAAGTCGAATCTTTGTATGGAGAGAGACATCTCTGCTCTTGAGAATCTTATCTAGGTCTTTCATAGCCATTCTGCCAAGAGCAATGCGTCATCTGATTTCTTGACTGCTTGTTGCTTCTTTATTGTTGATCCAAGTAGGTTAAAGTTGTTCACGATTTCAATTTCTTCTCCTTCAACGATGAACCTGTTGATTATGCCAGTTGTCATGATCTTTGTCTTCTTTACATTAAGGTGCAGGCCCATTTTGAGACTATGTTCTTTGATAGTGAGAAGCAAATATTTCAGATCATCTTCACTTTCAGCCAGTAATGTGGTATCATCAGCATAGCAAAGGTTGTTTATGAGTCTTCCACAAATCTTCACACCTCTGTTGTCTTCATACAATCCTGCTTCTCTGATGATTTGTTCTGCATATAAATTAAACAGGTAGGGGGAAAGTATGCAGTCTTGTCTTACACCTTTGCTTACTTTAAACCATTCTGTTTCTCCTTGTTCCGTTCGAACTGTTGGTTCTTGATCAATGTACAGATTGTGCAAGAGAATGATCAGGTGTTCTGGTATACCCATGCTTCTTAATGTGGCCCAGAGTTTCTCATGGTTTACACAGTCAAAAGCCTTGCTATAGTCGATAAAGCACAAATAGATATCCTTTTGGTATTCTTTAGTCTTTTCAAGGATCCATTTCACATCCGCAATGATGTCTCTCGTTCCTTGCCCTTTCCTGAACCCTGCTTGCACTTCAGGAAGTTCTTGTTCCAGGTATGGTTGTAGTCTCTTTTGAATAATCTACAGTAGAATCTTGCTGGCATGTGGGATTAGAGCGATTGTGCGATAATTTCCACAGTCAGTTGGATCACCTTTCTTTAGTATTGGTATAAACACAGATCTTTTCCAGTCAGTTGGCCATGATGTTGTCTTCCATATTTCTTGGCAGAGCCTTGTAAGTACAGTAACAGCTGCATCAGATTGCTGTAATACTTCATTGGGAATGCCATCAATGCCTGGTGCTTTGTTCTTTGATAAGGCTTTCAATGCTGCTTCAACTTCTTCTTTCATCACCAATGGTTCCCGATCATAAGGTACAGGTTGAAAAGGCTGTTGGTCCACTTGATCTTTATCATATAAAAACTCTGTATATTTCTTCCACCTTTTCTTGATCTTTTCAGCATCATTCAACATAGAACCTTGAGCATCATGTAACATTCCAATTCGAGGCTGGAACTTTTTCTTTAACTCTCGTAGCTTTAGGAAAGCCGATCTTGTTCTTCCTCTAATAGTTTCTGCTTCTATTTCCTTGCATGCGTCATTGTAGTACTTTTCCTTGTCCTGTCTTGCTGCACGATGGAAATCTCGGTTGAGTTCTGCGATTATCTTCCTTTCTTCTCTGACTTTAGCGTCTCTGCGTTTCTGGGCAATTTTCAGAGTTTCTTCCATCATCCATTTTGGCCGTTTTTGCTTTTATCACCTTTTGTAGAGACTTCTCGCTCTCTTCCAACACAACCGAATACTGCCGAGATATCTGTAGGGTCTGGTTATTACAGCCTTTACTATGCTGAATTTCAAAACAAAGGGATAACCAGGCAAAGGCGATATTCAGGTTATTACAGCCTTTACTGTGCCTGACTTTCACCACCAAGGGATAACCAGGCAGAGGCGATATTCAGGTTATTACACCCTTTACTGTGCCTGACTTTCACCACCAAGGGATAACCGGTCAGAGGCCATATTCAGGTTATTACACCCTTTACTGTGCCTGACTTTCACCACCAAGGGATAACCGGTCAGAGGCCATATTCAGGTTCTTACAGCCTTTGCTGTGCCCGACTTTCACCACCAAGGGATAACCAGGCAGAGACGATATTCAGGTTATTACAGTCTTTACTATGCCTGACCTTCATCACCAAGGGATAAACAGACAGTGGCGATATTCAGGTTATTGCAGCCTTTACTGTGCCTGATTTTCACCACCAAGGGATAACCAGGCAGTGGTGATATTCAGGTTCTCACAGCCTTTACTATGCCTGACTTTCACCACCAAGGGAAACCGGGCAGTGGCGATATTCAGGTTATTAAAGCCTTTACTGTTCCTGACTTTCACCACCAAGGGATATCCGGGCAGAGGCGATATTCAGGTTATTACAGCCTTTACTATGCTGAATTTCACCACAAAGGGATAACCAGGCAGAGACGATATTCAGGTTAATACAGCCTTTACTATGCCTGACTTTCACCACAAAGGGATAACCAGGTAGAGGCGATATTCAGGTTCTTACAGCCTTTACTAAGCCTGATTTTCACCACCAAGATATAACTGGGCAGAGGTGATATTCAGGTTATTACAGCCTTTACTGTGCCTGAATTTCACCGCCAAGGAATAACAGGGCAGTGGCGATATTCAGGTTATTGCAGCCTTTACTGTGCCTGACTTTCACCACTAAGGGATAACCGGGCAGTGGCGATATTCAGGTTATTACAGCTTTTACTATGCCTGACATTCACCACCTAGGGATAACCGGGCAGTGGCAATATTCAGGTTATTACAGCCTTTACTGTGCCTGACCTTCACCACCAAGGGATAACCGGGCAGTGGCGTTATTCAGGTTCTTACAGCCTTTACTGTGCCTGACTTTCACCACCAAGAGATAACCGGGCAGAGGCGATATTCAGGTTATTACAGCCTTTACTGTGCCTGACTTTCACCACCAAGAGATAACCAGGCAGCGGCGATATTCAGGTTCTTACAGCCTTTACTGTTCATGACTTTCACCACCAAGGAATAACCGGTCAGAGGCGATATTCAGGTTATTAAAGCCTTTACTTTTCCTGACTTTCACCACCAAGGGATAACCGGGCAGAGGTATTATTCAGGTTATTACAGCCTTTACTGTGCCTGACTTTCACCACCAAGGGATAACCAGACAGTGGCGATATTCAGGTTATTGCAGCCTTTACTGTGCCTGACTTTCACCGCCAAGGGATAACAGGGCAGTCGCATTATTCAGGTTATTACAGCCTATACTGTGCCTGACTTTCACCACCAAGGGATAACCAGGCAGAGGCAATATTCAGGTTATTACAGTCTTTACTATGCCTGACCTTCACCACCAAGGGATAACCAAACAGTGACGATATTCAGGTTATTACAGCCTTTACTGTGCCTGACTTTCACCACAAAGGGATAACCGGGCAGTGGTAGAATATCATTCGCTAGCATCAGGACGTCTAGCGTTGGTACCCACAGATATTGAAATGATCATCCCAGTCAGCACGATGAAGCCAGTTATCCCGTCTGCTAATCGCGTTAATCGATTTAAATGTTGGGCCATAATGATCAGTTCAACAGCTTTTCTTCAATATGTTGATGGCTGACAGGGATCTGGAAAAAGATTTTACTCAGAAACCTTCGATATCCTTTCATCTTTGTTTTTTGTTTGCAGAATTTCTAACATGGAATGATGATATCTGCGATCTACATCGACACTTCATCTGCAAATTCAAACCATAGGAGGAGAACGTTGACTTCCTTCATACAGACGATATTTTCCTCTTCTTTCACTGAATGGAAACTGTCACTTTCTTTTTCTCTGATTAGGTGGAGAACTAATATGTTTCTGCATAAAAAGTGACTGCTGCAAAGTGGAATTTTTATGTTGTGATAATTATCTAAATCACTGAGCAAACCTGGAATCTTTATTTTGAAAAAATGTGGTATATATGAGACTATTGTTGAGTTAACATTACGATCTAAAATCTCAAGATATGTCAATAAACTGACTGTGGCACTGAGATTTTCGGCATCTAGCGTCTCACAAAAATTTGTTGTTGATTCTTTTCTTTGGTCTCCTCTAAGCTGAATAGCTCTCATTCCCTGATGTAGCATCTCACCTCCTTTCCTGCCCCTTCTCATATGCTACAGTTCTCCCCAGACTCTTTGTTTAAAAGAATTTGACCAAAACTAGAACAGCAGACCACAACATCCTCAATATCCTGGAAATACCAACAAACATGAGAACAGCAAAACAATCCACTTGCAAGAGAGCCTTCTCCGTATACGCTCCCCAGCTTTGGAATGACCTGCTTGCCTCAATACGAGCAATTAAAGACTTAGCAGAATATAGGAAAGCCATGAAGACCCAACTCTTTATAGAACACTACGCTTCCACCCCATTAAACTGATTAAACACCGATCAATATGACTGATGGACCAGAACATCACACGTATCAACCTCCTTGTCTACCACCTCAGTAAATATGAATAAGCGATATTCACAACCTATACCGCACCCATGCAAATGCACATAGTTTATAATTGTTAAAGATACCCATTATATCTCAGTTTTTATTTTATTTTATTTATTTAACAGTATTTCTATAATTAATTCTCCAAGTTAATTCTCCAAGTTGTATTCCCTGTTCTATGTAAACTTTAGCTTGCTGTGATGTTCTCTGTAAATCACCTTGAAGTGACGAGAAGGCGGTATAGAAAACAGGTTAAATAAATAAATAAAAGATTTTGGGGAATGTAAAGTCGATGGTACAGAACCTGCCCCATCTTTCACATTATGAAACTTCCCTTTGTGAGTTCTGCTTTCGAGACTTTAGTAAATGGGAGCATTGGCAGATAATAATTATTCGGGTAGCCCAGTCTTCCTAGTGGCCTCTCTGTACTCTGTTCCAGCTAAGGTTGTCTCCTAACTAGCAGTTGTCAGGAAGGTCCCTCATGAGAGACTCTTGGGGAGTGTACTATTGTGGATCAGGAACTGGTTAAAAGATAGAAAACAGAGGGTAGGGCTAAATGGCCAATTTTCTCAATGAAGAAAAGTGAATAGTGTGATATCCCAGGGATCTGTACTGGGCCCATGCTTTTTAACATATTTATAAATGACCTGGAAATAGGTATAATGAGTAAGTTGATCAAATTTGCAGATGACACAAAATTATTCAAAGTTGTTAAAACAGAAGAGGATTGTGAAAAATTGCAAGAGTATCTCGAAAAATTGGAAGACTGGGCATCCAAATGGCAGATGAAATTTAATGTGGACAACTGCAAAGTTATGCACTTAGGGAAACAGAAACATGGTGGCAGAAAAAAAGACCACATGGCCTACCTAGTCTATCCTTCCATATCAACTACAATAATGCCCTTTTTTCCTTTAGAGATCCTCTGTGTTTGTCCCATGCTTTTTTGAATTCAGATACTGTCCTCGTTTCTACTACCTCCACTGGGAGACTATTCCATGCATCTACCACTCTTTCCGTAACGAGATATTTCTGCATATTACTCCTGAGTGTCCCCTTTCACCCTCATCCCATGTCCCCTCGTAGCAGAACTTGCATTCAGTCGAAAGAGGCTCTCCTCCTCTGCATTTATACCACGGAGGTATTTCAATGTCTCAATCATATCTCCCCATCCCAACTTTTCTCTAAATAGACATATTAAGATCCTTAGGTCTGTCCTCATATGCTTCTTAAGAAGACCACTAACCATTTTAGTAGCCACCCTCTGCAGCGACTGTAACTTGCTTAAATCCTTTTGAAGGTGCAGTCTCCAGAATTGCACACAATACTCCAAATGAGGTTGTACCAGAGACTTACACAGAAGCACCATCACCTCCTTTCTTCTGTTGACCATTCCTCTCCCTATGCACCCAAGCATCCTTCTGCTTTCGCAGTCACCTTTTCTACCTGTTAGACTACTTTAAGATCATCAGACACAATCACGCCCAGGTCCCACTCTTCTTTCATGAGGAGAAGTACTTCATCCCCTACACTGTACCACTCCTCTGGATTTTTGTCGCCCTTTCCACCTAAACTAGCAAAGGCCAATCAAACAACACACAACAGAGCCTTATCCATGTATGCGCCAGTGCTCTGGAATGCGCTCTCTAATCTAAGAGGAATACATGAACAGACACAATTTTGCAAGGAACTTAAGACACACTTATTCAGAGAACATTTCAGAGACTGAACATATTAGCGATAGAGCCTCCAGCAACATTAAAACTAGAGCTCCCACCATTGCCCAGTTACTTACCTCCTAAGACAAGTCAACAATGGTTCTCATACATAAATCATACTACTGCACCCCCAATGCAAATCTCTATGCAAAAAGTTTAATAATTATGTTATATGTTAATATACTATATTTAACCACACCATTACAAAGTTCTATATAGTTCAGTTTATTGTTTAATGTAAACTGCTTTGATTCTCAGATAAAGTGGTATAGAGAAATAGATAATAAATAAAATAAAATAAAATGCATGACCCTGCATTTTTCAGCATTAAATTTCAGCTACCAAATTCTACACCATGCTTCAACCCTAGCTAGATCCCTCCTCATGTTATCTATTCCTTCTTGAATATCTATCTATTGCAGATTTTGGTATCATCCACAAACAAACCTTACCTGATATCCTTTCCACAATATCACTATCAGAGATGTTAAAACGAATTGAACCAATGACAGATCCCTGCAGCACACCACTGGTAACCTAAACCGAAGAGTAGCAAATCACCTGGACTGGATGGTTTACATCCGAGGGTGTTGAAAGAACTGAAATACGAGCTTGCAGACCTACTTTAGTAATCTGTGAACTATCATTAAAATCATCTGTATTACCTGAAGATTAGAGAATGGCCAATGCAATGCCAATTTTTAAAAAGGGTTCCAGGGTGATCCAGGAAACTACAGACTGGTGAGCCTGACGTCAGTACCAAGAAAAATGATAGAAACTATTATAAAGAACAAAATTACTGAACATGTAGATAGTCATGGCCTAATGGGAGACAGCCAACATGACTTTAGACAAGGAAGATCTTGTCTTACTAATCTGTTATGTTTTTTTTTTGAAGGTGTGAATAAATAGATAGACAAAGGTGAGTTAGTTGATATAGTATAATAGAAAGCCTTTGACAAGGTCCCTCATGAGAGACTCTTGGTGAAATTAAAAAGTCATGGGATAGGAGGCAGTGTACTACTGTGGATCAGGAACTGGTCAAAAGATAGAAAGCAGAGGGTAGGGCTAAATGGCCAATTTTCCCAATGGAGAAAGGTGAATAGTGGAGTACCCCAGGGATCTGTGCTGGGTCCGCTGCTTTTTAACATATTCGTAAATAACCTGGAAATGGGAATAATGAGTGTGGTAATTAGATTTGCAGATGACACAAAATTATTTAAAGTTCTTTAAACACAAGAGGATTGTAAAAAATTGGAAGAAGACCCTGATAAATTTGAAGACTATGCGTCCAAATGGCAGATGGAATTTAATGTGGACAAGTGCACTTAGGGAAGAACTCCTCAAACTATGGTTACATGATGCAAAGTTTCACATTAATGACCATCACTCAGAAAAAGGATTTTAGGCATCATCTTTGATGATAAATTGAAATCCTCTGCCCAGTGTGCAGCGGTGGCCAAGAAAGCAAATAGAATGCTAGGTATCATAAGGAAAGGAATGGAGAATAAAACAAAGGATATTATAATGCCTCTGTATCGTTCCATGGTACGACTGCACTTTGAATATTGTGTGCAATTCTAGTCGCCATATCCTAAAAAGGATATAGCAGAACTAGAATAGGTACAGAGAAGAGCCACCAAAATGGTAAAAGGGATGAAGGTTACCCTATGAAGAGAGGCTTCAAAGGTTAGGGCTCTTCTGCTTGGAAAAGAGACCAATAAGGGGAGATTGAAAGAGGTCTATAAATTAATGAATGGACTAGAATAAGTAAATGTAACAGATCAGTTGTTTACTTCTTCATAAAGTAGAAAGACTAGAGGACCTGCAATGAAGTTACAAATCAGCCCATTTAAAGCTAATCGGAGAAAATATTTTTTCACTCAACGTGTAATCAAACCCTGGAATTCGTTATCGTAGGTTGTAGTAAAAGCTGTTAGTGTAGCTGGATTTAAAAAAGGTTTGGACAGCAAGGTGAAAAAATAAAAGTCTGGAGTTTGCAGAAGAAGGAAAGGACATAGAGAGAAGATAGCCAGTGGAGGAGCGGAGTTCACGAGGAGGGGTGTAGGGAGAGAGGAGAGAGGAGAAAGGAAAGGTAGTGAGGAGCAGTAGAGTGAATGCATTTATATATTAGAAGGAGAAGTTTGAATTGGATATGGAAATGGAAGGGGAACCAGTCAAGTGATTTTAGAACAGGGGTTTTATGAATGTTTTGGGGCTGGCGGAATATTAGCCGCGCAGCAGAGTTTTGGATAGATTGGAGAGAGATGACACCGAGGGAGGCCAGCAAGGAGGAGGTTGCAATAGTCAAGATAGGAGATGACCAAACAATGGACAAGAGCTTTAGTTCTGTGTTCAGAGAGGAAGGGACAAATTTTTTAATGTTGTAGAGAAAGAAAAAAAGAACCTCCAGAAAAGAACCAGAAAGGCCCAGGTTATAATCCAAATAGAAAAAGCCCTCCAGTAATAAGGCAGCCTGAAATCACTTAAAGAATGTTTTATATCTCGTCCGTTTTCTCTTCAGACCTTTGGAATAGCTATGGGAGCTCTGGTGGCTCCATCTCTGACAACAATTTACACGGCGGACTTCGAAGAGTCTTATATTTATCCATCAGAGGCATTTAAGAAGATCTCTTTGTGGAAATGGTTCTTGGACGACATTTTTTTTTCTCTGAACGGATTCATTGGAGTCTTTGCAGCAATTTATTACATAGCTTAATATTTTAAAGCCTAATATTCAATTTATTGCACACATAGAAACTCATGTTATTAAGCTTTTGGACGTTCAGGTTATGTCTACTCCACACAGTCTTCAGGCAACTCTGTATCAAAAACCTGTCCAGCGGAACACAATTCTTCGATATCACAGCCATTATCCAACTTCTTTGTGCCATGGTCTACTTTTTGGGAAGTTTCTGCGGTTCCACTTGTGTGCTCTACTATTATTGAATTTCAGAAACATGCACAAGATTTGTTTACATAAGAACATAAGAACATAAGATATGCCATACTGGGTCAGACCAAGGTCCATCAAGCCCAGTATCCTGTTTCCAACAGTGGCCAAACCAGGTCACAAGTACCTAGCAGTTTCCCCAAAAGACACAGGTTCCACAATGCTTGTACTGGGTCAAGCATTGATATCCTGGGTCCCTTCTTAATAATGGTTTATGGACCTTTCCTCCAGGAACTTGTCCAAACCTTTTTTAAACCCAGCTACACTAACAGCCTTTACTACATCCTCCGGTAACAAATTCCAGAGTTTGATTACACGTTGAGTGAAAAAATATTTTCTTTTATTAGTCTTAAATAGTTTACCCTATAGCTTCATTGCATGTCCCCTAGTCTTTCTATATTCTGATAAGGTAAACAATCGATCTACGTTTACCTGTTCCACTCCGTTCATTAATTTATAGACTTTTATCATATCTCCCCTCAGCCGTCTCTTTTCAAGGTTAAAGAGCCCTAACCTTTTTAGCCTTTCTTCATAGGAGTATCCTTCCATCCCCTTTATCATTTTGGTGGCTCTTCTCTGAACCTTTTCTAAAATCGCTATATCCTTTTTAAGATACGGCGACCAGAATTGCACACAATATTCAAGGTGCGGTCTCACCATGGAACGATATAGAGGCATTATAATATCTTTTGTTTTATTTTCCATTCCTTTCCTTATCATACCTAGCATTCTATTTGCTCTCTTGGCCGCCGCTACACACTGGCCCGAGGGTTTTAACATGGTATCCACAATGACGCCTAAATCTTTTTCCTGAGTGGTGGTTCCTAATGTGGAACCTTGCATCGTGTAACCATAGTTTGGGTTGTTCTTCCCTAGGTGCATAACCTTGCACTTGTCCACATTAAATTTCATCTGCCATTTTGATGACCAGTCTTCCAATTTATCAAGATCCTCTTGCAATTTTCCGCAATCCTCTTGGGTTTTAACAACTTTAAATAGTTTTGTGTCATCTGCAAATTTGATAACCTCACTCGTTATTCCACTTTCCAGGTCATTTATGAATATGTCAAAAAGCAGCGGACCCAGCACAGATCCCTGGGGCACACCACTATTCACCTTTCTCCATTGGGAAAATTGGCCATTTAGCCCTACCCTCTGCTTTCTATCTTTTAACCAGTTCCTGATCCACAATAGTACACTGCCTCCTATCCCATGACTCTTTAATTTTGCCAAAATGTCTCTGATGAGGGACCTTGTTAAAGGCTTTCAGAAAGTCTAGATACACAATATCAACCGACTCACCTTTGTCCACCTGTTTATTCACTCCTTCAAAAAAACATAACAGATTAGTAAGACAAGATATTCCTTGTCTAAAGCCATGTTGGCTGTCTCCCATTAGGTCATGACTATCTACATGCTGAGTAATTTTATTCTTTATAATGGTTTCTACCATTTTTCCCGGTACTGATGTCAGGCTCACCGGTCTGTAGTTTCCCGGATCACCCCTGGAACCCTTTTTAAAAATTGGTGTTACATTGGCAATCCTCCAATCTTCAGGTATTAGAGATGATTTTAATGATAGTTCACAGATTACTAATAGCAGGTCTGCAATCTCATATTTCAGTTCTTTCAACACCCTTGGATGTATACCATCCGGCCCAGGTGATTTGCTACTGTTCAGTTTATCTAATAGTTGTAATACATCTTCCCGATGTATCAATATTTAATCAGTTGTTCCACCTTGGCTATCCCCGTACAGGGATAATTAAAGCATACAAAAGGCACGCTATTGTCACAGGGAGTGGTTACTGTTACCTCAGGTAAAAAATGATCAGGACAACTGTATTATGGATATATTACCTTTTATGCAACATGCACATCAAGTGATGTATCTTCTTTGTAAACATTGGTCTGTGTTACAATTACACTCTTGTTTTCAGAAACCTTTCCGGATGGCATACTCTTGGGGTACTAATTTATGGGACTGGTTAGTATACTCTATGACTATCATCGATTGCCCTATTTTCATTCATGAAAATCATGAATATTGGGCATGTGGTGAATGCCAGCACTGTTCGCGCTCCATGGAAGGTCGTGGATGACACTTCATTAAAAAGGGCTATTGGTTCACATCTCGTTGGTGCACTTCTTGTACATCATCGTTTGTTGTGTATTTAATTGTTTGCCCATGTGACATTATTTATGTGGGGTGGACGAGACATACAATCAGAACACGTTTGAATGAGCATGCTTCTCATTTGCACATTTGAATTTTGTCAGCACCCTTGGTAGATCATTGCATGCAACATCATCATTCTTTTGATCAGCTGTTATGGAGGGTGATTGACTTTGTGCCTCAGGATCCACGCAGTGGTGACCGCTTGTCTAAGTTATTGTGGAAGGAACAAGAATGGATTTTTAAACTTGGCTGTTTATCTCCCTTTGGCTTGAACCATGAGATCGATTGGTGTGAGGGATTTTCCTTCTTTATGGTATTCTCCCTCTGATGGATTGGTGAATTGACTTGTGACGTCAGATGCTGATCTTGAATTTAAGGCACAAATCTGATTGTGCTTTCCATGGTGCTGCCTCTTGAAATGCTCATTCTATTCAATGGGAAGTTTCTAAAAAAAAAAACCTGAAGCAGAGTACCAGATGATTGGACTCGAAACGTGCCACGTCATGCATGGGGGCTTCCTGTTCTTCTTCTATTTGGAGCCGTGCTTTTTGAGATAAGTGCATCAGGTTTTACATTGAAAACTTAAGGATATATACAGGGTGGCCCAAAAAAAGTGAAAACATCTCGTAGCATATAAGTTATTTAAAAGTTCAAAAAGACAGATTACAGATGTAAACGACTGACAAATTTAAAAAAAGAGATGGCGGCCAGAAATTGTTGAAATAAAGACGTTATATAGCTAAAAAAGGTAAATAAGTAAACTATTTAAGCTTTTAATTTACGAGATGTTCTCACTTTTTTTGGGCCACCCTGTATATACAAAAAAAGTGTTTCCTTTCTGGTTTCAATAAAAACAATTAAAATGGAGCAAGATAGCTAGTGGATAAATTTCCCCTCTCTATTTCAGCGCTCCGACATATTTTAAGTGATTTCAGGCTGCCTTATTACTGGAAGGTTTTTTTATATTTGTAGGGAAAGAAATGATAGGATTTAGCTATATGTTGAATATGTGTGGAGAAAGAAAGGAAGGAGTCAAAGATGACCCCAAGGTTGCAGGCTGAGGAAATAGGAAGATGAGTGTTGTCAACAGTGATAGAGAAAGGGGGAAGGGAGAGGAGGGTTTAGGGGAAAAATAAGAAGTTCAGTTTTAGCCATATTCAATTTTAGGCAGCGGTGAGACATCCAGGTGGCAATGTCAGATAAGCAAGTAGAGATACGAGTATGGCGTGAAGGAGAAATGTCAGGTGTAGATAGATCTGAGAGTCATCAGTGTAAAAATGATACTGAAAGCCATGGGAGGAGATAAGGGCACCAAGGGACCAAGTAAAGAGAGAGAAAAGGAGAGGGCCCAGAACAGACCCCTGATGTACACTGACTGAGAAGAGGGATGGCAGTAAAGGAGGAACCTCCAGAACAAACACTGAAAGAGCGATTGGAGAGATAAGAAGAGAACCAACACAGTATAGGGCCTCTAAATCCAAGTGAGGATAGAGTGTCAAGGAGGAGGAGGTGATCAATAGTATCAAAAGCAGCAGAAAGTGAGAAGAATAAGAACTAAGTAAAGACCTTTGGACTATTGAGGAACAGATCACTGGAGAATTTGTCAAGAGTCATTTTAGTAGAATAAAATGGACAAAAAAACAGATTGAAGTGGACCAAGGAGGGCTTGAGAGGAGAGAAATTCAAGACAGCAGCAGCAAATTGCATGTTCAAGAATTTTGGAAATGAATGGGAGAAGGGAGACGGGTCAATAATTACTACTACTACTAAGCATTTGTATAGCGCTACAAGACGTAAGCAGCAGTGCACAGACAGGTAGGACAAGTAGGGTAAAGTGAGGGTTTTGTGATGATAACATGTTTGAAGGCTGCAGTGGAAAGTGAAAGGTTGAGAATATGTGAGATGAAAGGGATGACGCAGGAGGAGATGGCGTTGAGGAGATGGGTGGGGATAAGATCAGAAGAACAGGTAGTGACTTTAGAGGAGGAAAGAAGAAGAGAGTTTCCTCAACAGAGATTTCAGAAAAGGATGAAAGATTGAAACATAGAAACAAAGAAATATGATGACAGAAAAAGACCACATGGCCTATCTAGTCTGTCCTTCCATAACAACTACAACAGTCCCCTTTTTACCTTGAGAGATCCTCTGTGTTTGTCTCATGCTTTTTTGAATTCAGTTACTGTCCTCATCTCTACCACCTCCACTGGGAGACTATTCCACGGATCCACTACTCTTTCCGTAAAGAAATATTTCCGCATATCACTCCTGAATCTATCTCCCTTCACCCTCATCCCATGTCCCCTCATAGCAGAACTTGCTTTCAATTGAAAGAGGCTCTCTCTCTGAACATTTATGCCACGGAGGTATTTAAACATCTCAATCATATCACCTCTATCCTGCCTTTCCTCTAAGGTGTACATTTATTTATTTATTTAGTTAGTTAGCTGTATTTATATTCCGCTTTTCACCGGGTCAAAGCGGTCAATTGGGGGATACATTTAACACGAGGGGATATGACACACATACGTTAATACTTACAGGGAACATGGGCAATGGAGGGTTAAGTGGCTTGCCCAAGACCACAAGGAGTGCCTATAGGACTAGAAATCCCAGTCCCTCCGGCCTGAGATTGCTGTCCCCAGGTGGGACTTGAACCCCCGGCCCTCCGGCCTGAAGTACTTTATAATGAAGACCACTAATCATTTTAGTAGCCACCCTCTGCAGCGACTCCATCCTGTTCACATCCTTTTGAAGGTGCGGTCTCCAGAATTGCATACTATACTCCAAATGAGGTCGCACCAAAGACTTATACAGAGGCATTATCAACTCCTTTTTTCTGCTAGCCATTCCTCTCCGTATACACCCAAGCATCCTTCTAGCTTTTGCCGTCGCCTTTTCTACCTGTTTAGCTACTTTAAGATCATCAGACACAACCACGCCTAGGTCCCGCTCTTCTTTAGTGGACAAAAGTACTTCACCCCCTATACTATATTGCTCTCTTGGATTGCTGCAGCCCAAATGCATGACCTTACATTTTTTAACATTAAATCCCAGCTGCCAAATTCTAGACCATTCTTCAAGCTTAGCTAGATCCCTCCTCATGTTATCTACCCCTTCCTGGGTGTCTACTCTATTGCAGATTTTGGTATCATCTGGAAAGAGGCAAACCTTACCTGAAAGCCCTTCCGCTATATCACTAACAAAGATGTTAAAAAGAATCGGACCAAGGACAGCTCCCTGGGGCACACCACTGATAACATCCTTTTCCTCAGAGTGAGCTCCATTTACTTGTACTCTTTGTCGCCTCCCACCCAACCAATTTCTAACCCAAGCAGTAACTTTAGGGTCCATCCCTAGGGTGCTCAGTTTGTTTATAAGTCGCCTGTGAGCAACAGTGTCAAAGGCTTTACTGAAATCTAAATACACCACATCTACGGCTCTCCCTCGGGCCAACTCCCTGGTCACCCAGTCAAAGAAATCAATCAGATTTGTCTGACAAGACCTGCCTCTGGTGAATCCATGCTGCCTCAGATCCTGTAATCCGCTGGACTCCAGAAACTCACTGTTTTCTCTTTCAGCAGCGTTTCCAATAATTTACTCACCACCGAAGTTAAACTAACCGGCCTGTAGTTTTCAACCACATCCTTACTTCCGCTTTTGTGTAAAGGCACCACATGAGCCTCTCTCCAGTCCTTTGGCACCACTCCCGACTCCAACGATTGATAGAGGTTGAGGGGAAACGTTGGTAATGGAGAGGGGGAAAAAGGGGTGAAGAGGATTTAGTGGGGAATTTATTTTATTTAACAGGGTTTTTTTATACAACACTATCATTAATTCAGGATGGCTTGCAGAAAACATGTCACCAACCAAACCTTTACATAGAACAGGGTATTAAACTTGGGTGATCATATGGGGTTCAAGGGGTGTGTTAAACAACTATTTACATTAAAGCAGCAGTACTTTGTACATGGCATAATTATTTATGGGTTGAGGGTATATCCATGGGAGAGTTTCATTGAGAGTGTAGCTGTAGACTATGATAGACATGCTTGATCATTTGGCTCATAGGGTGGGTCCATAGTATTCTGTAAAGAGATAGGTCTTTATAGCTTTCCTGTAGTCTGATAGGCCCTTGATGGCTCATATCGTGGCAGGTAGGTCATTTCATAGTGGGGGAGCATATATGGAGAAAGCTCTTTTGCAGGTTGATTGTTTGGAATTGAAGAGTAAACTCATGAACTTTGTCATGGAAATAGTCTGCTAGGGTTTGAACAGAGAGAGAAGGAGGAATTGGAAGTGGAGGTACATTAAGGAGTGAATTGAGAGTAGAAAAGAGATGGCGTGGGTTAGAGGCAACTCAGTTAGTCAGATGGAAATATAGTTTTACTTAGTGAGTGCAAGGGTGAACTGGAAAGAAGAGGGAAGACTTTCCTAGTGGTTGGGGGCAAGTTACCTCAGGCCGGAGGGCCAGGGGTTCGAATCCCACTGGAGGACAGCAAACTTGGCCCAGAAGGAATGGGGTTTCTAGTCCTACAGGTGCTCCTTGTAGCCTTGGGCAAGCCACTTAACTCTCCATTGCCTCAAGTACGAAAACAAAGGTTGTGAGCCCTTCGGGGACAAGGAAACTATATATACAGTACCTGAAAGTACATCGCTTTGACTTGTAGCAAAGCAGTATATAAGCCTAGATAGAAAGCATGAGCTTGACGTGAAAAGAGAGAGTGGGACTGGAGCCAAGTGCACTCAGTTCAGCAGGCACAGGAATGTAGGTAGCGGGTAGTTGAACACAACCAGCACTGAGGTGAGATGTGCATTCCACAGGATGCAGAATGGGCAGAACAAGGGTATCCAGAGTAGAGGTGGATTAAGTCCCCCTGGACATTGGGGGATGGTGGTACAGGGCCAGGTCATTGGAACAAGGGAGTGCAGGAGCTTCCCTGCATCTTGAGCCTGCCTCTGAGGGTTGGCCTGTGGGGAATGAACTTTGTGGTGGTGACCAAGGATCACAGGGCTGTGTGGGGAAACAATGGGGCGTCCAGTGCACAGAATCGTCAAGGCACGGGCTGGCCGTCTAGACCCAATTATGATCCTGTTGAAACATTTACTTCCCACAGACTTAGAATTGTGGACTAGACCAGCCTGTCCACATCCTGGACGTCCAAGTGGGCAGGACATTCCCCCTTTGGAAATCAGTCCTAAGCCTATAAAATTTAAAATATAAAAGACTAAAAGGCAACGGCAGCAATAGCTCAGAAACCATGAGGCAGAACTTACATAAAGTCACTGGCACTGCCTTGCAGTTTCTGCTGTTGATCCTCAGCCTCTTTTGCCCCCTCTGATGCACACTTCCAGTGCTGGTGACATAAAGCCCTGGACAAGGGTGCATCTGAGGGGGTGGATGGGGCAGAGGATCGACAGCAGACACCATGTGACAGTGCCGGCAATATACAGTAAGTGCTGCTTCATGGTTTCTGAACTATTGCTGCATAAGCAAGCCCCGGAGAAGGGTGCATTTCAAGGGGGCAGGACAGGGCAGGGGGCGGACAGGGCAGAGGATCAACAGCAGAAACAATGTGATAGCACTGGCGATGTTGCAAGCCCCAGAGAAGGGTGCAAGCCCCGGAGAAGGGTGCATCTCAAGGGGGCGGAGAGGGTAGAGGATGACAGCAGAAACAATATAGTAGCACCGGTGATGTTGCAAGCCCCGGAGAAGGGTGCATCTCAAGGGGGCGGAGAGGGCAGAGGATCAACAGCAGAAAGAATATAGTAGCACCGGTGATGTTGCAAGCCCCGGAGAAGGGTGCATCTCAAGGGGGCAGAGAGGGTAGAGGATCAACAGCAGAAACGATATAGTAGCACCCGTGATGTTGCAAGGCCCGGAGAAGGGTGCATCTCAAGGGGGGAGAGAGGGTAGAGTGTCAACGCAGAAACAATGTGATAGCACCGGTGATGTTGCAAGCCCCGGAGAAGGGTGCATCTCAAGGGGGCAGAGAGGGTAGAGGATCAACAGCAGAAACAATATAGTAGCACCGGTGATGTTGCAAGCCCCGGAGAAGGGTGCATCTCAAGGGGGCAGAGAGGGTAGAGGATCAACAGCAGAAACAATATAGTAGCACCGGTGATGTTGCAAGCCCCGGAGAAGGGTGCATCTCAAGGGGGCAGAGAGGGTAGAGGATCAACAGCAGAAACAATATAGTAGCACCGGTGATGTTGCAAGCCCCCGAGAAGGGTGCATCTCAAGGTGGCAGAGAGGGCAGAGGATCAACAGCAGAAACAATGTGGTAGCACCAGTGATGTTGCAAGGCCCGGAGAAGGGTGCATCTCAAGGGGGCGGAGAGGGCAGAGGATCAACAGCAGAAACAATATAGTAGCACCGGTGACGTTGCAAGCCCCGGAGAAGGGTGCATCTCAAGGGGGCGGAGAGGTCAGAGGATCAACAGCAGAAACAATATAGTAGCACCGGCGACGTTGCAAGCCCCGGAGAAGGGTGCATCTCAAGGGGGCGGAGAGGGCAGAGGATCGACAGCAGAAACAATGTGGTAGCACCAGTGATGTTGCAAGGCCCGGAGAAGGGTGCATCTCAAGGGGGCGGAGAGGGCAGAGGATCAACAGCAGAAACAATATAGTAGCACCGGTGACGTTGCAAGCCCCGGAGAAGGGTGCATCTCAAGGGGGCGGAGAGGTCAGAGGATCAACAGCAGAAACAATATAGTAGCACCGGCGACGTTGCAAGCCCCGGAGAAGGGTGCATCTCAAGGGGGCGGAGAGAGCAGAGGATCGACAGCAGAAACAATGTGGGAGCACCGGTGACATTGCAAGCCCCGGAGAAATGTGGCAGCAGCAGCAGCAATAGGCACCCTGGAGGGCCGGCACTCTAGCAACCGCCTAATTCACCTAAAGGGAGCAGCGGTCCTAGTTACTGGACTTGATGGACTCTTTTTCTGACCGTGTATGGCATATATTTTGTTCTTAAGTGCAAAGGCTGATGAGGAAAGGAGTCGACGGCCACCAAACCTGACTTTTAAGGGGTAATTTAATGAGTCACCTAGCATCTATGCATGTAACTCACTGTTTTCAGTGATGTATGTGCGTAATGGGTCTTCACAGGCATGCTTTACTCAGTTACTATTTTATATGTAAACATTTAGAGCTGATGGCAGGGACTTTGGGTAGAGCCTGGGCACAGAGCATAAGTACACATGTAACTTTATCTTCTCCTCCTATGGGTGAACTAATAAATGCTGATAGTGTTGACAGTCACTGACACTTAATATTCATCTATTCACTTCACTCTGAGTGTAGGCAACTAATCTCCATTCTTTAGATACTTCAGTTTTCAAAGGGGGTACAGGGTCGGCGTAACCCACTATGCAAACTGTGCAATTGCTTGTGATGCCAGCCTCGAGAATGTGGCAACAGAGCTCATGCTACCTGCTAAGCTAGGTAAGCATGGCAGGAGGGCGCAGCAGTGGGGGGGCACGATTGCTAGCCACCCACCACCCGGGTTCTCAGCTGGTCTCTCCGAGGAGCCTTTGCAGCGCTTCAAGAGCCTGTCCAAAGCCATCCGTGAGTGCTCCAAGTTTATGTCTCAGGCGTCCTGTGATGGTTTTGAGTTGGCAGCCCGGGTAGCCGCGGCAGGCATCAATGCATGCCACCAAGCTTAGTTCCAGTCATATGACCTCGAACAGTGGGTACAGGAGAAGTTGGTCGATGTCCTGTGTCAAGGGGAAAACCTCTTCGACAAACCCATGACTGACAAGGCCGCAAAGCTCGAGCCCAAATTCATGACGAGGACTAGGCTCTCCAAGAATATCACTGCCCCTCACCAAAGGAAGGGCTCAGATAAAAAGCCCTTTTACCCGAGGAAGTCCACTGCTTACTGAAACTACCACCCTTACTAGGCCTCCCCGGCTCCCCAGCAAGGGCAGCAGGCCAAGGGAAAGGGGCATGGCCCGCGTAAGCAGAAGGCTCCCAAGCCCCAGGCTCTGGCTCCAGCCCAGTCTGGAGGGGGCTTTTGACTTCTGCAGCATGGCCCCTCTCCCACACAGAGGTCAGCAGCCCACAGGAGGTTGCCTCACCCTTTATGCTCACAGGTGGGGAGCTATCACCACCAATTCCTGGGCATTAAAGATGGTCAGGGAGAGTTACCTCCTCCATCTGAGCCACGTATCTCCACACTACTTCCCAGGAGAGCCCCTCAGGTCTCCCCTTCACCAGGACCTTCTTCTGAAGGAGTTGGCAGGCCTTCTCGAGGACCAAGCGGTGGAACCGGTACCCCACCACCTCAAGGGCAAGAGGTTCTACTCCAGGTACTTCCTCGTGCCAGGGGGCCTAAGGCCCATCCTCGACCTGCGCAACTTCAACAAATTCCTGGTGAGGGAGAAGTTCAAGATGCTCTCCTTTGGAACATTGCTGCCTTACCTCTGCCAGGGAGACTGGCTATGCTCCTTAAACCTAAAGGATGCCTATACTCACATCCTAATCCATCCAAACCATAGGCAATACCTATGCTTCGTGGTAGGAGGCAATCATTTCCAATACAGGGTGCTATCCTTCGGCCTAGCCTCGGCCCCCAGGGTATTCACAAAGTGTCTGGCAGTAGTCGTCGCCTTTCTCAGGCTCCAGGGGATATTTATCTTCCCCTTTCTCAATGACTGGCTCATCAAGGGCCCTACAGCCCCCGAGGTGCAGCAGGCCATGACATGCACCACCCAGGTCCTGCAACACTTAGGTTTCATCATAAACTACCCCAAGTCGAACCTTTGCCAGTCGCAAGGGCTGGAGTTCATTGGGGCAGGAATCGACACCCTTTGGTCAAAGACCTTCCTGCCCGCAGACAGGGCAGCCAGGCTCTAGCTAGCCAAAGATATGCAGCACCGCTCCTCAGCGCCAGCCAGGCATCTTCTGCACCTTCTTGGGCACATGGCCTCCACGGTGCATGCCACTCCAGATGCTCGCCTCCACATGCGAACAACACAGTGGTGCCTCAGAGACCAATGGTCCCAGGACACGGGACACCTCCAGGACAGAGTCCAAGTGACCCACCAGCTGGTGAAGTCCCTGATCTGTTAGTTGTCACCCCAGCACTTGGAGGCAGGCATGCCTTTCCAGACCCCCAACCACTCGAGGGTCCTCATCACAGATGCGAGGACTGACTTCCTGCTTGTTCCTGGAGAAAGCGTAGTTACTCACCTGTAACAGGTGTTCTCCGGGGACAGCAGGAATAAGTCCTCACAACCCTCCCTCCTCTCCTTGGAGTTGCAGTCATACCATCTTTATTTGTTTTTGCCGTCTTTTAGCTATGTCATTTGACTGAACAAGATGGCACCCTTGGGCGGGAAGGGGACCGCGCATGCGTGATGCAATCCCAAAGGCTTTCTTTGAAAGCTGGGGTTTTGCTCCACAAGGGCTCCGTCGGTGCCGACGTCACCCATATGTGAGGGCTGATTCCTGTTGTCCCCGGAGAATATCTGTTACAGGTGAGTAACTATGCTTTCTTTGCATTAATGTAGCCCTTAGAGCAGTGTTTTCTTGTTTAATCAGTGATTTGTTTTTCACTGCAAATGCATTTAATTGGAAGGATTCATTCAGCTATAGTGCTGAAAAAACTAGTGAAATTTTAAATACTCCTTCATTGCTAACAGGTAAAGATGAAGGGTGTCCCGATTGGGACTCCTTCCTTAATCAATCAAAAAGAAGTGTATGATTAGAAGTCCAGAGCTTGACTTTGGCGGAGTACTGCCGTAAAGAGGCCATGCCTAAGGGCCTCAGGATATGGAAGGAACCCGGCATGTTCTTGGATGATGAGGGGTACATTCAAAGATGGAATCAAATTTTGAATAAATGCTCCCTCGATTTAATGTTGCTGGTCATTGAGACAGATCAAGCTAAAAATGAAGTGCTCCCAGCGATGCAAAGAAACCGGAACTATAGACATTCACGTCAAAATGCGTAGCTGGGTGTTAATCAATGATGAAGAAATTGAACAGGTGTGGGAGTAATGGATAGTATCCAACCAGAAATCTTCAGATTGTCCTGGAATATCTCTCTCCCATTGAATACGAAAGGCTGGGGTAGGTAAAATACCGGACAGATCTATAGAGAATGCACGATAAAGCCGAGCCAGAAGTGCCTTATTAGTCGAAGTATCAAATAGAATACGTTCCCAGGATCTAGGCATTCACGTTCCTGCTGCTACAAGAGACCGAGAGGAAAAGCAATGCCGGAACTGAAAATATTGGAAAAGGGAAAGGGAAGATTGCAACACCACTTCTAAGAGAGGTTGGGACAAAAAGTTAGAATGCTCATAAATAGAAGTGAGACGAACATTTCCCGTTGAAAGACGAGATGAGCGTCCCATATCTCTAGCAAAGGTAAAAGCACTAAGCTCTGTATATAGCGACCAAAAAGAAGGGAGTGACATTGTTGCATATTTTTCGCCATTGAATCCATACTGGACCAAGAAAAATATGGGCCTGAGTAGTCAGTCCAGCAATCTCCTTGGCAAGAAAGGGGATGGCATTTAATGGAATCGGGGCTACCCATCCGGCCTCGAGCCAACCCAAGATGAAGAGGTATTATTAGACCAGAAGTGTACTGCTCGTAAACATGAACTTAGGTAGTAAAGTTCAAAATCTGGGAGACCAATGCCCCTGACACTCTTGGGACGTACAATCATATGCCAAACTAAATGAGGCCGATGGCCTTGCCATATAAATCCCATGAGTATATGACATAATTGGAGAAAAAAGGAGCGAGGTATTGCAATAGGAAGTTGCTGAAATAAGAAGATAAGTTTCGGTAGCAATATCATCTTAATTGTGTGTACTCTCCCCAACCAGGACACCGACAGAGACTGCCAAGCCAAGACATCTCGGGCTATGGAGGACAATAGAGGAAGATAATTACAGGCATAAAGATCCTCCAGGCACTGGGGTATCTGAATTCCAAGATACTTAAATCTAGAGCCCGTTGGAAAATCACTAGTTCTCAAAATAGGAAGAACTCCATGTGCCGACAGGCATGGCAACAAGGCGGATTTCTGAAAGTTAATTGTGTAACCGGAAAGATATGAAAACTCCTTTAGTAAAGAGACAAGGGTAGGCAGATTAGTAGAGGGTTCCCGAAGAAAGATCAGAGTATCATCTGCATAAAGAGATATAACATGGCATTGATTAGCCAGGGCAATCTGGAGGGAAGAAGCCTGACTGTGGAGTTGCATGGCTAGAGGTTCGATTGCAAGTGCAAAAAGAAGAGGAGAAAGCGGAAAACCTTGTCTGGTTCCTCGTTCTAATAGAAACGAGTAAGAGGAAAAGCCATTTACCTGAACTATTCCAGATGGTGCCTTATATAAGGTTGCAAGCCACGATTGAAAGGAAGGACCAGAACCAAAATATTGCAAAGCGCTCAGCAAGTAGCACCACTCCACCTTATCAAAGGCTTTTTCATTGTCCAGGGACAGGACAGCATACTGTTCCTCTGTCTTGCGGAGACTTAACATAATAGCAAGCAGGCGATGCACATTTTCAAATCCATAACAACCCTTTATAAAACCCATCTGGTCTGGATGTATAATGTCCTGTATTCTAGATACCAAGTGTAAAGCAAGAATTTTTGTAAAGATTTTATAGGCTGAATTAAGCAATAAGATCGGCCTGTAATTATTACAGACTAGCGAATCTTTATCCTCCTTAGGTAGAACCGTAATTAAAGCTTGAGACATGGAATCTGGGAGATGCTGCTGACATAGAATATCGTTAAACATCCGTACTAGCACAAGAGCAAGAGTCTGAAAACGTTTTGTAGAATTCTGCCAGAAAGAGGTCAGGGCCAGAAGCTTTCACATTCTTTAAGCACTTGATAGCTAGCTAGTAGTATAATCGATACACTACTTGTCAAACTGATTGACAGGTGAGATAAGGATGGCAGGAGCCAATCAGCATTCACCTCCGGTGTATGTCCCGACTTAGGCCACACCCCCTCCCATAGAAGTGAATGGTGAGTTAGTCCCGCCCACTCCCACCCCCAAAATGTTGACAGGTACCAATCAGCGCCCACTTCCGGTGTATGTCCCGCCTTAAGCCATGCCCCCTCCCATAGAAGTGAATGGCGAGTTAGCCCCGCCCAGCCCCACCCACTCCGCCCCCAAAATGTTGACAGGTACCAATCAGCACCCACTTCTGGTGTATGTCCCGCCTTAGGCCATGCCCCCTCCCATAGAAGTGAATGGTAAGTTAGCCCAGCCCAGTCCCACCCCCAGGCGTGGCCACCGCCCCCCACTTGACACACCCCTGCCCCGCCCCAAGGATGACATCATCCAATCAGCATACACTTCCGGGGGGTGTCACACCCATGCCATGCCCCACAATATGGTATTAGCCAATCAGCACCCACTTCCGGGTTTGTGCTACGCTCACAACCTCCCACCCTCCTCCACGCCCCCTGCCTACATCATCGGAAATGACATCACTGGAAACAGGGCTTCATCAGAAGAGGGACTGTCCCTTTTTGCTGACATCAGCGGAAACAATATGGCTGACTCCAGAAATAACAGTATGGCTGACTCCGGAAATGTGTTTTTGCTTCTGCTTAATACTGAAAAACAAAAATGCTTTTCTCTCTCTCTCCCTCACAGACTCAGTTGTTTTTTTCTCACACAAAAACTGATTCTTAGCACAGAGAGACAGGCAGGCTAGAATCTTTTTCTTTCCAAATGCAATTAGCACATCGTGGTTAGAGGGATCAGGGCTGCCTCTATCCCTCAACTATGCCCCTGCCTACATCATAGGAAATGGACTGTCCCTTTTTGATGACATCAGCGGGGAGCAGTGTGACTCACTCCGGAAATGTGTTTTTGCTTCTGGTTAATGTTTACATCTGCAAAAAAGCAGGAACCCTGGAAAACAAAAAACATGCTTTTCTCTCTCCCACTGCCCCAGTTCTTATTTCTCACAAAAGATTCACAGCAAAGAGAGAGAGACACAGGCTTTTCACTGAGACACAGACAGGATAGAAAGCTTTTCTTTACAAATGCAAATAGCACATCTTTGTTAGAGAAACCAGTGCTATCCATGTGATAGAATTTTACTTTTAAGACCTCACTGTTAGAGAGAAGTATTCTGACAGTCCTGTAGAGTTCAGACTGAAATACAGAGAGACCTGAGTTCAAATCCCCCTAATACAGCTATTTTATTTTTGAGAGAGCTGAGTTCAAATCCAAATACTAATACAGCTATTTTTTAGTGGCTTTGAAAAAACCAATACAGAGAGACAAGCCTGAACATGTCTCTCTAGGGTGTGGTAACACGTGATTGGTTGAAAGAAGAGGTCTGTTCTGAGCATGCTCCAGGTGTTCTGAGCATGCTCCTGGTGTAAGGCTTTGTGTAAGGGGAACATTTTAACACAGAGATTCAGAAAGGAAAAAATGGCTCTTTTTGGAACACCAAGCAAACTAGGATCAGCAGAGGTAAGAGAATGACTGACTCCGGAAATGTGTTTTACAAATGTTAAACCTCAATTAACACATCTTTTGTTAGAGAAACCAGGGCTGTCCATGTGATAGAATTTTGCTTTTAAGACCTCATGGTTAGAGAGAAATATTATGGCAAACACAGTGTAAGTTCAGACTGAAATTCATAGAGAGAGAGAGTTGAGTTCAAATGTTTGTGCTTTCTCTGTACATATCAAAAGGGAGGCATTTGATGTCATAGCCAGTCAAAGGGACTACACAAAACCTGATGAAATAAACACATTTAAATCTGTTATACAAACAGCGGTGGCCTGTATTATCAAGAAATGCTGGCAGGGCGTTATGCATAGAGACTGTGCAGCTTGTGTAATACATGCTCCAGGTCAAAGAGGATTGGCCATCCTCTGTTGACCTCCTGTTCTACATGACTTTATCAAACTAAGAATAATCCTTACTGTACATACATGTATATTGTGGTACTGCAGAGCCTATTCAAACAGAAAAAAAGGTTTTAAATCCAGAAAAAAGATTCCAACACCCGATGCGACATTACGAGGAGCCAGATAGGGGGAGCAAGAGAGACCTTCCAAGGCCTAGAGAACCGCACCCCAGAGCTGGTGATGTAATGCCGGCCAACAGCCAATCCAGGAGAGGGGGAGTTCCTTCTAAGAAAGGCTGGGAAGTTGAAAAGGAGGAAGTAGGACAAGCAAGAGAGGCAGAGGTGGAGGCAGAAGCCGAAGAAGAAAAGGAGTCTTGGCAAAGAGACCAGAGAGGAAGGAGTTCCTGGCAAGAAGACACAGTGATTCCGGTGCAGCAGAATACCAGGAGTTCTTGGCAGAGAGACACTGGAAAGAAAGGTACCAGGAGAGAAACAAAGGTCAGGCTTTTATATGAGGAACCGGTACCAGCAGATGCAGGACACTGTGGAAGTTACCCGAGAGATGAGGAAGTCATTGCCATAAGGGGTAACAATCTTCATTCAAGGAGCAAAAGGTGTGGGTGTGAAAGAGTGGTAACTCCATCCGAAGGCCAGCTGAACAGTGGGAAGCCTACTACTCGAGTAAGGCTGAATTGCAGCAGGACTAGGCCTCAAGACTCAGCTAACTGGGATAGGCCCAGAGAACAAGGTAAACCCCATTTTTATTCTAATAAGCGTTATAACTTGCTGACACAGGGAGCACAAGGAACAGAGGTGTGCACTCCTTACCAAGCTGTCTGTAAGACAAGACACAAGCCTTTATCAAAAGAAAGACTGTTTAATACAAGGCACCAAGACAAAGGAAGATACTTCCATAGCAAGCATTCACATGACCAAAACCCAGACCTAGGCCCAGAAAACTGGAGGCTAGTGCAAGCGGTATATGAGAAGCCTCAACGTATTCCACAAGAATATACTGATACAGAGTCACAGTTATCAGACCCACAGCCTATGCAGGTGGAATTCAATGAGGACCCTCCTGAGATAGCCATGGATTGCAGCTACTGTCAGGCAGGAAGCCTAGAGTCTCTGCCTGGTGTGTAAAGCAGGGCTCAGTAGCAAAGCCTGTGTGTTGTATTTGCATAAGGTCCTGTGAAGTAACAGTAGACAAAGCAATATCTGAATATGTTTTCTTTTCTACCTGAAGCAAGGTTTTCTTTATGTTGATGTAGACTCCACTATTTGAACCATGGTACATTAGGGGAAATAAAAAGCCTTTCTTTCCCTACACTCGGACTTTGTGTTCACTTGAGGTTTTGGTACACGGTAGGTCCTGGGAACAGATACCCAGACCCCGCATACAAGGACCAAACTCAAAATAGAAAAAAATAACTCATTTCCACCCGACCTGCCTTAACCACCCTTGGCCACTAGGGCGGCGGTGCGACAATATATAGCATGTAAATAGTTTTCAGTTAACCATGTTCCCCATGTATATCCAAGTTGCTCATACCTGTTCTATGTAAAACCTGTTCTATGTAAAACCAAACAGCCTGTTGCTCTGGTCTTTTGTTATAATGTAAACCGCGCTGATACTAAATAGTGCGGTATATAAGAGCCTGTAATAAATATAAATAAATAAATAAAGACATCATGATTGTGTGACACAAGAAAATACAACAGAAAATCCATAAAACTTGTAACAGGTTGTGTCTAGGACCTATTTTAAATGTTGCCATGATTGCGGGTCATAAAATGAAAGCAACTGTCCTAGTTTATGAAAATTTGAATTTTTTGTTTGAACTCGTCAGATTTTAACACCAGTAGAAATCCAGGACAACTGCTCAATATTTTGCTTAATTCTGTGGCAGACGGCGAAATAGAAATAGTGGAAGGCTTAATCTGTGACAGAGATTATAGATCGTTCTTTAAAAAACACCAAGTTCTGTAAAAATTGACTTTTTATGAAAATGTATGTATTTCCAGAATCTATTAGTTGAACATACAGATGAACAAAAATTATATGTATGCATTTTATTTTTTTTAAACTTGTAATGCTCAAATGAATTTCACAAGATGAAAACATTTTATTTTAAATAAAATATTTTGAACCTATGTGTGGTGTGTTTTAGGAATGCTTAGTTAATTAAACCTACAATGGGGTGTCTGGAAAAAAATGGGGCATCTAGGTGTGTCCTAAACAATAGGCCATAAGATAAGAATGTGCAGAGCTCTGTTGTAGAAGTAAAATCCACTTAAGACGTCTGGGAAATGGGTGGGAATGTGTATTAGCCACATACACAGATATATAGCATCTATTACAATGTACTGTCTGCGAAAAAAAAAAGGCATTGTGAATTAGCCAGGTCGTATGATAAGATTATGAGATCCAGAGATATTTCAGTTAATGAGTCAGGGTGCTGTAAGCCCCATCAAAGAATTTCATTTAAAAAGGTGCAGTACATTTCAACAGCCAGAAAAAAAACACACAGTCTCTCTACAGTTTGCAACTTTTTCTTCAGACATGGTGAGTAGATATGAGTCTTACTTTTTTAAAAATTTTGTTGGCTATGTAATGTTTCTGTCTCTTATGATTGTCTTTAAAAAATAGGAGCAGAAAAAGGGGGTTACAAATAAATTTCTCTTACAAAAAGAAGGCAGCAAAGAAATTTAAAAGGTATGTCCCGTGGTGATTTAATTTTCCAACAACTATGCTCTTTATAATGTGTCTCACAGTGTTTCAAAGGACAGCTTCAACCTTTAATCTTTTTTATTTTAGACCAAGAAGATGCTACAAAACAAGATGGCCAGTCTAACCAACAGACGGTACCTTACAGAAAGCCAAAAGACAAGCAGAATCGTGAGTATTCCAGTTTTATCCAGCACCTAGATTTTAAGGTCTCTGTAAAAGTATTAGCCCCTACGTTTTCTTTTTCAGACCGAGAAAATGTTAGAAAATCAGCGGCTATGGGAGAGAAGTCTAACAGAAAAAGATCACACAGCGATGGTGAATCTACACACGCCGGTACAGAAGAGCAAACAGCTCCATACCAAAAACCAAAAGATAAGCAGAATAGTGAGTATTCCGGTTTTATCCAGCATATAGATTTTAAGGTCGCTGTAAAAGAAAAAAAGTATTAGCCCCTACATTTTCTTTTTTCAGATCGAGAAAATGTTAGAAATCCAGAGGCTGTGGGTGAGAAGTCTAACAGGAAAAGATCACGCAGCGAAAGTTTTTCTGACGGTGCATCTACATACGCCGGTACAGAATACGGAGGGCGTGGTGAAAGCCGTGTCTTTGATCATAGTGTTTCAGAGGACAGCGCAAATCATCATGCATTAGGCTCCGCTGCAGAATCAGATCCAGTTAGCTATGTTCAGTTTGTGAAAAGGTGGGATCGTAAATTGGACACGTTTAATGGTGTAATTTATTCAGAGGAATTTCGGTTTATTAATTTAGACAGGGTAACATCATTATCTGAGGCTCAATTCGCCATTCGGCAAGGTATTCAACATATTCTGGATGAGGTTAGCAGCAGGGTTTCACCCGGTGATTATGTACAGGTGCATCTACACTCATCTCTTTTTCACAATTCCTTTTATTATGGAAAGTTAAACCCCGAAGCATTAGACGCTGACGATTTCTTAAATCAGATCGCTAAACTCCTTCAGAGTCACAGAGAAATCCAGGTTTGTGATATATTCCGTGTTGTTGTACTTGTCATAAGAAATCGGGGTGGAGGTGCTCGTAGGGTCTTAAAGACTATACCATTTAGCCATATTATTCATAAGAAAAGGATGTATTTGATAGACTTGAACAACACTGATAATAGCCTGTGTTTTGCAGGTAGCCTCACAGCCCTCATGTCACAGGTAAAAATGACAGATGTCGAATTGTTAGAAGATGCTAAAAAACGACATAATGAATTGGGGTGGCCGGTACATAGAAAAGTCATGCTCGATGATGTAGCAATATTTGAACAGCATTTAAAGATAAACATACACGTTGTGCTTTACACAAATTCATGGGTTTGTTTTAAGACATCAGACAGACCAGTGTTCCCTAAGACTGTGTTCTTGTTGCTACACGATGACCATTTCTATGGTATAACTGATGTCAAAAAATTCTATGGGGAGCGCAACTTCTGTAGTTACTGTCAGAAACCGTACAGTCACGATCATAATTGCACATTATGGTGCCGTCTTTGTTTGACACTAACGTGTGCGAATAATGTTGGTGTACAACAGAGATGCCCTAATTGCAAACTCTTTTGTCGTTCTAAAGAGTGTTTAGATAGACACGCGGATCTGGCTCTGAAAAAAGAAGTGGCGTGTTTATCTAAGATACTGTGCCAGAAATGTGAGTCTTATGTGGACAAGAAACATAAGTGCAGGGGCCGGCATTGTAAACTATGTCGTGACCCCCTAACCGGGGATGGCGTCCACTTATGTTTTATGACCCCTATTGGTAAAACTGAAACATCTGAAAAGTATATTTTTTTATGATTGTGAATGTATGCAAGAAACAGGCTGGCATGTCCCTAATTACATATATGCGACGGACTTAAATGATGAAAGAAACTGGGAATTCAAGGGTCTAAAATGTATTTCTGCCTTTATACAGATTTTTTGTGACAAAAATGTAAAGGTTACACCTTCATAGCCCATAATTCCAAAGGTTATGACGGATATTTTGTTCTTAAACAACTGCTTAAGGAAAAGATGGACACGGGGCTGTTGGTTCAAGGTGCTAAACTTTTACAAATTACCGTTGAACCTCTGACTATCCGTTTTATAGACTCTCTAAATTTCCTGCCTATGAAACTTAGCAAACTTCCACAAGCCATGGGTTTTACAGGCAGCAAGGGGTGACTTTCCACACTTTTTTAATACGCTGGAAAATCAAAATTATGTGGGCCCCATGCCGGGTGTTGAACATTACGGTGTGAGTAACATGTTGCCTGAAGAAAAAGATGAATTTTTACAATGGTACAAGGACAATCAGCATAAAACTTTTAATTTGCAAAAAGAGCTGGCTTATTACTGCCAGCAGGATGTATCTATTTTGCGGCAGGCCTGTGTTCTCTACCGAGCTGAAATCATGAAAATGACAGAGAAAGAAGTGTTTGTAGAGCAGGGTGACATCTCAGAAATTCAAACAAGGTGTTTAGACCCTTTCCAATATATAACCCTTGCATCTGTATGTATGGCTATGTTCAGATTCATGTTTTTAGAACCCAAGACTGTGGCACTCATCCCACCAGATAACTATCACCGGCAGACAAAGAGATATTCAACCCCCTCTATTCAATGGCTGATGTATGTGGAGGCCAAAGAAAATATACAGATCACACATGCTCTGAAAGGTGGCGAAAAAAAGGTGGGGGCTTATTTTCTTGATGGCTATGCCGTGATCGGTGGGGTAGAAACAGCTTTTGAATTTAATGGTTGTTTTCACCACGGCTGTCCGAGCTGTTATAACGATAAAGACCAGAATCCTGTAACAGCCACGACCTATGGTTTTCTTTATTACAAAACACACCTAAAAGCTGCATTCCTGGAAAGCCGTGGGTTCAAGGTCATAAGTCTATGGGAGCACGAGTGGAAGCAGATGGTAAAAGAAAATGACGGGGGCTGCGCAGATTTCCTGGCTGACTCCGCATTACCGCAACCTCTGATTCCACGAGATGCCCTTTTCGGGGTAGAACAAATGCCATTTGTCTGTACCACAAAACAGGGCCTGGGGAAAAAATACACTACTATGATTTTACCAGCCTATACCCTTTTGTCAATAAAACAAAGGAATATCCAATAGGCCATCCAAAAAATCATTTATGACAAATTTGGTCCCCCTACAAAGTACTTTGGTTTTATAAAAGCAAAAGTATATCCCCCCACGAAAGCTCTTTTTCCCGGTGTTACCCATACGGTTGGGCGGTAAGCTTATGTTTCCAAAGTGTCACACGTGTGCTGACACACGGCAACAGGAAATGTGTGCCCACACGGACGAGAAGAGAGCTTTTGTGGGGACTTGGTGTATGGTGGAGATGAATTTAGCCATTGCAAAAGGGTATGTGGTTGTTGAAATCTATGAAATCTGGCATTTCGAGCAAAAATCTGATCATCTCTTTTCCGAATACATCAAAATGCACCTCCGTCAAAAACAAGAGGCTTCTGGCTACCCTCGATGGTGCAATGATACTGAAAAACAAAATGTGTACATAGCTGATTTCTTTAGAAAAGAGGGGGTGTGTGTTTGCGTGCAGACCAGCAACCTTTTGTGTTTTTTTAATCTCACCAGTCTCCATTGTCCAACCCTTTTTTGTTTCTTATAATACCAGGTTGCTGTACTCCTATCTTTTTCTGGGATAAATCTGTTGCCCCAGGCTTGTAGTCCAAAACTAGATCTTTCAAACTAGTGAATGCTTCTGGTAGGCAGGTTTGTTCTTTGACCAAATTTACCTACCAGGGAATTTAAGAAAGGTTTTGCTATTTGACGCTTAGCAGGGTTTACATTAATCTGGTCTGCACGCAAACACACCCCCTCTTTTCTAAAGAAATCAGCTATGTACACATTTTGTTTTTCAGTATCATTGCACCTTCGAGGGTAGCCAGAAGCCGCGTGTTTTTGACGGAGGTGCATTTTGATGTATTCGGAAAAGAGATGATCAGATTTTTGCTCTAAATGCCAGATTTCATAGATTTAAACAACCACATACCCTTTTGCAATGGCTAAATTCATCTCCACCGTACACCAAGTCCCCACAAAAGCTCTCTCCTCATCCGTGTGGGCACACATTTCCTGTTGCCGTGTGTCAGCACACGTGTGACACAGTGGAAACATAAGCTTACCGCCCAACCGTATGGGTAACACCGGGAAAAAGAGCTTTCGTGGGGGATATACTTTTGCTTTTATAAAACCAAAGTACTTTGTAGGGGGACCAAATTTGTCATAAATGATTTTTTGGATGGCCTATTGGATATTCCTTTGTTTTATTGATAAAAGGGTATAGGCTGGTAAAATCATAGTAGTGTATTTTTTCCCCAGGCCCTGTTTTGTGGTACAGACAAATGGCATTTGTTCTACCCCCGAAAAGGGCATCTCCTGGAATCAGAGGTTGCGGTAATGCGGAGTCAGCCAGGAAATCTGCGCAGCCCCCGTCATTTTCTTTTACCATCTGCTTCCACTCGTGCTCCCATAGACTTATGACCTTGAACCCACGACTTTCCAGGAATGCAGCTTTTAGCTGTGTTTTGTAATAAAGAAAACCATAGGTCGTGGCTGCTACAGGATTCTGGTCTTTATCGTTAAAAGAGCTCGGACAGCCGTGGTGAAAACAACCATTAAATTCAAAAGCTGTTTCTACCCCACCGATCACAGCATAGCCATCAAGAAAATAAGCCCCCACCTTTTTTTCGCCACCTTTTAGAGCATGTGTGATCTGTATATTTTCTTTGGCCTCCACATACATCAGCCATTGAATAGAGGGGGTTGAATATCTCTTTGTCTGCCAGTGATAGTTATCTGGTGGGATGAGTGCCACAGTCTTGGGTTCTAAAAACATGAATCTGAACATAGCCATACATACAGATGCAAGGGTTATATATTGGAAAGGGTCTAAGCACCTTGTTTGAATTTCTGAGATGTCACCCTGCTCTACAAACACTTCTTTCTCTGTCATTTTCATGATTTCAGCTCGGTAGAGAACACAGGCCTGCCGCAAAATAGATACATCCTGCTGGCAGTAATAAGCCAGCTCTTTTTGCAAATTAAAAGTTTTATGCTGATTGTCCTTGTACCATTGTAAAAATTCATCTTTTTCTTCAGGCAACATGTTACTCACACCGTAATGTTCAACACCCGGCATGGAGCCCACATAATTTTGATCTTCCAGCGTATTAAAAAAGTGTGGAAAGTCACCCCTTGCTGCCTGTAAAACCCATGGCTTGTGGAAGTTTGCTAAGTTTCATAGGCAGGAAATTTAGAGAGTCTATAAAACGGATAGTCAGAGGTTCAACGGTAATTTGTAAAAGTTTAGCACCTTGAACCAACAGCCCCATGTCCATCTTTTCCTTAAGCAGTTGTTTAAGAACAAAATATCCGTCATAACCTTTGGAATTATGGGCTATGAAGGTGTAACCTTTAAATTTTTGTCACAAAAAATCTGTATAAAGGCAGAAATACATTTGAGACCCTTGAATTCCCAGTTTCTTTCATCATTTAAGTCCGTCGCATATATGTAATTAGGGACATGCCAGCCTGTTTCTTGCATGCATTCACAATCATAAAAAAATATACTTTTCAGATGTTTCAGTTTTACCAATAGGGGTCATAAAACATAAGTGGACGCCATCCCCGGTTAGGGGGTCACGGCATAGTTTACAATGCCGGCCCCTGCACTTATGTTTCTTGTCCACATAAGACTCACATTACTGGCACAGTATCTTAGATAAACATGCCACTTCTTTTTTCAGAGCCAGATCCGCGTGTCTATCTAAACACTCTTTAGAACGACAAAAGAGTTTGCAATTAGGGCATCTCTGTTGTACACCAACATTATTCGCACACGTTAGTGTCAATCAAAGACGGCACCATAATGTGCAATTATAATCGTGACTGTACGGTTTCTGACAGTAACTACAGAAGTTGCGCTCCCCATAGAATTTTTTGACATCGGTTATACCATAGAAATGGTCATCGTGTAGAAACAAGAACACAGTCTTAGGGAACACAGGTCTGTCTGATGTCTTGAAACAAACCCATGAATTTGTGTAAAGCACAACGCGTATGTTTATCTTTAAATGCTGTTCAAATATTGCTACATCATCGAGCATGACTTTTCTATGTACCGGCCACCCCAATTCATTATGTCATTTTTTAGCACCTTCTAACAATTCGACATCTGTCATTTTTACCTGTGACATGAGGGCTGTGAGGCTACCTGCAAAACACAGGCTATTATCAGTGTTGTTCAAGTCTATCAAATACATCCTTTTCTTATGAATAATATGGCTAAATGGTATAGTCTTTAAGACCCTACGAGCACCTCCACCCCGATTTCTTATGACAAGTACAACAACACGGAATATATCACAAACCTGGATTTCTCTGTGACTCTGAAGGAGTTTAGCGATCTGATTTAAGAAATCGTCAGCGTCTAATGCTTCGGGGTTTAACTTTCCAGAATACAAGGAATTGTGAAAAAGAGATGAGTATAGATGCACCTGTACATAATCACCGGGTGAAACCCTGCTGCTAACCTCATCCAGAATATGTTGAATACCTTGCCGAATGGCGAATGGAGCCTCAGATATTGATGTTACCCTGTCTAAATTAATAAACTGAAATTCCATTGAATAAATTACACCATTAAACGTGTCCAATTTACAATCCCACCTTTTCACAAACTGAACATAGCTAACTGGTTCTGATTCTGCAGCGGAGCCTAATGCATGATGATTTGCGCTGTCCTCTGAAACACTGTGATCAAAGACACGGCTTTCCCCACGCCTTCCGTATTCTGTACCGGCGTATGTTGATTCACCGTCAGAAAAACTTTCGCTGTGTGTTCTTTTCCTGTTAGACTTCTCACCCACAGCCTCTGGATTTCTAACATTTTCTCGATCTGAAAAAAGAAAACGTAGGGGCTAATACTTTTTTTCTTTTACAGCGACCTTAAAATCTATATGCTGGATAAAACTGGAATACTCACTATTCTGCTTATCTTTTGGTTTTCGGTATGGAGCTGTTTGCTCTTCTGTACCGGCGTGTGTAGATTCACCATCAGAAAAACTATCGCTGTGTGATCTTTTTCTGTTAGACTTCTCTCCCATAGCTGCTGATTTTCTAACATTTTCTCGGTCTGAAAAAGAAAACGTAGGGGCTAATACTTTTACAGAGACCTTAAAATCTAGGATCTGGATAAAACTGGAATACTCACGATTCTGCTTGTCTTTTGGCTTTCTGTAAGGTACCGTCTGTTGGTTAGACTGGCCATCTTGTTTTGTAGCATCTTCTTGGTCTAAAATAAAAAAGATTAAAGGTTGAGGCTGTCCTCTGAAACACTGTGAGACACATTATAAAGAGCATTATAAAGAGCATAGCTGTTGGAAAATTAAAACACCACAGGACATACCTTTTTAAATTTCTTTGCTGCCTTCTTTTTGTAAGAGAAAGTTTATTTGTAACCCCCTTTTTCTGCTCCTATTTTTTAAAGACAATCATAAGAGACAGAAACATTACATAGCCAACCAAATTTTTTAAAAAGTAAGACTCATATCTACTCACCATGTCTGAAGAAAAAGTTGCAAACTGTAGAGAGACTGTGTGTTTTTTTTCTGGCTGTTGAAATGTACTGCACCTTTTTAAATGAAATTCTTTGATGGAGCTTACAGCACCCAGACTCATTAACTGAAATATCTCTGGATCTCATAATCTTATCATACGACCTGGCTAATTCACAATGCCTTTTTTTTTTTCGCAGACAGTACATTGTAATAGATGCTATAGCATCTATTACAATGTACAATGAGTACATTGTAATAGATGCTATATATCTGTGTATATGGCTAATACATATTCCCACCCATTTCCCAGACGTCTTAAGTAGATTTTACTTCTACAACAGAGCTCTGCACATTCTTATCTTATGGACTATTGTTTAGGACACACCTAGATGCCCCATTTTTTTTCCAGACACCCCATTGTAGGTTTAATTAACTAAGCATTCCTAAAACACACCACACATAGGTTCAAAATATTTTATTTCAAATAAAATGTTTTCATCTTGTGAAATTCATTTGAGCATTACAAGTTTAAAAAAATAAAAGGCATACATATAATTTTTGTTCATCTGTATGTTCAACTAATAGATTCTGGAAATACATACATTTTCATAAAAAGTCAATTTTTACAGAACTTGGTGTTTTTTAAAGAACGATCTATAATCTCTGTCACAGATTAAGCCTTCCACTATTTCTATTTCGCCGTCTGCCACAGAATTAAGCAAAATATTTAGCAGTTGTCCTGGATTTTGACTGGTGTTAAAATCTCTGACGAGTTCAAACAAAAAATTCAAATTTTCATAAACCAGGACAGTTGCTTTCATTTTATGACCCACAATTATGGCAACATTTAAAATAGGTCCTAGACACAACCTGTTACAAGTTTTATGGATTTTCTGTTGTATTTTCTTGTGTCACACAATCATGATGTCTTTGACCTGGAGCATGTATTACATAAGCTGCACAGTCTCTATGCATAACGCCCTGCCAGCATTTCTTGATAATACAGGCCACCGCTGTTTGTATAACAGATTTAAATGTGTTTATTTCATCAGGTTTTGTGTAGTCCCTTTGACTGGCTATGACATCAAATGCCTCCGTTTTGATATGTACAGAGAAAGCACAAACATTTGAACTCAGCTCTCTCTCTCTCTCTGAATTTCAGTCTGAACTTACACTGTGTTTGCCATAATATTTCTCTCTAACCATGAGGTCTTAAAAGCAAAATTCCATCACATGGACAGCCCTGGTTTCTCTAACAAAAGATGTGTTAATTGAGGTTTAACATTTGTAAAACACATTTCCGGAGTCAGTCATTCTCTTACCTCTGCTGATCCTAGTTTGCTTGGTGTTCCAAAAAGAGCCATTTTTTCCTTTCTGAATCTCTGTGTTAAAATGTTCCCCTTACACAAAGCCTTACACCAGGAGCATGCTCAGAACACCTGGAGCATGCTCAGAACAGACCTCTTCTTTCAACCAATCACGTGTTACCACACCCTAGAGAGACATGTTCAGGCTTGTCTCTCTGTATTGGTTTTTTCAAAGCCACTAAAAAATAGCTGTATTAGTATTTGGATTTGAACTCAGCTCTCTCAAAAATAAAATAGCTGTATTAGGGGGATTTGAACTCAGGTCTCTCTGTATTTCAGTCTGAACTCTACAGGACTGTCAGAATACTTCTCTCTAACAGTGAGGTCTTAAAAGTAAAATTCTATCACATGCACAGCACTGGTTTCTCTAACAAAGATGTTCTATTTGCATTTGTAAAGAAAAGCTTTCTATCCTGTCTGTGTCTCAGTGAAAAGCCTGTGTCTCTCTCTGTGCTGTGAATCTTTTGTGAGAAATAAGAACTGGGGCAGTGGGAGAGAGAAAAGCATTTTTTTTGTTTTTGTTTTCCAGGGTTCCTGCTTTTTTGCAGATGTAAACATTAACCAGAAGCAAAAACACATTTCCGGAGTGAGTCACACTGCTCCCCGCTGATGTCAGCAAAAAGGGACAGTCCATTTCCGATGATGTAGGAAGGGGCGTAGTTGAGGGATAGAGGCAGCCCTGATCCCTCTAACAAAGATGTGCTAATTGCATTTGGAAAGAAAAAGATTCTAGCCTGCCTGTCTCTCTGTGCTAAGAATCAGTTTTTGTGTGAGAAAAAAACAACTGAGTCTGTGTGGGAGAGAGAGAGAAAAGCATTTTTGTTTTTCAGTATTAAGCAGAAGTAAAAACACATTTCCGGAGTCAGCCATACTGTCATTTCCGGAGTCAGCCATACTGTTTCCGCTGATGTCAGCAAAAAGGGACAGTCCCTCTTCTGATGAAGCCCTATTTCCAGTGATGTCATTTCCGATGATGTAGGCAGGGGGCGTGGAGGAGGGTGGAAGTCTGTGGGCGTAGCACAAACCCGGAAGTGGGTGCTGATTGGCTAATGCCATATTGTGAGGCGTGGCGTGGGTGTGACACACCACCGGAAGTGTACGCTGATTGGATGATGTCATCCTTGGGGCGGTGGCAGGGGTGTGTCAAGTGGGGGGGCGGTGGCCACACCTGGAGGTGGGACTGGGCGGGGCTAACTTACCATTCACTTCTATGGGAGGGGGCGTGGCCTAAGGCGGGACATACACCAGAAGTGGGCGCTGATTGGTACCTGTCAACATTTTGGGGGTGGAGTGGGCGGGGCTGGGCAGGGCTAACTCGCCATTCACTTCTATGGGAGGGGGCATGGCCTAAGGCAGGACATACACCGGAAGTGGGCGCTGATTGGTACCTGTCAACATTTGGGGGCGGGAGTGGGCGGGGCTAACTCACCATTCACTTCTATGGGAGGGGGCGTGGCCTAAGGCGGGACATACACCGGAAGTGAACGCTGATTGGCTCCTGCTATCCTTATCTCACCTGTCAATCAGTTTGACAAGTAGTGTACCTATTATACTACTCTAGTTGTACCTCTGCCAATGAGATTTCTCTATCAAGAGCCTCCCATGCCTCTTGGGAGAGCTGAGGCATATTAACTTTTTCCATCCAACGATGAATGCTTACAGAGTCTGCTGTCAGTTGGGAGGTTTACAGATTTTTATAAAATTGAGCAAACTGTTGGGCAATATCACTCGATTTATGAAGTTTTCTCCCTTGTGCATCAGATATTACAGTTACACGGTGGACGTAAACGCTGGCATTTTAGCTGTCAGAGAAGAAGTTTGCCTTCCTTATGCCCGTGTTCTTAGAAATGACGTTGTGTGCATAAAAACTGGGAAGCTATTTCTTCTGTTTCCAGGGCTGTTAACTCTCCCCGCAATGTAGTAAGCCTATGTCAAACCTTTGAAATAGGCCAGTGTTGATTTTGCTGTTCTAATAATAAAATTTGTGCCCTTAATGCTTCTTGCTTTGCTAGTTTCTGATGTTTAAAGCTGTGGCCAGGGACATAGTGTGTCCTCTCAGAACCACTTTCCCCACTTCCCAAAGCAAAAAATGGGATGTTCCTTCACCTTCATTATGTTGGATATATTCAGTCCATGCCATTCGCAATCGCCTTACAAAAGCCATATTTTTCAGCAAATTCCACGGGAAAGCCCAAGATCAAGGAGGCTTCTCCAAATCCCCAACCACCCATACAATACAAGCCAAAACAAGCATTGTGGAACCTGTGTCTTTTGGGAAAACTGCTAGGTACGTATGACCTAGATTAGCCACTGTTGGAAATAGGATAATGGGCTTGATGGACCTTGGTCTGACCCAGTATGGCATATCTTTTGTTCTTATGTTCATTCAAGAATGACCATATGATGAGCCAAAAGTCCCCGAGTACCTATGCTGACTTGAGAAAGTTGGGAGAGAATTGCTTTAGAAGTTAACCACATATCCAACCGAGAATAGGAATTATATAAAGAAGAAAAGAAAGTGTAATCTCTTTCTCCCGGATGGAAGCAGCACCAGGCATCCTCTAGAACACAAATGGAGGTTAGAATGGAAAGAAGACGACTGGTCCCGGAGGGCACACTAGAACCTGGGGACCTATCTAGCTCCGAGAAAACACAATTAAAATCCCCTCCTAATATCATATCTCCAGATACCTGATTTGGCAAGATTTCTAAAACCTCCTTCAAAGACTGTATAATTTCCATAGGAGACATGTAGACATTTACTAAAGAGATTGGTACCCCAGAGATGGTACCAGAAAGAATGAGGAAATGACCCTTAGAGTCTTGATATTACATAAGAACATAAGATATGCCATACTGGGTCAGACCAAGGTCCATCAAGCCCAGTATTCTGTTTCCAACAGTGGCCAATCTAGGTCATATGTACCTAGCAGTTTCCCCAAGGGACACAGGTTCCACAATGCTTGTATTGGTTCAAGCATTGATATCCTGGGTCCCTTCTTAATAATGGCTTATGGACCTTTCCTCCAGGAACTTGTCCAAACCTTTTTTAAACCCAGCTACACTAACAGCCTTTACTACATCCTCCGGTAACAAATTCCAGAGTTTGATTACACGTTGAGTGAAAAAATATTTTCTTTTATTAGTCTTAAATAGTTTACCCTGTAGCTTCATTGCATGTCCCCTAGTCCTTCTATATTCTGATAAGGTAAACAATCGATCTACATTTACCCGTTCCACTCCGCTCATTAATTTATAGACTTCTATCATATCTCCCCTCAGCCGTCTCTTTTCCAGGTTAAAGAGCCCTAACCTTTTTAGCCTTTCTTCATAGGAGTAGCCTTCCATCCCCTTTACCATTTTGGTGGCTCTTCTCTGAACCTTTTCTAATAACTCTATATCCTTTTTAAGATACGGTGACCAGAATTGCACACAATATTCAAGGTGCAGTCTCACCATGGAACGATATAGAGGCATTATAATATCCTTTGTTTTATTTTCCATTCCTTTCCTTATGATACCTAGCATTCTATTTGCTCTCTTGGCCGCCGCTGCACACTGGGCCGAGGGTTTTAACATGGTATCCACAATGACGCCTAAATCTTTTTCCTGGGTGGTGGTTCCTAATGTGGAACCTTGCATCGTGTAACCATAGTTTGGGTTGTTCTTCCCTAGGTGCATAACCTTGCACTTGTCCACATTAAATTTCATCTGCCATTTTGATGCCCAGTCTTCCAATTTATCAAGATCCTCTTGCAATTTTCCACAATCCTCTTGGGTTTTAACAACTTTAAATAGTTTTGTGTTATCTGCAAATTTGATAACCTCACTCGTTATTCCACTTTCCAGGTCATTTATGAATATGTCAAAAAGCAGCGGACCCAGCACAGATCCCTGGGGTACACCACTATTCACCTTTCTCCATTGGGAAAATTGGCCATTTAGCCCTACCCTCTGCTTTCTATCTTTTAACCAGTTCCTGATCCACAATAGTACACTGCCTCCTATCCCATGACTCTTTAGTTTTGCCAAAAGTCTCTCATGAGGGACCTTGTCAAAGGCTTTCTGAAAGTCCAGATACACAATATCAACCGACTCACCTTTGTCCACCTGATTATTCACTCCTTCAAAAAAACATAACAGATTAGTAAGACAAGATCTTCCTTGTCTAAAGCCATGTTGGCTGTCTCTCATTAGTTCATGACTATCTACATGCTGAGTAATTTTATTCTTTATGATGGTTTCTATCATTTTTCCCGGTATTGATGTCAGGCTCACCGGTCTGTAGTTTCCCGGATCACCCCTGGAACCCTTTTTAAAAATTGGTGTTACATTGGCGATCCTCCAATCTTCAGGTATTAGAGATGATTTTAATGATAGTTCACAGATTACTAATAGCAGGTCTGCAATCTCATATTTCAGTTCTTTCAATACCCTTGGATGTATACCATCCGGCCCAGGTGATTTGCTACTCTTCAGCTTATCTAATAGTTGTATTACATCGTCTCGATGTATCAATATTTCCTTCAATTCTTCTGCACCTTTAAATACCACTTCAGTCATGGGTAACATCCCTACATCTTCCTCAGTAAAGACTGAAGCAAAGAATTTATTCAGTCTCTCCGCTATCGCCTTGTCGCCTCTTAGTGCTCCTTTAACCCCTTTATCATCTAATGGACCAACTGACTCTCTCACAGGTTTTTTGCTACGAATGTACTTGAAAAGGTCTTTACTTCGTGTTTTTGCTTCTGCAGCAAGCTTCTTCTCAAATTCTCCCTTTGCCTGCCTTATCAATGCCTTGCATTTGACTTGCCAGTGCTTGTGCTGTTTCCAGGTTTCGTCGTTTGGCTCTTTTTTCCATTTCCTGAAAGATGCTTTTTTGGCAACAACAGCCTCTCTGACCTCAACTTTAAACCATGCTGGCAGTTTTTTGGACTTCTTTCCACTTTTCTTAAAGCATGGAATACAGCTGGTCTGGGCTTCCAAGATAGTATTTTTCAACAACAGCCAAGCCTGATGTACGTCTTTAACCTTTGCAACTGCTCCTTTTAGTTTTTTCTTGACTGTTTTCCTCATTTTATCATAATCTCCCTTTCGAAAGTTAAAAGGTAGTACTGTGGATTTCCTTACTATCCCTCCTCCGCTAATTAAATCAAAGGCGATCATGCTATGATCACTATTGCCAAGTGGCCCCAACAACCTTATCTCTTGCACTAGATCTGGTGTTCCACTAAGGATTAGGTCTAATATGGCTTCCCCTCTGGTCGGTTCATGAACCAGCTGCTCCAAGAAGCAGTCATTTATTTCATCTAGGAACTTTATCTCCCTAGCATGTCCTGACGTGACACTGACCCAGTCGATACCGGGGTAGTTGAAATCACCCATTATTATTACTGTGCTGTAACATTTGTTAGCTTCCTTGATTTCTTTGAGCATTTCATCATCCATTTGGTCATTCTGGCCAGGCGCTCGATAGTACACCCCCACTGCCATTGCCTTCCCCCTTTTACATGGGATTTCAATCCATATAGATTCTACAGCAGATTTTGTTTCCTGCAAAACTTTAATCCTTTCTGACTCAATGCCCTCTCTAACATAGAGAGCAACCCCTCCACCAATTTGATCAGCTCTATCATTACGATATAGTTTGTACCCAGGTATCACAGTGTCCCACTGGTTGTCGTCCTTCCACCATGTCTCTGATATTCCAATCATATCTAACCTTTCATTTAGTGCTATATATTCTAACTCTCCCATCTTATTTTTTAGACTTCTAGCATTTGCATACAAGCATTTTAGAGAATGTATTTTATCCATATTAATTTGTCTGTTAAACATGAGTAATTTGGGATCTTTAAGCTCTGTCTGCTCCATACTTGAGGGCATTTGGGCTACTTTACTCTTTTCTGGAACCTCTCTGCTTTTGGTAGTATCCTTCAAAGATACATTCTTCCGAACCATCTGCTCTTGGGCGACTGTCGGCTTTCCCCTAATATCTCGTTTAAAAGCTGCTCTATCTCCTTTTTAAAGGTTAATGCCTGCAGCCTGGTTCCATCCCGGTTAAGGTGAAGCCCATCCCTTCGGAAGAGCCCCTCCTTTCCCCAGAATGTTCCCCAGTTCCTAACAAATCCAAACCCCTCATCTCTGCACCATTGTCTCATCCACGCATTGAGACTCCGGAGCTCTGTCTGCCTTTTGGGTCCTGCGCGTGGAACAGGAAGCATTTCGGAGAATGCTACCCTGGAAGTTCTGGATTTCAACTTCCTACCTAAAAGCCTAAATTTAGCCTCCAGAACCTCCCTACCATATTTTCCTATGTCATTGGTACCAACATGTACCAAGACAGCAGACTCCTCCCCAGCACTATCTAAGACCTTATCTAGGTGGCGCGTGAGGTCCGCTACCTTCGCACCAGGCAGGCATGTTACCAGGCGATCCTCACGTCCACCAGCCACCCAGCTATCTACATGCCTAATGATCGAATCACCAACTATAACGGCTGTCCTAACCCTTCCCTCATGGGCACATGGCCCTGGAGAAACTTCCTCGGTGTGAGAGGGTTTTACATCACCTGGAGGACAGGTCCTAGTTACAGGATCACTTCCTGCCACACCAGGGTGATGCTCTCCTGTCACGTGACCTCTCTCCTCCATGGCAACAGGGATGCTGCCAGACTGGAGGTGGGACTTCAGGACTATATCCCTGTAGGTCTCGTCTATGTACCTCTCTGTCTGTCTTATGCTTTCCAAGTCTGCTACTTTAGTCTCTAGAGAACGGACTCGTTCCCTGAGAGCAAAGAGCTCCTTGCACCTAGTGGTTGGAAAACTGAAAAGGACAATTTTGTGAAATCATAATCACTACCCCCTGCCTATGTGTAAAAAAGCCAGAGGAGAACATAGAAACATAGAAATATGACGACAGAAAAAGACCACATGGCCTTTATAGTCTGTCCTTCCATATATCTAGTCTGAGGAAAAACCTGAGGAAACCTCCGAGAGACCAAGCAGGCTTGAGCCCCGGGTGTTAAGAGTGTCTCTTGGAGAAAGCCTATATCAGCTTTTTCTATGCCAATTTGCTCCAGTACCCTCCGTCTTTTGACTGGGCTATGCAGGCCCCTAATATTCCAGGATATAAATTTAACCATAGCCCACAAATAGGCCAGCTGCTGAAAAAGGAAAATAGAAAAAAGTAAGTGAAGATAAACCTCTATGAGGCCTCCTCCACCTGTCAAATTCAATGATAATAAGGAGCTTTATTCTCCTATAAACCCATGCTTACTCGTTCAGCAGTTCCTTTATTCTACAAAACTCCCAACCTGCATTTCTATTCCCACTCTCTTCTTCAAGCCGTACCCTCCCCCCTCTCTCCCATCCCCCACTATCCCCACCCACCCCCGTCCTAAGATTATAGGACATAAGCAAAGTGAAGATAACCCCACATAACCTAGACACCCTAGATGCCCAGTCGGAGGCGCGGAGTATTGAACAAATCCTAATCTTCCATCCTCTTCCCCAGACCCTCCATGAAGGTTCAGAGAAGAGCCAACAAAATGGTAAAGGGGATGGAAGGATACCCCTATGAAGAAAGGCTAAAAAGGTTAGGGCTCTTTAACCTGGAAAAGAGAAGGCTGAGGGGAGATATGATAGAAGTCTATAAATTGATGAACGGAGTGGAACGGGTAAATGTAGATCGATTGTTTACATTATCAAAATTACATTATCAACTAGTTTACATTATCAACTAGTGAACCTAAAAAAACAACTGAGAAAACAAGAAAAGAAATGGAGGAAAACTAAATCTGCTGAGAATAAATCCCAATACTTAAACACACTCAACGAATACAAGAATGCGATTAATAAATCAAAAAAGGATTACCACTCCAAGGTAATAAACTCAGCTATCAATCGCCCCAGAGAACTATTTGCAATTGTAAACACACTGACAAAAGTCGAAAATCCAGAACCAAAACAATCTGCAATAAGTATACAAGCCCTTGCAACCCACTTTGCAGAAAAACTAAAATGCAAACTTAATACTACACCAACACTAACCCACACAAACACCGAAACTAATAACAGCTGGACAACCTTTCATACGATAGATCGGAAACACCTCCTCAGGATTATAACAATTATCAACACCACAACTTCCCCACTCGATCCATGCCCCGTATCATGGATCAAAAATACTAAGGAAGAACTAGCTGGAAACATTCAATACATAGTAAATCAATCCCTCTCCCAGGGCATTATGCCTGATGCCCTAAAACTCACAACAATCCGCCCAATAATAAAAAACAATAAACTTGACCCAAAAGACCCAAACTCATATAGACCAATAGCCAGCATTCCATTTATGGCTAAAATAATAGAAAAAACCGTTCAACTTCAATTGCAAGACCATATAGATGACCACAACTCTCTTGACTCCCACCAATTCGGTTTCCGCCCCTTCCATGGGGTAGAAACCCTATTAATTACTCTGATGGACTTTCTCATAAGACATACAGATGATAACACCCAAGGCCTCCTACTCCTTTTCATAGACATTTCCGCTGCATTTGACAACATCAACCACCTTACACTGATTAATAGATTAGAAAACCTAGGAATAGGTGGGACTGTCCTTAATTGGTTCAAGTCCTACATCACACACAGACTAATACGAGTTCAATTAAACCAGGAAGCATTGGAAACCGGGGAAGGGGCAGATAGGGCTGATCCCTGCGGTATTCCTTGTCCTTGGGGGAACAAGGACAAGGAATACCGCAGGGATCAGCCCTATCTGCCCTCCTTTTCAACCTGTACCTGCAACCCATCACAAAAATATTTAAAAAACACAAAATCAATCACTTTATCTATGCCGACGACATCATGCTCACCCTCCCCATAACCACGAAAAACCCTAATTATAACACTCTATCCGAATGCATGGCGGAAACCTCATCCTGGATGAGAACCAACTTCCTCAGCATCAATCTCAAAAAAACTGAGGCAATGTTTGTATCAAGATCACCTGTGGCGGAAGATACCTACCCAACAACAATCTCCATCAATAACACAATGATACCTGTTAAAAAAGAGGTAAAATACCTAGGTGTTATAATCGATCACACGCTCACCATGCTACCTCACATAAAACAGACGGTAAAAACTATATTCTACAAACTCAAAACTATTCAACACTTAAGGCTCCTCCTTGACACGCATGACTTTAGATCAGTCGTTAGTGCCCTCATAACCCCTCACTTTGACTATTGTAATAGTCTCCTGATCGGCCTCCCACAGAAGAATATCTACTTACTACAAAGAGCACAGAACATTTGCGCAAAAGTAGTCACTAAAGCCCACCTAACAGACCATGTAACCCCTATACTGCTAGATCTACACTGGCTCCCCATAAATTATCGAATCAAATACAAAATACTACTAACAACCTTCAAACTACTAAACGATATTGCCCCCTCACATCTATCCACACTCCTTCACGTCCCAAATGAATTAAGAGCCCGCAGACTAAATGCAACCCTCTCACTAGAGCTGCCAAAAACATTCACGAGGACCAAAAACTCCACCAGTGCCAGAGCCTTCTCATTCACCGCTCCCACACTTTGGAATGACCTCCCAATAGACATTCGAATCATAAAGGACCTCTCCCAATTCAGGAAAGAACTCAAGACATACCTATTCTCTGAGCATTTCGGAATCCCCTACCCTCCAAGTCCAGACACACAGCGTCCACAGACACACAAACAAAAAAACCCACAGAAACACAATTAACTGAACACACAACTCCTCTTCTAACAGCCCCCCAAAAACACCCCAAACAACCCACGAAAAAATGGAAATAAATTCCATCACACACAAACCCACTCACATACACACACAAACACACGCACACTTATACACACACACACTCACACATACATACTCACACACACACACCTGAATAGCGAATCATGTATTCTTGTAAATAATTTCTATAAATAGCAATGTCAGCTCGCTGACATTCCCCTGTAAATTCAACAGTATACAAAAGTATACACCCTGTAAATAGTTCTGACAATTTGCTGTTCTGTTATATGTAAAAAGTTAAGAAGTTCTTGTTCTATGTAATGTTATGCAAATGTATGCAATTGTTCCATGTAAACCGCCCCTGATCTCTGGAAGGGGCGGTATAGAAGAAATAGATAAATAAATAAAATAAATAAATAAAATATAGAAAGACTAGGGGAAATGCAATGAAGCTACACGGTAAACTATTTAAGACTAATAAGAGAAAATATTTTTTCACTCAACGTGTAATGTGACACAGTAGCTCCCCAGGAACAGATGGACACGAATGAGCATCCGGTGGTAGAAGCCGGTACTGCAGGAGAAAGCAGGGATTTCTTTGCAGAAAGAAAAAAACCCAGATTCAATCAAGCAGAACAGCTCACCTCGAGGGAGGAGAGTAGGAAAGCTTTTGATTGGGCACGCCCCAAGGGGAGGCGGGCAGTGCAGGCTAGGAGCACCTGGTTAAATACTCAGAAACCAGGAAGTGAGAGGAGGCAAGACAAACAGAACCGGGAGCAAGAGCAGGACCGAGAGAAGCTAAGAGGGCAGAAGCCAAGAGAGCAACGGAGGCTAAGAGAATTCCCAGAGGGAGACACAAGTGCTTCAGAAGGAAAGTCTGAAAGGAAGTATCCTTGCTGTGGTAATTCCTCTAATAGTCTGCAGCTGGCAGGTAGCGTGGTGGAAGATTCAGATGAGGAAAGAAACTGCTGGACGCAGAACTCTTTCGGAACGCTGAGAGATCCAAGGCTACAGGACCAGGCAGAGCTATGGAATAAAGGCAGAAGGACAAAGAATTCTCCAAAGGAAAAGCTTCTGTATAAGGTACCCAGTGGGGGAGAAGTTTATGCTCTAAAGTCAGAAAGATTGTGTTCTAGTTTTAAAAGCCAAGTCAGGCAAAATGGTGGCAGCTGTTGTCAGCAGGGAGAAGCTTTGAATAACACTAATTATTCCTATAAGCTAGCTGAAACACCTAGCCAAGAAAGGGCTGACGTAAATGCTTTTAAGTACCCTCCTAGCATTGCTAAGTTTTTATGCACAGCACCCACGTGTAGAGAAAGGCGGGGAGATAACGGAAGCACAGCAAATGTTTGTTTTCCTGATACAAACAAACCTGATAAGCAGCCTGAGATAGAGAGGCTCAGCCAACATTTGCTCACCGAGGGGAAGGGAAGACAGCTAAGTGAAGGGAAGTCACCAGCTGAATCACTTCTCAAAGAATTCCAAGAATATTTAGAACGGAAGGCAAGTTTTAACTACAGTATTCCAGAACCAGTTACTGGCTGTAATGAAGAAACGCCTGTTTCTAATTCTCTGCTTTACCCTGATGAAGGTATATTAATGGACTGCTCTACATGCTTAATTGACAGAGGCAATTAAGGGAAAAAGGTTTTGCTGGTATATGAAGAAATATAGCAGTGGCACTTAACTTGACCTACACAAGAAAGCTTGTGGAAGGTGAATGAATTAATGTACCAGTGATTGGTAGAACCAGAGCACTACTGTTAAAGGAACTTTTCTGTTGCATCCTGTATGTTTGAACCACATGAAGTGAATGTGAAATAATACAGCATTGCAAGCCTGTTTGGCAAGTTTCAGTTAATCTTGTTTTTGGTTTATACTTCTGCACCGTCTGTAGCCTTTTTGAACTGCACAATGGCAAAGTAAGCCTCATGAAAAATAAACCTCATGAAAAAATAAATTTCTCTTTGCCTGCCTTACTGCTCAAAGCACAATAACACAACTACAACTAACTGCCTCAAGGGCATCACAAGGCAACCCCTCCTTAACCCTCAAGGTTAGGGAGCGGGCGGCGTGATAGTAATCAAACTCTGGAATTTGTTACCGGAGGATGTAGTAAAGGCTGTTAGTGTAGCTGGGTTTAAAAAAGGTTTGGACAAGTTCTTGGAGGAAAGGTCCATAAACCTTTATTAAAAAGGGACCCAGGATATCAATGCTTGACCCAATACAAACATTGTGGAACCTGTGTCTTTTGGGGAAACTGCTAGGTACGTATGACCTATATTGGCCACTGTTGGAAACAGGATACTGGGCTTGATGGACCTTGCTCTGACCCAGTATGGCATATCTTATGTTCTTAATGCTTATAACCCTTCATATATATACGATACTGTATCACTTCCCCGAGAGTGCCTTCTTACTACCTTCCCATTCTACAGCCCCTCCCATGCAGAATAATCACCCCACCTCCACTCATCTCCCCTTAACAGTTAGAAACTAAGTATCAAAGACCTACCCAACATTCCTCCCCCCCCCCCAACCAGCAACCTTCTGCATAACTCCAAAGTGAGAAAGAGAAAAATGGATATCATTAGGTATCACATCATCAACATTACATGCTGAAAAATCACAATACTTCTTCCGTAAAGATCCACATATATCCGTCTCAAGAGGGGGCAGTAGCGTCCATTCCCTGGGAAGCGTTGCTATCTTGATCCATGCCAGATGGTCACCCGGAACCTTGCGTCTTTTGGGGTGGAGACTTCCCAATCACCGTTTCCATTCCGCTGACACCGAGGATGATCCCCATATTGTAAAGAGTCCAGAAAGTCCATGCATTCATCTAATTTTGTTATGCAATGTTTTATGTTGTTCCATTCAAAAATCAGAGCGAACGGGAAACCCTAGCGATAAGGCACCGAGCGTTTTTGAAGTGCTTGTGTGAGGGGTCTAAAGCTCTTGTGACATTCCAATGTATGATGTGAAAGATCTTGAAAAATCTGAATCTCATGACCATTGTAAGAAAAGGATCTCTTACCCTGCTGACTCCGTAATAACGATAGCTTGTCCTCAAAAAAACTGAAGCAGACAATAACTGGATGTGGTTGGGTGCTGGCAACTTTCTTGACCCCAGGACTGCAGTGCACTCGTTCAAGTTTGACTGGACGAGGAGAGTCAGGTACATAGAAGGTGAACAAGTCTTGAATAAGAGTAGAGGTATCTTCCCAATCCCCTGAGTGCTCCAGCAGACCTAGAATTCATACGTTGTTCCTTCTTTGTTGATTTTCTAGGTCTTCCTGACGGTCCTGTAATTCTTTGGCAAGTTGATCCATTTTCTTACATTTTATTTATTTATTTATTTCACATTCTTATATACTGTCTTATCTGACAATCAAGACGATTCACAATTAACAGAACAAGGTACATTAAACATAATTAACTATGTACAATAACAGAGTAGCTGTATAACTATTTACCTTATTTGGTCTGAGCAAACTAGGGGAAGCAGTGTTGATTTAGGACTTGAAGGGAGAAGGCTGGAGGGATAGCTGTGTAATATTTGAGTCGCAGAGGTTGGTATATGGAGTGGTGTTAAGATGCTTTTAGCTTTGTGGTAGGGGATTCTGGGTGAGAATGTCCATAGTGTTCATTGAAAAGAAATGTCTTTAATCTTTTTTCGGAAGTCAGTGAGGTCTTTTATTTCTTTCAGATCTGGAGGCAATGCATTCCAAAGTGTCGGGCATAGTGTGAGAAAGCTCTTTTATTTGTGGTTTTGATTGCCTTACGGAAGTCGTTTGGGTGGCATAGAGAATTTTGTGTGCAACTTCTTCGTAGTCTAGTGTTCTGGGTTTTTGATATTAATGTGGCAATGTGTGATGGTGCTATGTCATGTAACAGTTTGAATATGATAACCAGGTTTTTGTATTTAGTTTGACTGGCTATTGAGAGCCAGTGGAGGCTTTGTAGGATTGGTGTGATGTGATCAGTATTATTTGACCCACCTCTTCACTGTCGCTTTCAGATCCTGACTTCTGTCCTTTGTCTTGCCCCGACTTCTGTCTTTTGTCTTGACTAAATTGTAAATGCCATATTTTGTTTTTGCCCTGAATTGACTATTGCTCTGTGTTTTGTCTTGACTAGATTGTAAGCTCTGACGAGCAGGGACTGTCTCTTGCATGTATATCTGTACAGCGCTGTGTGTGACTGGTAGCGCTATATAAATGCTCAGTAGTAGTAGTAGTAATTTGCATGCATTATTACATGTGCGGCTGTGTTCTGCACAAGTTGAAGGTGTGATAGTGTCTGCACTGGGAGACTGCGGAGGATACTATTACAATAGTCTAAATGGGGATTGATCATTGCTTGAATGACCGTTCCAAAATCTGATGGTTCGAGGAGTGGTCTTAGCCATTGAAGCATTTTGTTTTTTCTGAATATGGCTTGTTCAGCATTGGTTATGTGTGTGGTAAGTGTTAGGACTCCCAGTATTTTATCTCATCTTTTATTGCGATTGTTGCTTTTCCAAGGTGTATCTGAGGTGGTGGGGTGAATTCTTTGTTTCTTGTTATGAATATGGCTTCTGTTTTGTTAATATTTATTCTCAGGTTGTTAGAGGCAAGCCAGTCAGAAGCTTCGTGAAAGCATGCCGTGATTTGCTCTAGATTAAGTTTTAAAGTATTGATTGGAAGGTACATCATGATATCATCTGTGTAAATATGGTGGAAAATTTTGTGGTTTTGGAAGATTTTGCATAATGGTTGAAGATAGATATTAAATAGGAGGGAAGATAATGCAAATCCTTGGGGGATTCCCTGGTTTTGGCTAAAGGGTTGGGATGTTGTATGGTTAATTTTTACTTGTTGGATGCGGTTGTTAAGATATGAGGTGAACCAGGCCAGGGCTATTACACAGATTCCAGTTTGTTGAAGTCTTGCTAGTAGCATGCTGTGATTAATGGAATCAAAAGCTGCTGCAATATCTAGGAAAATCATTATGACTGCATTTTTGGGGGTTTCAATACTTTTGGTGAGCGTGTCAAATAGGGCTATGAGTAGGGTTTCTACTCCATGGTGTGTTCTGAAGCCATACTGTTGAGTATCAAGAGGAGAGTTCAAATCTAGGTGGTCCTGTAGTCGGTTTTGTATTGTTTCTTTCTATTATTTTTGTTAGGTAAGTTAGGCTTGATATTGGTCTATATGAGCTTGGTTGTAGTTTGTCTAGTTTATTAGATTTTATTATGGGTCGGATAGTTGCCTGTTTGAGGGGTCTGGGCATGTAGCCTGTGATACACTGGCCAGCACAGAACCCCTCAGTACAGAAAAAAAGGAAGAGCTTACCTTGCAGTCACCTGGGCAGAAAGCAGGTTCAGGGTATCAGAAGCCAGAGAATGGTGGAACAAGCTTTCCCTGCCCTGGGTGGGACGCAGCAGAAAGCCAGGAAGCATATTCAGGTTGTAAGGTTCAAGAAAGTAATAGAACAAACTTTTCCCACACTAGCTGTGATGCAGCAGAAAGCCAGGAAACTAATTATGTCCACCTGGGCCAGGAGGCATGTATAACGTGCAGGAGACAGGGGGATAAAGCTGGCTGGGAAATCCCAGAGGAGGCGGCAACAGGAGATGCAAAGAGTGGAGTGGCAGCAAGAAGTGCAGCTGGAGGATCAGACAAGGGAGGTGCTCGTGCACAGGTCTCCCAAGCCAGAGGTGGCATCGTCCCAAAGAGAGGGAGTAAGCACCAGGAGGGTAGAGGTCATAAGCAGGAGAGCTTACTGGGACCAGGAAGCATTGGGTGTGTCCCTGCTGTAAGGAATAGCAGAAGGGAAACCTTTCCTGAAGCTTGCCACAGCCTGGACCAGATAAGTACTGAGGAACCCTTATGACAAAGCCGGTTACAGCCCCAATAAAGGAGCCTGGCTGAGAGAGAAAGGAGTGGAAGCTGAGTATCCAGAGGGCAAGAGGTGGCCTCGGCTAGAAAAGCAAAGGCTAGTGGCTGGAAGGAAAACCCTTGGTGGAAAGGGAGAAGCCTCAGAGAAATAGGCTCCAGTACGGGGTACCAAGACTGCCCTTATACAGAACGGTTCCTAACCCCAAGAGCTGATGCCTCTAGAGAGAGTTCTATGAATGATAGCTGTGAAAAGAGTTATCCACTTACAAGTTTAGACACTGAGCAGATGCAGTGGGAAAGTACCAATCAGGATATTGATTATATGGATTGCACGCTCTGTATATTGGATGAAATTACCTCTTTGTGTTAAGCAAGAAGCAAGAGCGTTGTTAAACCTGTTTTTGAAAGGAGGTGTACTTTGGTTATTTTGCTGTGAAGAAACAGTTTCTCTAAACCTTCATTTGCTGTATCAGAAAAACAAGAATCCACACGGGAAGGGAATAAATCCTCATTATAATTTGCCTTAAATACGGCTACAGAGTTTTCTTTACAAAGACAGCTTGCACCACATGCCCTAGGCAACCGCCTAACAAGGACACGGATAGCAGGCATCTGACAAACCTTGAATTAAGGATAGGTTTACGATCTTTTGTATTACTGGGGCTAGGGCATCATGTGCCATCTTAACCCAGGTAACAGGGCATGGATCCCCTGGAGCTGTTGTAGTGTTTATTGTAGAGACAATCTTTTCTAGTTGTGTTATGGAGATTGTTGGAAATGAGTTTAGTTTTGCGGAATCAAGTGGAGGTTGAAATAAAGCTTTTGGGGTGATTTGTGAGGTGGAACATAATTTGGCGCTGTAGTAGTCTGCTAGTGTCTGTGAGCTAATTTGGGTAGAAGGGTTGGTGGTGTCTGTTGACTTAGTTAAAGATTTTACTATTTGAAATAGGTCCCTTGGTCTATTGAGGGAGTTCATTAGGATCTTTGTGTAGTTTTCCTTTTTGGCCTTGTTAATGGAATCTTTATATTTTTGTAGTGTGTTCCAATATTGTTGTTTGTCTGTTGTGCATTTGGTTTTCCTCCATTTTCTTTCTATTTTTCAGAGGAGTCTTTTTAGCGTTCTTAGCTCATCATTATACCTTATGTTGAAACTTCTCGGGGTTTGATCATTTGTGGCTAATGGGGCAATTGCTGCCTCTGATATCGCCATGTTCCAAGAGTTCAGAAGTGTATCCGTTTCAGCTGTGTCATAGCTTAATTGCGGAAGGATATCTCAAATGAATGGACCCTTGTTAAAGTGTTTGAAGCATTTGTTGGGTTGGATCTTAGGTTTTGGTTTATGTGCTGTGATATTTGAAAAGTGATGCTATGGTGATCAGACCATGGGATGGGTTGGGTTTGGAATGGTAGGTTATGATCCCTTAATGTCTGGGATGGGAGGAAAATAAGGTCCAGTATATTTCTTTGCTGTGTGTAGTGGTATTTATAATTTGGGCAAAGTCCATTTCATTCATGGCTTTAATGAAAGAGAGGGCATGGGTATTTTGAAGAGATGACAGGTTAAAGTCACCAAGCGTTATTAATCTTTTGTTTGGGTTATCGTGGGTGCATACTGTTTTAAGTATTGTGCTAAGGGAATTATGGTCCTTGGAGGGTGCTCTGTATATAAGGTAGAATTTTGCCTCACTTGTCTGAATTAGGATGGTGTCAAGACCTTCATAACATATGGTCTCTAGTAGGGTGGGTTTTAGACTCGACTTGGGTAGTGTATTGAGACACCTCCTCCACGCTTACTTTTTCTTGTGGTGTGAAAGGGATCATAATCAGGATGCTTAAACTGGTTGAGCAGTTTAGCCAGGTTTCTGTGATGAATACAGTTTCTGGTTTGTTGTCTTGGATGTAATCCAATATTATGGGAATTTTGTTTTTTATTGATCTGGCATTTATAATTTATAATTTATTACATTTTATCAATACAATCCAGAAAACAAATCTGAATATGAATTACAGAATAAACACTCAATAGAGAAAAAAATCACTATAATACAACAATAATAATTATTCATGGTTTAGACTACATTACACCCCACAATAAGAACCCAAGAAAAAAGAAAAACACCATTATGAGGCAAAGGGAACCCCCTCTACCTAAAGACCAAAAGAAATCATAAGAGCACAGATAACAGAAATATGGCAGGCGATATGGGAATCAAACCCGCCCCTCTAATTCCCTACTCTGTAGAAATTGCAACAGTTGCTGAGGCTCAAAAAACAGAAATTGCTTAGACTGAAATAACACCACACATTTACATGGATATTTTAATCTAAATTGCGCACCCATGGCAATGATCCTCTAATGCCAGGCCAGAAATTCTCTCCGCCTTTTCTTGGTATCTCTAGCTAAATCATGAAAAATTTAAATTTTTGAGCCCATAAACTGGGAATCAGACATTTTACAGAAATATAACTTTAGCACAGAGTTCCGATCAGATTCAAAGGCGAAACAGACCAACAAGGTGGCTCGGCTAGTCACCAGTTCCAGAGAACTTTCCAAGAACTCAGAGAGATCCAGTTGGGGAGGGCTGGTTACACCGTCAGGATCCAGTTTCATGCCAGCCTCTAGAGAAGATACCACCACATATTGAGCACGTACCAGAGGAGGTAATGAATCAGCAGGCATCCGCAGGACATCCATCAGGTATTTACGGACCAAAACCACAGGATCCATCAAAGGAGAACGAGGAAAGTTCAGGAATCTCAAAATTATTTCTATGTAGTTGATTATCAAGAAATTCAATCTTCCTTGCCTGGATTAGACGGTCCCTGGAGTTAACCCCACCAAGGGCCTGCAGTTCTTCCACCTTGGTTTCCAGCTGGGACACTCTGGAAGTCTGACTCACTAACTCCGAAACCACCGTAGAACACTGAACTTTAACATCACGTAATTCTTGGGAAAAAAACAGCCACCACAGGCAGAAGGGACTGTTGAAGTGTAGAAATAGCTTCCCATAAGCTATCAAGTGTCACAAGCGCAGGTTTTTCCAACAATCCAGGAGGCCGGATCGCCAAATTGTCGTGGGAGCGGAACTCCAAATGCTCCACATCTAAACTGCCCTCTGGGAGGCGGAGCTTGCCGGTGTGCAGAATGGACGGTTGAGTTATAGCTCCCGTTGCTACTGAAGAATCCTGATCTTTTCCGGGGCTAATTTGGTGGTTCCAAGTCCCCCTGTGTTGGGTAAAACAAGTAGAGAGATTGAGGATGGCAACATTGAAACCGTCACAGCTTGAATTTCAGTCGGGAGCTGGACCGGCGGCGAAGCGATCTAAATCCGAAACTGGGTCACTGCAGAAAATGGCCGCGGCAGAGAAGGAAGGTGCAGCGGAAGGCCTGCGTGCAATCTTGACGGAGCTGAAGAGTGTGAAAGACATGATAGCCACAAATATGGCTTCGCTGACGGTAATTCAAGAGGATCTAAGCAAGGTGAAGGAGAAAATGATAGCGATGAGCTCGCGATTAAGTGTGGTAGAAGGGCAAGTTCAGAAACATGAAAGTATGTTTTCTCAAGTGGGCCCTTTGACTAAACGCATCCAACGATTGGAAGATCTGATGGAGGCTCAAAATAATTGGGCCAGGCAGAATAACATTAGGTTGGTGGGAGTTCCAGAGGGAGCTGAAGGCTCTGATCCGATTACCTACTTGGAGAAAACTATACCAGATGTGTTACAACTTACTTTTGTGAGGCCTTTCGAATTAGAGCGTGCTCATCGCGTCCCCACGCATAAAGCAGAGAATGTCAGATACCCAAGACCTATAGTAATGAAAGTACTCCGATACCCGCAGATGGTGCAGATTTAGGGAGGAGTGGCCTAGTGGTTAGGACAAGGTACTTCAGGCCGGAGGGCCAGGAGTTCAAGTCCCACCTGGGGACAGTAATCTCAGGCCGGAGGGACTGAGATTTCTAGTCCTATAGGCACTCCTTGTGGTCTTGGGCAAGCCACTTAACCCTCCATTGCCCATGTTCCCTGTACGTATTAGCGTATGTGTGTCATATCCCCTCATGTTAAATGTATCTCCCAATTGACCGCTTTGACCCGGTGAAAAGCGGGATATAAATACAGCTAAATAAATAAATAAATAAATTTACAGGCGGCCAGAAGGAGTACATCGCTGAAGATTCAGGGCCAAAAAGTGGTTTTTTACCCGGATTTGAGCAAGCAAACTATGGCTCGAAGGAGAGAGTTGCTGGCGTGTAGGCCTATGTTGCAGAGAGTACAAGCAAGATATGGATTGTATTATCCAGGAACCATGCGAGTAACATTGCATAACACGATGAGGAATTTCGTGGACGCTGAAAAATTGAGAGCCTTCCTGCAGGAGAACAGTGGTATGGAGACCTAAGAGACTGAATCTTTAATGTAGTTTCCTTCAGATGGAGGAGGAAGCATAATGATGGGTTGGTACAAGAGGGATTGTCTGGATAATGATGGTCTTTGTGTAGGTGGGAATGTTAATTTTATTTTTTCACCAAATGTTACTGATATGGATCCAATTTTTGGGGTCTAATTATCCATGGTTAATGAAGGTTCCTTGGATGTTTTAGTAACCTTCGTAGATAGAATTGGGGAAATGACTGTGGTAGTCTTAACTGCTGTTAGCACAGATTTAGCTATAAGATATGACTGGTAGCAACGGGGGGGGGGGGGTAAAAGATAGAAGATTGTATATTCTGGCACGGGGGGGGGGGGTTCACTTTGAAATGTATATGTATAAAGTTTAACTGGATTGGAGGAGTGGCCTAGTGGTTGGGGCAAGGTACTTCAGGCCGGAAGGTCAGGGGTTCAAATCCCACTAGAGGACAGCAACCTTGGGCCGGAAGGACTGGGGTTTCTAGTCCCACAGGTGCTCCTTGTGGTCTTGGGCAAGCCACTTAACCCTCCATAGCCCATGTTCCCTGTAAAATAGTTATCTCCAAGTTATAATGCCCTGTTCAATGTAATTTCAGTTTGTTCAATGTAAACCGCACTGATGCTGAATAGCGCGGTATATAAGAGAATAAAAATAAATAAATAAATAAACTGTTTTTGTAGGCCAATCCAACCCAGTGAAGCGCTCATGCTGCTAGAAGCAATGAATTATGAAATTAGTGGACTGTATGTATGGCAATGCCTAACACCAGAGATGGCAATTGATCTGGTTGTGCTCACCTTGAATGTAAAAGGGATTAAAACTCCGATAAAGAGGAAGAAAATACTATCCTACTGTCACCGGAAGAAGACGGATATTGTGCACCTGCAGGAGACGCATTTGTCAGAGAAAGAGTCGTGGAAAGTAATATCGAATGTGTATAAGGTTGCGGTGATAGCTCCAGCCACAGGACGGAAAGGAGGAGTGTTAATCCTAGTGCGCAGTGCGCTAAGTCTTACGATCACAGACACGAAGTCTGATCCTTCTGGTAGATGGGCTAGAGCTACACTGCAAATGGACCAAACTTATATTACGCTCCTGAATATTTATGCCCCAACGGTTGAAGATCCCAGCTTCTTCAGCAGTATTGCCATAGAGCTAGCTGAGGCAGTTAATACAAATATTGTGCTTGGAGGAGACTTCAACATGATATTGGATCCATTATTGGACAGGGCACCATACAAGGCAATAGCCAAGACTAAGTCACATGCAGTTCTGCTTGGCATGATGGAAGAGTTATGTTTAGTTGAACCATGGTGGCTTCTCCATCCTACAGATAGGGAGTATACATTCTATTCAGTGCCACATGATACTCAGACTAAAATTGATTACTTTTTTTCTGCTGGGTTGATCAAGCAAGTAGTGGCGGCAGAAATACATGCTGGAACGGTGTCAGATCATGCCGCGGTCTCCTTGATCTTAGAAGTGGGACAACCGCAGAAGATGTCCCCTAGGTGGACTTTTGATAAATCATTACTATCGGATGAATCCTTTGAGGCTTATATAAGCAAAGAGATAGAGATATATCTCCAATACAACGATCCTTCGGATACCTCTATATGGGGTTGGTGGGAGGGCTTTAAAGCAATGTTGCGTGCTCATATCACAACATATAGCATACGAAAGAGTAAGAGTAAGAAGATGGAACGAGAGGAATTAGAGACGCAGATAAAAGCCGGGGAGCGGCTACTGGCCAAAAAAGCCGACTCAATGGTCTTGATCAGACTGCAAAGACTGAGATATAGGTATAATACTATACTTAATAGAGAGGCACATCTTGTGGTTCGTACCCAGCAGAGTACATATTATCATGAGAATAATCGAGCGGGTATGCTGTTAGCCAACTTACTTAAAGCTCGGAAGACTATGACACGCATAACGGCGCTGCAAGATAGGGAAGGAGAACTTCTTGTGCGAGATGAGCACATATTGCAACGCTGCAAAGAGTTTTATGAGGAATTATATCGCTCAGAAGTGGACTGCAGTGATGGGGATTTTGTGAAATTTGTCTCTAACATAACTGGACCCAAACTCCTGGTAAGTCAAATCCAGGAGTTAGAGCAGGAAGTCTCGGTAGCGGAGATACAAAAAGCTATTGGACAGATGGCTCGGGGCAAGGCCTCTGGACCAGATGGAATGCCGCTGGAATTTTATCGCAAGTACCAGTTGCTAATAGTGCCAATGTTGCAGATCTACTATAATGGCCTATATGATGCAGATCCCGAGGTGGGTGCACTGGCAGAAGCCATTGTAGTTATTCATCCGAAGCCGGGAAGAGATCCACAGAAAGTAGAAAATTACAGACCCATATCGTTGTTAAATACTGATTATAAAATATATGCTAAGGTGCTGTCAGACGGCTGCCTAGGGTGAGAACTTACACAATCTTGACGATGCATATATTCATATGATTCTTGCAAGGTATTGTGGGTATTGTAGTTCATTCACTCCCAAACACAGCTGATGACAATAATTTGAGTTGTGAAACCAAGTGGTAAGATCAATAAAATACTTCTTTTATTGATGGGGTTTAATTCACCCAGCACATGTATGCTTGATAGCACTATAAATGAGGTTACTTGCTTGCAGTGTTTAAAATGGATAACAAAAAGTCACAAAGTAAACCAGAAAACAACCTTCAGCTTGTCAGGCAATTAGCTAATGTTTTCTTAGCAAATAATTACCAAATACAAAGGCACAAAGTAAAGAATAAACTTTGCTGGTTAGGTTAACTTCTGCTTATTTTCCACGCCGATCTCAGCAGTGATTCTCCCTTGCTCACACACACAATCAGGTGCAGCCCTAATTACTATCAATGGACCAGCTGAAAGCCTTTAGCTGGCTGGCTGCAACTGTGTGAGCCCAAATCCTGCTTTAAGAGCTGTTTGCAGTGGAAATAAAGAACAAAGTTAGGTTTCTTTGTGATGTCTGATGTGTTTGCTCATAAAAAACTAGCAATAGCATTTAGATAAAGAACAGTCCATGTAAATAGTTTCATCTGCTGTATTTCCCCCTGCATCAACAATCATAGGGTCAATATCATACATTGGCACAGATGAGTCTTTCATTAAGGCACTATCATGAGAATGCTTATTCCCTTGCTGCCATTCTCTATTATAGATAGGGTCTGGATCAGTGTTCATACCTGAGCCTCTCCTGCTATCATTATTCCTCTCTGTATAGCCTGGCCAATATGTAATCCAATTCTGATGTCCAGCCTTCCAATCTTGATCCCTGGACACTGGATCTTCTCTCACATACCTTCTGGCCTTGGTCTGAAAGTCCCTTCCACATGCAGTCTTCCCTCTTCCAGGTAGCCACTGGTGATTCCTATCTCTGCCACTCCATTCCTCTGGCTGAATCCAGTCCAATGGACTCTGCTGGCTTTTGGAATACCTCCCAGTATGAGTACTGCCTTGGAATCTCCCAGACCTTCCAATGGCCTTTCTTCTCTTCCTTCCAGAGAGTTTCCTTCTCTCTCTATCTGCTTGGCTTTTGCTGAAGCTGTTCTTCAAACTCTCCTTGAAGCTGTTATCTGAAGAATAAGCTCTATTCTTATTCTTTCCTAATGTGTGCTGCTCCCTAACACAGCGCAGCTGTCTTGAATCAGGCCCTGCCCTTTGAGATGAGTGCTTAGGGATTACCTCATAGCTCTCTTGATTGCACACACATTCTCTCACTTCAGCCCCTCTCATGGCTGCTGGAAACCTGGTGCATTCTGGGACTGGTAGTCTTTTATGTGAAAACTCTGTTTTCTTGCTTCTACCAGAACTGACAGGTTGCTTGTTCAGAGTCACATCATCTTTTCTATAGCTCCTACCTGAGCTATGATAAGCTTCCTTATCACAGTGCTTGCTAACAGACTGAATATGGTCCTGAAGGATTTAATACATATGGATCAGTGTGATTTTGTGCAAGGTAGATCTACTACAGATAATGGGCGGTTATTGATGCATGTCTTGATCAAAACCCAAAAGATGTCAGAACCTCTCATAGGATTGTCACTAGACGCGGAGAAGGCTTTTGATAGATTGGAGTGGTCTTTCCTGTTTCGCTCCTTGCAATGGTTTGGGATTGGAGAGAAATATCTTAAAAGAATAGCGATATTGTATGCTAAACCAACAGCACGAATTGCAGCTAATTCTGGACTGTCGGCTACCTTCGGCCTTCAGAGAGGGACTCGACAAGGATTTCCTCTGTCGCCGCTTCTTTTTAATCTTGCATTGGAACTGCTCGCGATTGCAATTAGACAGCATAAAAAGATTGCGGGAGTGGAATTAGCGGATGGGCAATGCAAACTATCAGCATATGCGGATGATCTCCAGCTTTTCCTTTAACCGGATGCCTTGCCAACAGTCTTGCAAGTTATTGATTGTTATTCTGCCATATCGGGGTATAAAGTAAATTTGACTAAGACAACCATAATTCTACTGAATGAACATGTCAACACGGATGGGTTGAGAGCTTATCCTTTTCAATGTGCACAATCGTCTTTCAAATACTTGGGAGTGGATTATGGTTTTACTATCCAGGCGACCATGGATCTCAATATGACAGCCTGCAAAAAAGTGGTTAGTGACTGTACTAATAAGTGGACCTCATTGCATTTAACCTGGTGGGGCCGGCTGGAAACGGTAAAAATGGTACTGGTCCCCAAGATCAGTTATATCTTGAGTATGATCCCTCTACTATTCTCTCAGAAGTTCTATAAGACAATAAACAGTATGCTGGTGTCTTTCTTATGGGGCAGTAGAGTCCCAAGGATAGCTGCATGGAAGTTAAGGCTGCCAAAAGAAAAAGGAGGAGTCCACTTTCCAGATGTGGGGTGGCTACATTTAGCCTCTTTGTTGCGACAAGGTTCACAGTGGACCGCTGAGGAGCTCCTGGAGAATGAAACTAGATGGTTGAAGGTTGAGCAACCTTTGCACCTTCACTTGCTAATCTTTTTATGAGTGCATTTGAAGTTCAATGGATTTATCCGTCTGCTTTTATGCCCTGTATATTGGGTTGGTACAGATATATCGATGACATTTTTTTACTATGGAGCGGTTCTAAAGATCTCTTGCTCGAATTTTTCAATTATTTAAATGGTTGTAATATCTCTATCAAGTTTGAAATTAACATTCAATCGTCTATTATTCATTTTTTAGACGTGAGAATTATGAAAGGCGATGGCTGTTTTCAGACTACACTTTATGCCAAACCCACTGATAGAAATACTGTGCTTCATTATTCCAGTTATCATCCAGAGCACTTGAAAAATAGTTTACCATATTCTCAATTATTACGTTGTCGACGTATCTGTTCCTCCCATAGGGAGTTTGAATCTCAAGCTACTATAATGATGCGAAAGTTTAAACAAAGAGGATATCCGAACTCTCTTTTAAAGAAAGCTTATAAGAGGGCAAGATTTAACCATCGCGAATGGCTTTTGTCTCCATTACCAAATACTGTACCAGAGGTACCTATTCCCATGCAACAATCAGCTACAACTGAAACTACTCTAGTGCCACAATCAGTTACAAATGTATCTACTTGTATCACTTGTGTCTTACCTTTTTCAAATCTGTCAAGTCGATTGACTTCTTGTATTCATCGGCGGTGGCGTATGTTCTCTACTCATTCTACACTTTCTACTCATCAGATACGCGTGGCCTACAGACGTGATAAGAACTTGAGAGATTACCTCTGCCCTGCAGTTCCTCGACTCCGTCACTTGCTCCCTAATACGCATACGTGCTGCAACCGCTGTATTTTTTGTGCAATGATGGATCCTATTCTACCTTTAAGGTTTTCCTCTAAGCCTTACTCACTGCAAATGAACACTAACTGCAATTCTTCTTTTGTAGTCTACGCTCTTTGGTGTACATGTTTTAAACTGTATATCGGTAAAACAACTCGACCTCTTCGTACACGGCTGACTGAACATAAGTATAGTGTTTTGAAGGCGAAGCTAGAAACACCTTTTATTCAGCATTGCCTTTTACGTGCTCATACATTTGCAGACTTTAAGTGCACAGTGGTAGACTGTATCCCCGTTAACATTCGGGGAGGAGATCGAGGGAAGCTGCTGCTGCAGCAAGAACAACGGTGGATTTTTAATCTGCATACACTTGCCCCATATGGACTCAATGATAAGATAGACTGGACACTATTTTTTTGATTGGTCCTTTTGGAGTTTGGGGCGTACATTCCTCTTCCTCTTGTTCAGGATTGGTTAGGTTTAGTAGGAAATGACATCATTCTTTGATAGCACATTGGAGTATAAAGGTTGGTCTTTTTATTTGTGTCGTTAGGAATAGCCGATTCAGGTTGGAGGCATTTTGCCCGTAAAAGTTTATCTTTGAGCTGTGGAGTTGTAGTTATCATGCTTGAGTCTATTGTCCCTGAAGAAGCCTGTTAGGCGAAACAAAAGCTTTTGTTGGACTTTAAAATAAGCTTTCTCGGCATTGACTCTGCTTCTCCAGATTGAGGCTGATATCTAAGAACTGAAAGTGTGTGCGGTTTTGCTGACAAGCGTGTGTGGGAGATTTCAACAGAACCCTAAGTTGAGTATGCTATTTACATTTTGATGTTGTCATAATTCACTTTGAAAGATTTCTTGTACTTTTTGCAGGTCACGGAGCCTCTTGTGAGGCCTGATAATACCCGCACTAAGTATTCCGTTCACACTATTTCAATTGTATGATGTATGATTAAGATATTGAGATTATTTTGAAATCCCGAAAAAGTACTTTTAGGTGATCCAAATAGTCTTTTTTAAATAGGTCTGATTTGATTATTGATAGTAATTGGTGTAATTAAATTATTAAAATAAAAAGTATAAGGCTTTATGGCCCGTGATGTGGAATTTTCCATCTAACCCTATGGTGGCTCGGTTCGCCAAGTGAAGGGTAAGATTTCTCTGAGGCCTGTTTGCCTTTGTGAATTGGTGATTTACTTTAGTATCATGTATTAAGAAAGGTTGGTGTTAAGGAAGGTTGGTGGTTTTTTTGAATGAAGGTTGAGCAAGCCATGAACGCCCCATTGCAGACATGGATGCTGGTCGGGACAACGCAGGACCCATACAAGTCGCAAAATGCAGTTGTGTCGGCAACGCAGCAAGCATGTAGATTGATGGCAATGTGTGTTGAAAACGGGGAAGACTTTTCAATGGATATGCCTATATGGAGGAATCCTCGGTTTCTCATAGATGGGAAGTCTGTGATGTGGAAGAAGTGGATAGGACATGGAATTATGACACTTGGGCAACTGCTCCAAGAGAAAGAGTTTAAGACCTTTGGAAGGTTGAAGGAGGAGTTTGGGTTGCCTCATAACAGCTACTTTCAATGGTGCCAGCTCAGACATTGTTTGAGTAGAGCGGGTGTGTCTCCGGTACTGATAAGGCCTGGATGGCCACTCCTGCAAAAACTTCGCGAGATACAGGCGGGCGCACGGGCTGTGTCAAAGTTTCTGATGATGCTTCGATCACAAGGGGAGAAGGAATGTGGGAAAGTGCAGTTAGCATGGATTGCTGATACAAGAGATTGTTTACCCTCGGAGCAGTGGAACATCTTCTGGGGATCCCAGATACGACTTACTAGAGCTGCATCCCTGACACAATCAATGTACTTCATGGCACATCGGGCCTACCTCACTCCATTAAAGAAAATGAAGTGGGCAGGGCAGGATGGGAATCAATGTTGGACCTGTAAGACAGCAATTGGAACGTTAGCGCACATGCTATTTTATTGCGAACAACTACAGACATACTGGAGCAGTGTTTGGAAGTGTATATCTAGTTTACTGAACATACAAGTGCCGATTACGTATCAGATAGTAGTGTTTAAATCCATGATGATCGTTCCAAAGCTGTCTAAGCAGGATGGTCAACTGTTGGACATAATGTTAAGCCTGGCTCTAAAGGTCATCTTGATGTATTGGAAGAATTTGGAAAAAGTACACTTTGCACTCTGGTGGAACCTGCTGTGCTTGCATAAGATCTATGAATATATGTAGTAAAAAAATCCCTCTGCAGGCAAATTGGGCAAGAAATGGGACACTTTAAGTAGATACGTCCGAGACAAAGAGTAAGGCAATTTTGCTGCTCATGCTGGTAGTAGGGCGGAGCGCTGGGTTGGATTGGGGTTTTTTTTTGGCCTGTTTTGACTGTTAATCTTTTTATTTTATTGTAAGTTCTGTTTCAATATAGATTGATATGTAGACAAGAGGTGGAGAATGTTGGATGTATGTATGTTGTTAAAAAAAATCTGAATAAAGAGATGATAAAAAATAAATAAATAAAATAAACTGACCTCCGAAGGAAGGGCACAAGGCTGAACCCCCTGCAGCAGCTACAACCAACTGCACCTTCGCAGGAGAACCCTCCGCAGTGCTGGTGACCTCACGACCCAGAGATACACCGACTGACTTCTCCTCCTCAAAGCGGCTTCTGGGCTGCACTGGAGATGCCTGCACGGGGCTGAGACCCACCCTTCCTCGCTCAGATCCGTGGAGGACAACCGCGGGTCTCCCGAAGCCATATGCGCCGAGGGGATGCAGAAACCAGCAATCGAAGACAGCACAGCCCACTTGCAGGAGAAGAGGTACCGAAGAGCTTCAGGGTACATTGTTTCCACTTCTTCATTAGAGAGACGAGTGTAGAAGCCGGCTCAGAACACTTCACCTTGGCGTCCTACCCCATCTGGCATTTATTAGGAGGCAGGTTATGTTGTCTGGGGTCTGCTGGTTCGTTGGCTGGGCATGAAGTATGTTGCTGCATGGAATTATATGAATGCATCTTTGTTGTGTATTTTGTGTCCCTCCTAGGTGTTTGTGTCTGTAATCAGTGTCTGTTGGGCGATAGTTGTAAGGGATTATATGTTGTACGTTAGTTGCTTAGTGAGGCATGTTTGGTGTATTGCTGGGGTGATCAGACTTAGGTTTGAGGCACAGAGCAGTGCAAATAAGGAATTGTATTTCATTTCTCTTAGTTTTAGTTCCTAGTTTGTTACTTGTGATGCTGCTGCTGGGTGCAAATCTAGCCGTTTCCTAGGCTAGTGTGCTATATTAGGCTATATTAGTGTATAATGATAGGTAGCTAGTGTTGGCTAAACAGTATGTACATAGTTGTTTTTACGTTTAAATTGCAGTTTTCTAGTTTATGGTTTTGTCTGTTGTCCTTATAGAGAATGAGATTGAGCAGTGCAGCCTTTCCAATCAAGTTGTTACAGGATGTAATACAATGTAACAGTAGTGTTATTGCTAGGGATTATAGTGTTTGTACCTAATCAGTAATGCCTGTTTTAATGCTTTTATAAGCTTATTTGTTGGTACAGGGGTGCATACAGTGAGGGTAACATGGGTGATGTGTAGTCAAGTTCATATATGGTTATGTCGGCTATTTTATAATTGTTAGATTACAGCAGGTAATAAAGCTTAAACAGACGTACTTTCGTTTCTGTTGCCTAATTTCCACACCTAAGGGCCACGCCAAAGGGCCCTCTGGCAAAGCCCTCAGGCGCGGTCCCGCCAGGCACGGGCATGCTTTTAAATATGCAGGTGAGCCCCAGATTGGTCCTTGGTGGAGGGAGCAGGAGGGGAAAGCAGCTCCCACTTCCTCCCCCGATGTCTGATTGCTGAGCTCCTGAAACAGTGCAGTAGAATCAATTTGGTCACCAATATGAATTTCATTCTGTGTTACACGATCATCTAGAGCTTTTAGGTCCGAGCGTATATCACTCACAGCTTTAGTAAAGTCCAATCTAAAGAGCTTCAGTTCTTTGAGGATTTCCATGAGATCATTTTTGGTTGCTAAGGATGATATTACCGATTCATCCACTGCCCTCGAGATAGAACTTCCTTCAGCTTCAGAAGTGGGCTCAGGATCAATTAGTAGACCTGGCGTATTTACTGTAGAGAGAGCAGCAGCGGAAAGGAATGGAAAATAAAACAAAAGATATTATAATGCCTCTATATTGTTCCATGGTGAGACCGCACCTTGAATATTGTGTGCAACTCTGGTCGCCATATCTTAAAAAGAATATAGCGTTATTAGAAAAGGTTCAGAGAAGAGCCATTGAATTTGACAGGCGGAGGAGGCCTCGTAGAGATTTATCTTCACTTACTTTTTTTCTATTTTCCTTTTTCAGCAGCTGGCCTATTCGTGGGCTATGGTTAAATTTATATCCTGGAATATTAGGGGCCTACATAGCCCAGTCAAAAGATGGAAGGTACTGGAGCAAATTGGCAGCGAAAAAGCTGATATAGTCTTTCTCCAAGAGACTCACTTAGCACCTGGGGCTCAAGCCTGCTTGGTCTCTCAGAGGTTTCCTCAGGTTTTTCCTCAGACTATATATATGGAAGCTATAGTGAAGCAAGCTAATTTTTGTCGGAGCAGCTACCACAGAGAGGGGAAAGGAACCACCCCAATCCGCTGCAGCCAGTCCATTTTAATTAGTATAGAAAATAACGTATGAAAAGTGTTAAAAATTTACACTTATCTGATTTAAACGGTGAGATCCAACACCATATCCTTTGTAGAAAAACAGGCAAAAAAGACTAGTATGACAGCCACAGGAACGACGTGTCACGTTTCGGGGTCAAAAAGTAGAGCCCCTGCATCAGGTCCCAGCCTTGTCTAGCCAAAAAAGCCGTAAAGAGTAACTTCAGCAAGCGGCTTTTATCATGAGAAGATACAAGGGATTTTTTGCATCAACTTATACTAGCTAAATCTAATATTGGGTTATCCCCTACTTTATGTGAAAACCGTGATGACACAAATATACTCAAAATTGAAAATAAGGACATAGCAATCTGCTTGATATACAGACCCCCTACTGCTACTAACCAAAATATTGACTCCATACTTGAATCAGCTTGCAATTCTACTTTAAGGAAACCACTTATATTGCTAGGCGATTTCAACCTACCATCTCTACCTAACAATCTTGAAACATCTTTCTTAGAAGCGATGGAAGAGATGGGATTCAAGCAAGCAGTCAACCAACCAACTCATACTAGAGGAAACACTCTCGACCTAATATTCATCCCTACATATTATTATACGTCACCTCATTATGTCTCACCTTCCACAGCTCAAGTCCCCTGGTCGGATCATTATCTTATTAGGTTTTCTTTTCTCTTTCAACAACACTCTAAAACCTTCCCCTGTCAATCTACAACAAGTTCATAGATTTCGACCATTCAACAGAGAAGAGTTTCTTGAATCAGTTCTTCCCAGATTAGATCCTTCTATCAATAACATTGATGATGCGATATCAAACTGGAATTCCATTATTCGATCAGCATCAGAATCAGACCCACCAAAGTCTCGACACAGAACGAGAAAAGATGAAAAATGGTATACCAGTGAACTTGCAACCCTTAAGAAAAGCCTTAGAAAAGCAGAATCCACATGGAGAAGGAAACAAACTCACGAACTCAGAATAAAATACTTCTCACTACTCAAGAATTACAAGGATGCGATTAATAACGCTAAAAGACAATATCACTCTAAAACGTTATCTAAATCCATTAACCGTCCTAGAGAACTATTTGAGATTGTCAAATCTTTAACCAAATCCCCATCAAACAATTCTCACAAAATTTGTATTAACCCACAAATAATTGCTGACCACTTTGCAAATAAACTTAAACTTAACAGCCAATTCACCCCACCTAATCTACCTATCTCAGATAATAACTTACAGGAATGGAAAGCCTTTCATCCTATTAGCAACAAGATGCTCCTTCAAACAATCTCCAACCTAAATACAACTACTTCTCTTCTTGATCCTTGCCCAGTGGCATGGATAAAATCAACAAAATCAGAACTTGCCACAGACATACTGAACATAGTAAATCAATCTCTTCAACAAGGATGTATACCAGATGCCCTCAAGAAGTCAGCTATCCGTCCGTTGTTAAAAAACAAAACTCTAGACAGCAATGACCCTACATCTTATCGTCCCATTGCAAGTATTCCATTCCTCGCCAAAATTATTGAAAAGATTGTGCAAACACAACTACAAGATTATATAGACTCCACGGTTCCATTAGATGATCATCAATATGGATTTCGACCACACCATGGTGTAGAAACGCTCCTGACGGCACTATTTGATACAATCATAAGAGGTATTGATAACACCAAGCAAGCCTTCATTCTCATATTCATTGATATCTCCTCGGCATTTGATACTGTAAACCATACCACGCTCATTTCAAGACTTTCTCAACTAGGCATCAAAGATAAAACTCTTGAATGGTTCATATCTTATTTTACTAACCGGACACAATATGTTCAAATTGACCAAAATGCATCATCCCCTTTTCCGCAAGAGCAGGGCATCCCTCAAGGTTCTGCCCTATCAGCACTATTGTTCAATCTCTATCTTCAACCTATCTGTTCCATATTTAAACGTTTCAAAATTAATTATCACATCTACGCAGATGACATTATGTTGTACTCACCATTTGATGTGTCTAACCCAGATTACTCCAACATTTGTCATTGCCTCGCTGAAGCTGAGCTGTGGCTGAAATCTATTAACATGTCTATTAATTTTAAAAAAACCGAAGCTTTATTTATAACAAGAAACACAAGCTTCACCCCTCCAATGGAAATCAACATTGGCAATAATTCTCTCCCTGTTAAAGATGAGATCAAATACTTGGGAGTCACTCTTGATAAGACCCTCAACCTCTCCAAACATATAAAACTAACTGTAAAAACAATCTATTTCAAACTAAGGACAATCCAACAACTTAGACCATTACTAGACAACACTGATTTCAGAACCATAGTACAAACACTCATTACACCACATTTAGACTACTGTAATGGTATTCTTCAAGGGACCTCAAAGAAAAATATCCACTCACTTCAATTGGCTCAAAATGTCACCGCAAGGATTATCTCCAAAGCAAAATTAACAGATCATATATCTCCGATTCTTTATTCTCTCCATTGGCTTCCAGTATCATGCAGAATCACCTACAAATCCTTAATCAATACTTTTAAGATTTTTAACAATATAGCTCCCTCCTTCTTATCCACTCTTATCAACATCCCGCTTGAAAACAGATCAAGAAGAAGAATTAACCTTCACATGCTACAAGTACCTGATTCTATCCGAAAAACAAGTCAAAAAACAAGCAACTCAGCGTTCTCATACTTTGCTCCTATGTTATGGAACAACCTACCAGCTGAAATCAGAGAAATTAAGGATCTTCAATTATTTAGAAAAAATCTAAAAACCCACCTATTCACCCTATACTACTATAACCTCCACAAGGAAGATAACCCTAACTCAGAGAAAACTTCTGATCAGCAGTCACTCACTGACCCTACCTAGACAGGCATAAACCCTTCACTCATTCACATTGTTCACCTAATTAAACTTTCCCTTTGAAAGCAAAATGTGAATAAGTATAATTAATGTAATATATTCCATTGCCGATGATTTACTATTGATAGCCAGTTATTTCATTGTATTATTGAGTTGCAATTTAATAGTTAAATGTTTACGTTTATAATTTTGTTCTATGTAAAAACCCTTGTTCTCTATTTACTATTCTTTGTATTTACTGTTCTTTTTACTAAAATGTTCTATGTAAAATAGTTCAAAACCTGTTCTATGTAAAATAGTTTCTAAACCCGTTCTATGTAAAATAATAGCATGCTATTATTAAATTTTGTTTACTTGTAAACCTCCACTGATCGCTGGAAGTGGCGGTATAGAAGAGATGTATAAATAAATAAAATAAATAAACTTTCCTCTTGCACAACGTTCTCATCTTATACTTTCATGGTTACATTAGATGTCCAGTCTCTCTATACAAATATAGATCAAGCTGAAGTATTGGAGGGTTTGCAATCTCACCCTTTTGAGTTACCGAATCGCATCCCTCGCGAGTTTATTTTGGATTTGCTTTCTTTGGTGCTCCAAAGAAATCACTTCCTATATCGCCAGCAATGCTATCTTCAAATTTTTGGGATAGCTATGGGTGCCACGGTGGCCCCTTCGGTGGCAACTATCTACATGGGGTGGTTTGAAGAGTCTTTTGTTTACTCTCATCCTCTATTCCAGAACATCCCGTTCTGGCGACGGTTTTTGGATGATGTCTTCTTTTTGTGGACGGGGACATCAATGGATCTGGACATTTTTTTGTCATCATTGAATTCATTTAAACAAAACATTCAATTTACTGCCCAGATACATTCAACATCTATTCAATTTTTGGATGTTCAAATTGAGCTTACTGTTGCTGGTTTTCGTACCTCTTTGTTTCGCAAAGTGGTTCAGAGAAATACCCTTCTAAGATTTGATAGTTATCACCCACCAGCGCTTAAAAGGGGTTTACCATTTGGGCAATTCCTCCGTCTTCGGCGGATTTGCTCTGACAACATGGATTACAAACGGGCTGCGACAGATTTGAGTTCACGTTTACTCTCGAGAGGCTATCCCATTAATTTAATTAATCGGGCTAAGAAACGGGCCAGAAACATCCATCGCGAATGGTTGTTTGCAACCTCTTCTTCTTCACAAGATCAATTAACACAGGTTTCTGGAATTCTTCCCTACATTTGTGGCTCAAGGAATGTCGTTGATATTTTACATCGTTTTTGGCCAGTATTTGCTGTTCACCCCTGTTTTCGGCATAATCTACGCATAGCCTACACTCGGGCTACAAATTTGCGGGACTTCATTGTGCATACTGTTCCTGCTGAAGATCGTCCAGCACGTTTTCATGCTTCAGCTGGTCACTCTGCATGTGGGGCTTGTTCTTATTGTGCTAATACACTAGCTGGTTTGTCATGGACTGATCAACATACTGATAAACTCTACATCACTCGGTGGCAAACAGACTGCTTGTCATCGTTCGTTGTATATTTGATAGTGTGTCCCTGCCATTTATACTATATAGGACGCACTTCGAGATCTTTTAAATTGCGTCTTGGTGAACATGCATCTCGTTTACGTACACGCAATCTGTCAGCACCATTGGTTGATCACTGTGTGACAACATCTCACAGCTTTTTTGACCTTCATTGGCGCATTTTGGACTATGTCCCCCCTAATCCACGAGGGGGAAATCGCCTTCAAGCTTTACAGCTATTGGAGCAACGGTGGATTCATCGTTTAGCAACTGTGACTCCCTCAGGTTTGAATCAACAGTTAGACTGGCACACGATCCTTTGATTTCCCTTGCATTGCCTCTGATGGGGGTGTTTGACAGCATACTCTGAACAGCTGGGGGGGAGGCGCTGAGCAGTGCTCCTCCTTCCCTTCGTTCTGATTCAGCTTTTGTTTTGATGGGCGGGCCCTTATCTGGGCATTTTACACCTTCTCATGATAAAAGCCGCTTGCTGAAGTTACTCTTTACGGCTTTTTTGGCTAGACAAGGCTGGGACCTGATGCAGGGGCTCTACTTTTTGACCCCGAAACGTGACACGTCGTTCCTGTGGCTGTCATACTAGTCTTTTTTGCCTGTTTTTCTACAAAGGATATGGTGTTGGATCTCACCGTTTAAATCAGATAAGTGTAAATTTTTAACACTTTTCATACGTTATTTTCTATACTAATTAAAATGGACTGGCTGCAGCGGATTGGGGTGGTTCCTTTCCCCTCTCTGTGGTAGCTGCTCCAACAAAAATTAGCTTGCTTCACTATAGGTTTAGTTTGTCTCGGTAAAGGTTTTTATAGGTTTTGATTACCGGGTTTGGTATTTGTTTGTTTGTTGATATATATATGGAAGGACAGACTAGATAGGCCATGTGGGCTTTTTCTGTCATCATATGTCTATGGTTTTATAAAGTAAAAAGGGGATAGAAGGATACCCCTATGAAGAAAGGCTAAAAAGGTTAGGGCTCTTTAACCTGGAAAAGAGACGGCTGAGGGGAGATGTGATAGAAGTCTATAAATTAATGAACGGAGTGGAACAGGTAAATGTGGATTGATTGTTTACGTTAGCAGAATATAGAAAGACTAGGGGGACATGAAATGAAGTTTCAGGGTAAACTATTTATTTATTTATTTACATTTCTTTTATACCGTGCTATTTAACATCAGTGCGGTTTACATAGAACATAAAACATACACATTGCATATAATGAAACAGTGTTTACAGGTAACAGGAACTAGAACTTGGATAACTTGGGGTTACTATTTACATCAGATTTTCATATTGTACAAGCTAAACTTATAAGTGACTTATAGCGGAGGATTTGTCATGATATCTGTATTAGACTGTAGGTGACGTTACTGTATCTTCGTCTATCTTGTAGTATTGAAGGAAAAGGTAGTGTTTCACTGCCACCACCATGACCTAATATTTAGATTCAGCAGAAGTATACATGTCCATGTCCACCCAAATCACTAAATGTTGCTCCTTGGTGATGGCCCCACCCTAAAAAAATTCCCCCCCCCCCCCCTATGTTATATGTTACACCGCTTTGACCCGGTGAAAAGCGGGATATAAATGCAGTTAAATAAATAAATAAATAAATAAATTGGGCCAAGTCAGTGATTGCTCGTATTTATTTATTTATTTATTTATTTATTTATGCTTATTTCTATACCGCTTTTTCCAAAGATCAAAGGCGGTTTACAGGTAACATTTAGTGAACATGGTTTTACATAGAACATCGTTTTTTTTCATAACTATGTACAGTTAACATGATAAACGATAACATGGAACATTGTTACAGAACTAAATACAGTTTAACATGGATTATTGTTACAGAACTATATACATTTTAACATTAGCTAGTAATGCTTTGGCTATTTACATTGATTCTTTGTTAAATTAAGCTTTGTTTCTTAAATGTAGTGAGTGTTGAGGCTTGTTGAGCTGTAGTTAAGGAGGCTTGTTATGGTTGTGTGGTGTGTTGGGTGGATAGGATTCTTTTAAATTTGTGAAGTGTTCTTTAAATAGAAATGTCTTCAGTTCTTTCCGAAATGTTTGAAGATCTTTTATTTTGCGGAGTTCTAGCGGGAGTTTATTCCATAGGGTGGGGGCTGCATAAGAGAAGGCTCTTGAGCTTGTGGTCTTCTTTGTTTTCCGGATGGATTTTTTTATTTCTAGTGAGTAGGTTGCGTTTTGTCTGCGGGTTCTAATTTCTTTTGGAGCTTGAATCAGAGTGGTTAAATGTGAGGGTGAGATGCCGTTTGTTATTTTAAATGTGGTTAGGAGTATTTTGTATGTTATTCTACTATTTATGGGAAGCCAGTGTAGTTCGGCTAATACGGGAGTTATGTGGTCAGCGAGGCGGGCTTGTGCTGTTACTCGAGCACAGATGTTTTGAGCTCTTTGGAGTAGGTTGGTGCTTGTAAGAGGGAGGCCAATAAGTATGCTATTGCAATAGTCGAAATGAGGAGTGATAAGTGTGCTGATGACAGATCTGAAGTCATGTGTGTCAAGTCATGTGTGTCAAGTCATGTGTGTCAAGTAGTGGTCTTAAGTGTTGGGTGATCCTAAGTTTATAGAATATGGTTTTCACTGTTTGTTTTATATGAGGAAGCATACTAAGTGTGTGGTCTATTATAATGCCTAGGTATTTTACTTCTTTTTTAACTGGGATTATTGTGTTGTTAATTGTTATAGTTTCAGGGAGATTAGAGTCTGGTTTTCTTGATACTATCATTGCTTCAGTTTTTTTTAGGTTGATGCTGAGATTATTGTTTTCTAACCAAGTATTTGCTTCACTGATACAGTCTAGTAATTTCTGGTATGTGGGATTATTTGTGTTTATCGGTAGGGTGAGCATGATATCGTCAGCATATATGTAGTGGTTTACTTTATATTTTTTAAATATATTTGTGATGGGTTGAAGATACAGGTTGAAAAGAAGGGCAGATAGTGCCGAGCCTTGTGGGATACCTTGTCCTTGTGTGAAGGGCTCTGAGGTGGTTTGGCCTAATTTAACGCGTATCGATCTGTTTGTGATATATGATATGAACCATTGCAGAATTGTTCCACCTATTCCTAGGTTTAGGAGTCTATTAATGAGTGTGTTGTGGTGTACATTGTCAAAGGCTCCAGTTATATCAATGAATATGAGGATGTATCCTTGGTTGTGTGAGTCAGTGCCTTTGATGAGGTCGTTCATAAGTGTTATTAGTAGGGTCTCGACTCCGTGGGATGGTCTGAAGCCGAATTGGTGTGAGTCAAGTGGAGCATGAGTGTCAATAAAGTCTTGTAGTTGTATCTGTATTATTTTTTCTATTATTTTGGCAATAAATGGTATGCTGGCTATTGGTCTGTAGGAGTTCGGGTCTTTCGGATTGAGTTTATTATTTTTTACTATTGGGCGTAAGGAGGTAAGTTTTAGTGCTTCAGGCATGATACCTTGTGATAGTGATTGGTTCACTATATTTAGTATATGGATAGTATATGGATAGATATGTTGGGTGGGAGAGAATTCCAGCTTAAGACTAAGACTAATTTAAGACTAATAAAAGAAGGTGCAGGCAGAGAGACGCGGAGGACTGGGGCAGAACAACAGCTCCTGGATTGCCTGGATCCCTGTAGCCGGTGCCGTTGGAAGATCGGGCAAGCGTGCCCCGGGCGCCTTCTTCTCAGCGGGGACTTCCTTCCTCCTTTAAAAACTGCTTCCCTGCAGTGGCTCTCCGTGCAGGCAGAGAGACGCGGAGGACTGGGGCAGAACAACAGCTCCTGGATTGCCTGGATCCCTGTAGCCGGTGCCGTTGGAAGATCGGGCAGGCGTGCCCCGGGCGCCTTCTTCTCAGCGGGGACTTCCTTCCTCCTTTAAAAACTGCTTCCCTGCAGTGGCTCTCCGTGCAGGCAGAGAGACGCGGAGGACTGGGGCAGAACAACAGCTCCTGGATTGCCTGGACCCCTGTAGCCGGTGCCGTTGGAAGATCGGGCAGGCGTGCCCCGGGCGCCTTCTTCTCAGCAGGGACCTTGCTATATAATTGGCCTTCTCCTTCACCGCGGAGCGTGTCCGCGGGGCGTGTTTCGAAGGAGCGTGGTCAAAGGAGCAGGTTCTGCTCCTTTGGCGCTCCTTCGGCGCTTCTGCGGCGTTCTTAGTTGTTTTCTGTGTATTTGGTGCAGAGATGGGGAAGCGGAAGACTAAGAATGTGGACAAGGCCCCTGGAGCTGGATCTGGAGAAAAACAGACTGGTCCGTTGGACAGGCATTTTTTACCTGTCCCTCTTGCGCAATCCTCACCAGACGGAGTCTCCCTCAATTCCAGTGGGCGATCTCCACCTCCAATGCCCGCACCTTTGCAGTCTTTGGACTTGTCTGTTCGGTCATCTGATGTTGCAAGTACAGCTAAGTTACCTCTGACTTTACCTGTTCCAGTACAACTGTTACCTTTGAATTTTGTGCCTGATATTTCTCCTACCCCCTCTGATGGTGATGTAACGCTGAAAGATATATGGTCCGCTTTATTAACTATTGATAAGAAAGTTTCCTCTACCTTAACTTCGCTTTGTACTTTCTCGCAAGAGGCTGTTTTAACTTTTCAGCAGCTTGATGAGAGAGTCAATTTACTTGATAGATCTGTTCAGCATATGAATTCTCAGGTTCCCCCTATTGTGGCGGCACATGCTGCGGGTGCTAAAAATTCTTTGGTTTTGTACTCCCGGGTAGAAGCCTTTGAGAATTCTCTTCGTGCGCACAATCTCAGGTTCCTGAATTTTCCACATACTTCTTTGTTGGCTCCTGGCATACTTTTAGAAAAGTATTTCAAGGAAATACTTAGTATTTCGGAACCGGTTGTTGTTTCGCAGGCTTATTATATTCTTGCTACTAGTAAAAGTGTTAACCCTCAGGAGGGTGGGTTGGATGAAATAGTACCCGCTATCTCTAATCTTACTGCATTTTTAGAGGACTCTACTGATAATATTTCCTCACGCTCTACATTATTGGTCACTTTTGCCTCCATCGAGGTTAAGCAACGGATACTTCGTGCTTTTTTTAAAAAGAAATCTGTTCCCTTTTGTGGGCAGGTCCTGCATATTTTTGCTGATGTTGCCCGTGAGACTCAGCTCCGTAGGAGGCAATTTTTGGCCCTCAAGCCTAAAGTGTTAGCCATGGGGGCTACTTTCTTTCTACGTTTTCCATGTAAATGTTTGGTTGGGTTTGAAGGGGCCTCTTATGTATTTACTGATATTACTCATTTAGAGAAATTTGTGAACGACCGTTTAGGTGCTGGTTATGGTGATAAGTCTGGTAAATAGATGGTAGGTTCTCCAATAGTGTAGGCTTTTTTAGCCTGGTTTTCTTGTGATTATATTTCTTTTCTTTTTCTATTTGCTTGTACCATTTATGTGGACTATATATTGTATTATGTTCTTTTGCTGTTATGCAATTTGTATTTCTTCTAATTTTGTGCCATTTTCCTTTATTGATTGGTGTATATTCACTGTAAAATGCTTAATAAAAAAAAAAAGAAAAGAAAAAAAAAAGACTAATAAAAGAAAATATTTTTTCACTCAACGTGTAATCAAACTCTGGAATTTGTTACCGAAGGATGTAGTAAAGGCTGTTAGTGTAGCTGGGTTTAAAAAAGGTTTGGACAAGTTCCTGGAGGAAAGATCCATAAACCGTTATTAAGAAGTGACCGAAGATATCAATGCTTGACCCAGTACAAGCATTGTGGAACCTGTGTTTTTTGGGGAAACTGCTAGGTAGATATGACCTAATTGGCCACTTTTGGAAACAGGATACTGGGCTTGATGGACCTTGGTCTGACCCAGTATGGTATATCTTATGTTGTTATGATTTTACCTTAGCCATGATGAGAGAGAAGTTATAAGAAAAATAAGAAGAGCTTTTCTTCTAATAACCACAAGATGGAGCTCCAAGACCACGTAGACCACAGGGTCTACTCCTCAGTCCGGAAAACCACATGCATCTCTGACCCTATTCCCTCTCAATGGCTCCTCAATTCCTCTCTAGCCCTATCCCCTCTGATTTTGTTCATCTTTAATTCTAGCCTTTCCTCTGGAACCTTTCCCTCTATATGGAAGCATGCTACTATCTGTCCCATTCTGAAAAATGACTCCCTTGATCCTTCCTCCCTAGCTAACTGGCGTCCCATCTCAAATCTTCTTTTATTTATTTATATTCTCTTATATACCTTGCTATTCTGCATCAGTGTGGTTTACATTGAAATTACATTGAACAGGGCATTATAAACTTGGAGATAACTATTTTACAGGGAACATGGGCTATGGAGGGTTAAGTGGCTTACCCAAGACCACAAGGAGCACCTGTGGGACTAGAAACCCCAGTCCTTCCGGCCCAAGGTTGCTGTCCTCTAGTGGGATTTGAACCCCCGACCTTCTGGCCTGAAGTACCTTGCCCCAACCACTAGGCCACTCCTCCACTCCTTTTCTATCCAAGGTCCTAGAGAAACTAGTCTTTGCACAACTGTCCTCACATCTTGAAGCCTCCCTTGAACTCCATCCCCGGCAATCTGGTTTTCGTCCCGGTCACAGCACTGAATCCAGTCTCCTTTCCCTTCTTAACGAATTGCATGCATCACACGACCGGGGTCTCATCTCTATTGCTTTTTCTCTGGATCTATCCGCTGCTTTTGACCTAGTGGATCACCGCACCCTTCTTACACGCCTTCATGATACTATGCTTTCTGGCTCTGTTCTGCAGTGGTTTCATTCTTTTCTCTCTTCTAGATCCTTCTCTGTCCTCTCTGGTTCTTCCTCTTCTCCCTCCATCCCACTTCTCTGTGGGGTACCCCAAGGCTCCGTCCTTGCCCCTCTCTTATTTAACGTCTTTTTAGCACCTCTTGCACTCTTATTTCAGCAGCACAGTGTCTCAGCTTATTTCTACGCTGATGATATCTTTCTTCTCTATCACACAGACTCTATCACTCCTCTTAAATCCTGCTTAGCTTCTGTCGCATCCTGGCTCGTTTCTAATTTTCTACATATCAATCTTTCTAAAACCTTCGCCATCTGGTTTACTTTTGGAAACCCATTCCCCCCCCCCCTTGTTCCCCTCCTCTCTTCTGCTCCTATCCCAGTTGTTCCATCTCTGTGCTATTTTGGGGTTACCTTGGATTCTTCTCTGTCCTTTAAAGAGCACATCTCCTCGGTGGTGAGACGGTCCTTTCTCACTCAAAGACAGCTTTGCGTGGTCCGCCCTTTCCTCTAATGACCACCCTCCTCTTGTCATTAGTAGTATCACGTTTAAATTATTGCAATGCCTCCCTTGCCAGCCTTCCCCAATACCAATTACAAAAATTACAACTTGTTCATCACACTGTTGCCTGTATTTTGACCAATGCCACACGTTTTGACCATATCACCCCCATTTTGATTCATCTCCATTGGCCACCAGTCCCATACAGAATTCAATACAAAATGCTCCTTTTCTTTCACAAGTCTATTCACTCTGGTTCCCCATTTTATTTAGCAGACCTAATTCACCTCCACACTCCTCATCGTCTCCTTAGGTCCATCCATGCTAACCGCCTATATCTCCCCTCCCCATCCCAGGCTCATCTTGAATCAACACGCTCTTCTGCCTTTTTCTTTCTGGGACCCCGACTCTGGAATTCGCTCCCCCTTGCCCTCCGCCTAGAGCCCTCCCACAAAACATTTAAAACAAGGCTCAAAACTCACCTATTCTGTAATGCCTATGACCTCCCTCCCCCCACTTCTCCCCTCTCTCCGCCCTCTCGTTGATAGTTGCTGTCTCCTCCATCTTGGTTCCCTAAATTTCTCTATCTGTTTCTGCTCTTACTTTCCTCTCTATTTTATTTGGCGTTCCTTTCTATTTCCCAGCAGACTCATAATTTGTTTGAAAACCGCTCTACTGCCTACGGTAAGAGCGGTATATTAAATTCTCGATAAAGATAAATTACTAAAGGGGTTTAGTGCTGATTTCTCTCTTCCTCTTGAAAGACCCTATCTCGGAATCAACTGAATCCTTATGAATTATTCATTATTCATATCCTCATGTTTCAGCAATCATTCATTCTGCTCGTCTATGTTTTCTGTACTGCTTCCAGATGTACATATATTACCACCCCCTACTTCACTGAGTCAGGACTGAGTGATTCAGACAAGTATTTTCCCCACAATTAGAGATTTAATTTAATTTAATTAATTAACAGGTTTTTTTATACCGCTTCTTCCATTGATCAGATGCGGTTTACATATAACAACAATCAACAGAGCAGGCTGTTTTACATATAACAGTAGTAACTTGGAGGTTGCTTTTACTAATTAACATTTAACAAGTAACAGTTAGAGAACTATATACAAATGTACAGGTTTAAACTATATACAGAGTTATTTTTTATATAGTAGCTGAAAGTACACAGATAGTAGCTGAAAGTACACAGATGTATGTAGATGTAGAGTATACCATCGTTTAAAGATCATTAGGAACCACAAGCCAATTTTACAACTAAATCACTTTCGAACGGTATGTCAAGCATTTCTAACACCACTCCTCGACTTTGGAAATATCCTTTATCAAGGTCTTCCAAAACATACTACTGTGATGACGAAGGCAGTTCAGAGGAAATGGAATGGCAAGGGGGTGAAGCCTGTCCCTTTAAAAATACTAGCATTCAGGGTTTCCCCAGCAACCGAGAACCTCTGAGTCAGAGCACAGCCAGCATCAAGCCCCGCCCACTTCAGCACATCAGGGCTAGAGTGAAGCCTAGCAGCTCCCATGTGTGCTGGGAGAAAGGCATGGCCCCTGGGAGAGAGCAGTTTAAAACTCCTGTGTTTGAACAGTCAGTTAGAATTGGAGAGAGGAGAAGAGGAGAAGAGAAGAAGGGATTGGAAGCAGAACTGAGAGAAGCAGCAGGAAGGGAATTGCTGGAGTTCAGAGCAGTGAGCTGTGGGATCTGGCTGAAGCAGGTCCAAGGCCAACACAGCAAAGAAGGAAAGTGCTACCGAGGATACAAGCTTCTGCAGAGAAGAGGCAGCATGGCTATGTGCCAGAAGGAGGGGAACAGCTGAGAGGCCTAGGATTCAGGCAAGTCTGTGTTCCTAAATCCCTGCACCAGAAAGAGTTGAAGGGGTTAGTTCCTGTTAGAGAAACCAATTCAACTAGCCAGCCAAACTGTAGAGAGAGTAGCTTGTCTGCATTTCCTGAGTCCATGCTCTCTGAAGAGATAGAACAGAAGAGAGTGCTGCTTGAACAGTTAAATGATTTATTGCTGAAACAAAATAGTAAGCTCTACAGTCAGGTACCCTCTGAAGAGTGTTGTGATGACTCCGTGGAAGAAATGGAGATAGGAAGTGGCTATGAGGACTGTGAAAATAGCCTTGGAGAAATTCAATGTTCTTACTGTCTGGCCAATGAACTAGAAGTGTGCTAAACCCAGGCACAGCTGAGTGAGTGTTGGTTTACTAGTAAAGAAAGCTGTGTGTGTGTGAAAGACACAGCAGAGAAAACTCACTGGACATTGGTGAGTGAGTGTTGGATTACTAGTAAAGAAAGCTGTGTGTGTGTGAAAGACACAGCAGAGAAAACTCACTGGACATTGGGAAGCTATTTTGTTCTGAGGAAGCTGTGAGGAAAACAGTTCCTATAATTTGCTTGAAAGAAAGTTTGCAGCCAAAGCTTTGTAAGCTAGTTCCTGTGAAGTTAATTATTGCTGATGGTGACCAACCTGTGATTACGTTGTGAACTTTATTCCTTTGTGTTGGAGAAGAATCCTATTTATGTTCAGCACTGCTACTTATAATGCGAGGTGGAAAACCCCAAAACAAATAAATATTCTCTGTTTCGCCTAACCACTTGTGTGCACACTACTTTCCCTATTAAAGAGAAGTGGACTACAGTTCCCAGCAACCATCGCTGGCAGCCATATTGGGAAACTTACTCTAAAGGGCAACAAGGTGACACTCTCCTGCTGCCCGGCTATACGCCCGGCCAGGAGGGGGCGACACTACCCATCCCCTCCAATTGGCACAAAATACCACCGCAAGAACTATAATGAATTCTCCAAAATTTGATCATATAACTCCCTTGCTTCAAGAATTGTATTGGCTTCCAATCATTATTTTATTTATTTATTTTATTTAACACTTATTTCTATACCGCTCTTTCCCAAGTATCAAGTGCGGTTTACAAAGAACAGTAAATTATATGGTATGTGGAAGCACATACCTAGTCGTATTACATAGAACAGGTGGAACTATTTACAAGTAACAATATAACATTTGAACAGTAAAAAGTTAGAACGTATTTACATTATGGGTACTTACAAATTATATCATCAAAATTGTGATGCGTAAAAATATTTTGTGTATTTTGTAGTATTGTAGTATGGTTGCTAACCTGTGTCTCTTTGTGTATTCTGATTAGGTAGTGTATTGTAGTGTAGAGAGAAGTGGTTTTTTAGTTTTTTTCTAAATTCCTTTCTGTCTGATAGTTGGCGAATGTTGTCAGGCAGCGTATTCCATAGAATAGGTGCCGAATGGTAAAAGGCCCTCTTGTTGGTTTGTTTTCTTGCTTTTGTGTAATCTTTTGGAACTGCTATAGTGTTTGTGTTTCTGCTCCTTTGTGATCGTTTATCTAATTCTATGTTAATGAGTGTATTGAGTACAGATGGTGCTAAGTTATTTATTAGTTTAAATGTGGTTAAAATAATTTTATATTTTATTCTGCAGTAAATGGGTAGCCAATGAAGTTCAGCCAGGATTGGTGTGATATGTTCTGTTGATTTTATATTCATTATTATCCTTGCTGCTATGTTCTGGGTTAGTTGTATCTTTTTCATATTTTGCTTTATGATGCCATTAAGGATTATATTTGCATAATCAAAGTGTGGGGTTACGATGGCTTGAATTATAGTTATGAAGTCTTGTAGGTGTATTAATGGTCTTAATTGTCTCAATGTCTTGAGTTTGTAATGTATGCTTTTTGTCAGATATTTTATGTGTGAATCCATGTTAAGTTTATTGTCGAGTATCACACCTAGGTATTTTATTTCTTTTTTTATGTTGATCTCGTAGTTGTGTAGTGTAATGGTGTTGGGAGGTGTATATGTTTGATTTTTAGTGATATATAGTACATCAGTTTTTGAGAAATTGATGTGTAGGTTCTGATCGTTAAGCCATATTGTTAGTTCTTTAAAACATTCTGTTATTTGTTGTAGTGGAGGGTGCGGGATTTTAAATGGGAGGTAGAACATTATATCATCAGCGTAAATATGGTAATATACGCCATGACGTTTAAAAGATGCTACAGACTGGTTGTATGTAAATATTAAATAGTAGTGCTGATAGCGCGGATCCCTGTGGAAGGCCTTGTGTTTGATTGAAAGTGGTAGATGTTTGGTTGAGGATTCTCACTGTTTGTGTTCTGTTTGATAGGTAGGATTTGAACCAGTTATAAACAGTAGATGTTATTCCAATTTGTTGAAGTCTGTTTAGCATTGTTAAGTGATTGACACTGTCAAATGCTGCAGAGATGTCGAGGAATACTAGGATAAATGCTTGTTTAGTGTCGTCAATTCCCCTTAGTAAAGTGTCATAAAGTACTGTTAGTAGTGTTTCTACCCCATGGGATGGTCGGAAGCCATATTGGTGTTCGTCAAGGAGGTTCAGTGTATCTATGAATTCCTGTAGTTGAATTTGGATTATTTTTTCTATAAGTTTTGCCATGAAAGGAATACTCGATATTGGTCTGTATGATTTTGGTGATAGTTTGTCTAATGTGTTATTTTTAAGTATTGGTCGTATTTGAACATGTTTGAGAGATGGGGGTAAGTATCCTTTTTCTCGTGATAGATTGACCATAGGGAGGATGAAAGCAGAGAGTATTGAGAATGTCCTTTTTATCCAGTCCACTGGGCATGGATCAAGATATGATGTGGTTGTGTTGATGTTAGATATGGTAGTTTTGAGAGTGGCCTTTGAAATTAGGATGAAGTTGGACCAGTTATCCAGTGTAGTGTGCGCGTCATTTCAGTGTGTGTTATTGGGGGGGTCATTTGTAGTTTTGTTTTATTAATATAGTATTGTGCTAATTCTTGTGGAGAAATATCTATGGAAATTTCGTCTGAGTGGTATGTTTTATTTGTTAGGTTCTTTATTATGCAGAACAATTCCCTTGGTCGGTTAATGGAATTATTGAGTACGTTAGAGTAATAGTTTCTCTTAGCACTGTCTGTTGTTTCTTTATAAATATGTAGGGCAGGGGTCACCAACCTCCAGGGGGCCGCGGGCTGCACAGCCGACTACCGGCAGACTCGCGGGCCGCACCCCCTCCCCCCCCCCCCCGCGCGCGCGCGCGAAAAAAAACCCTGCTCATACCTGTACTTTTATTTTCCCATGTCAGCTCCCTCCCTTCTTCTGCAGCCGCGGCTCCCTGCCTCTTAGGGAACCGCGGCTGTGCTTGTAAAATCATCGCGGAGCCCTTCCTGTCTTGACGGGCTCCGTGCAGCATTGTCCCGCCTCTAAAGGAAGTTGTTTACCACTTCCTTTGGAGGCGGGACAATGCTGCACGGAGCCTGTCAAGACAGGAAGGGCTCCGCGATGATTTTACAAGCACAGCCGCGGTTCCCTAAGAGGCAGGGAGCCGCGGCTGCAGAAGGAGTTGGTGAGTTTGCCTTGGCGGGCCGCACCGGGGTAGAGTCTCGCGGGCCGCAGGTTGGTGACCCCTGATGTAGGGTATTTATGTATTTCTCATAATTTGTTGGTGTTTGGTTTGTCTCCATTTCCTTTCTTTGGTTCTTAATTGTCTTTTTGTTTTTTTGAGTGTCATATTAAACCATGGGGCATGCCTTTTTTCAGTTTTATTGTCATTGCTATTATGTGGTGATGGGACTGGTTTTCTTTCTGCAGCCATGGAGATGGTTTTGTTCCAAGATTTGATAGATTCCTCAAGATTTGTGGGTGTTAGGGTGAGGTGTGGAATAATTTGATCTAGGAATTCCTCTTCATTGAACTTTATAAATCTCTTAGTTTGTGGGGGTTGTGGTCTTTTAGTTTGATAGTTGTCAGGGATGGTAATATTGAATTTCAGGAGGTAGTGGTCAGACCAGGGAACAGGTATGTTTGAGAGTGATTCAGTGTTATATAAATTGTGGAGTGAGTTTGGTAGGAAGACCATGTCAAGTGTTTTTCCTTTATTATGTGTTTGTTCTGTTATTATTTGTTGGAAGTCCAAATTGCTTATTGCATCTAAGAAGTGAGTTGATTGGGTGTTGGGTGTTTTTATTTATTTATTTATTTAAAGTCTCTTCTATACCGCACTATTCAGCATCAGCGCGGTTTACATGGAACAAAAATGCTCAGTACAATTAACACATATGAGTTCACAGATAACAGGGCAAATAACTGGGATAACAGGGGTAACTATTTGAGGGGAGATTAAAATCACCCATTAGTATTACTGGGTTTGTATCTGTGGATGAGGCTAGTAGTTCAATTAGATTGTCAGTATTATCTATATTGTATTCTGGTGGCCTATATATTAGGCATATCCTTGTGTTTTTAATTTTTATAGTTAGCATGTCGACATTATCAATGTTACTAGATGAGATTAGTTTTGCATTGAGATTTTTCTTTACTATTATGAGCACTCCTCCACCTTTTTTAAGTGTTTTATGGGTATGGAAGATCTCATATTCAGGTGTCGTTAATTGGTTCATGAAGACAGAGTCTGTATCCTTGAGCCAGGTTTCAGTTATACAGACAATATCTGATTTATTGTCATTGATGATGTCTGTAAAGATTGGAAGTTTGTTTTTCATGGATCTTGCGTTAATGAGTTGACAGGTGAGGGTTGTGTATTTCTGTGTATTGAGTGGTTGTGGTTGTGTTGGGTCATATTCTGGTGCGGTTGTTATATATATGTCTAGATTGTTTGGGTCTGGGGTTGGGTCCAATTTTGAATGGAGATATTAGGTTGTCATAACGTGATGTACTTTGTATTATAGGGATTGGTCTATTATAATTGTTTTTTATACATTTTGTTAGATCTATCAGTGTGAGGATAGTGACACTAATCAGTATAATCCTGATGGGAGAGGGGGATTGAAAATACATTGTTTGATTATTAGGTAGGTTTTGTAGCCTATTGCTTGATAAAGGTTCTTAAATGTTATTGTATTAATAGGTGTGTTATATTTCTAAAGCCTATGTCTTACTAATGTTAAGTGCAGGAGGAACTATTTGGTTGCAGTATATTAAACCTGCAACTTCAGCCTTAGCAAAATTGTAATGTTAATCATGTAACATTGGCAATATTTGTGACAGGGTTCAAATTACTATGTGTAATTGTGAGTACTTGCAACAGTAATCCTGAATGGGTCAGTAACATTAATAGCAGTATAATGGTAGCATTTGTAACATTAATAGCAGTATAATGGTAGCTTTTGTAGTGAATCCTGCAACAGTAATCTTAGTACATCAGTAACATTGGTATCAGAATATTAGCTACATTTGTAGTGGGATTCTTAACTACTATTTATAAATGAGGATTCAGTGTAAACTATTAGCAGGGTATCATATATTATATACAGGTGTATATACTTGCGGGATTTGTCCATAGGAAACAGGTCTTTGGTAGGTAGGTCGAAACTCTTATGTTATGAGATCGAAATACAAGAACCTCATGAATATTTTCAAATTTTACATGAGTCATCAGCAAACGTTCTAACAACTATTATTTCTAAGGACATAGGCTCAAGGCCCAGACGCTCACAGTCTACTAACAGACTTAATTCCCACTTGAAGTTTAATAGATCCAAACAAATGACATCTAATAGGGCTTTCTCCTTTATGCACCACAACTATGGCATTCTATTCCTAGTGATTTAAGAAATGAGTATGATATCAAAGATTTTCTAAAGTCCCTTAAAACGTACCTATTTATTGAAGCATATGGCAACTAATCTAATTCCAATAGAATACAATGTTTTAACCCTTTGAATTTCAATTTTCCTATAATGTTTAAATTATTTTAACATTTTGTTAGATTGCAGTTATTTGTTTAATGTAATTGAAATGAATTATGAAATGTAATTTTGCTGTAGTTTATGTATAATTTAATGTAATGTACTGTAGTTTACTGTAATGTACTATCTTGTTGTCTCCCCCCACCCCTCGATGTAGTCCCTTTGCTGTCTTGTTGACCACTTTGATTGAAGGATAAGGTGGTATATAAAACTGATTAAATAAATAAATAAATATTTCGGGTAGAGAAAGAAAATGAAAGGGAATTGAAAAACAACAGCGTGCTTCTTTGTGGTAGCCAATTTTAAACTGCATATCCCAGCCTCTTCCTCATGGGCATGTCACATGTGTGTTTCATTTATGCGTTTCCAATCATACGTTTCCAAAGACTTCCCGTCAAAAAATGCCACCTTCCCCTGTGTTCCATTCTGTATTCCAGCAGATTTCCTCTCAAAAACCAAAGAGGGAGAGAAGAGAAAGGTGATGGAATGATCGATGCGCTTTCTCTGCCACGGGCCACGAGCTCCGACACTGCCCCTCAGCGACAGAATGATCGATCTGCTTTCTCTGCCACGGCCCACCAGCTCTGACACTGCCCCTCAGTGACAGAATGATCGATGCGCTTTCTCTGCCACGGCCCACCAGCTCCGACACTACTCCTTAGCGACGGAATGATCGATCCACTTTCTCTACCACGGGCCACCAGCTCCGACACTACTCCTTAGCGACGGAATGATCGATCCGCTTTCTCTACCACAGCCACCAGCTCCGACACTGCTCCTTAGCGACGGAATGATCGATCCGCTTTCTTTGCCATGACCCACCAGCTCTGACACTGCCCCTCATTAATAAAACAAGAAAAGAACTGTGCTAAGTCGAGGCAGTCAATTTCCCTGTTTTTCCCTCACCGTGAGAAAAATAGAACTTTAGATGGCATGAGAGCTGCGAGTAGTAGAACGACGTCTGCAGGAAGAGAGGTCCCGGTCTCATTAGCTGTTCAGTTTCACTAGCCGTGCAGAAGTAGCATCGGTAGCAGTGTAGTGAAGGCAGTGGGTACGGGCCACTCCAGGACATCGGAGAGGGGCCACAAAGACAGGCTGCCTGGATGAGGGGACTTGCGTTCTCTGGAAAATGCCCTGCATACACTGAAAATAAACTCTGAAGAAATCACACTCCTGGGCGGGAATGAGGACTAAACTGTCATCACTCAAGGAACGACAATTACCAGGTAAGTGTAATTTCTATTTCCTTATCATTCCTCCAGTTTAGTCCTCTACTTCTGGGATGTAACAGAGCAGTAATCATTGGGAGGGACCTATCAAGCCAACTCACCACACTGATGACCCGGAACAGGCCTCCTTTACTGCCAAAACATTTAGGCAGCAGTGGTTACTGAGGAAATGAAGAGACTACCTGGAAGCTGCTCTACAAATCCCTCCTGGTGGAATGACACGGTGATTCACCCATGAAGCTGCTTGTGCCCTGGTAGCAAGAGTCAGAAAGCCCCCCGGAATCATACAACCTTGCCAGCAGAAAGCTGAGGCAACCACTGCCTTAACTCAGTGCGAAATGGCCGCCTTCGCTGCTGCTTCCCCTTTGTGGGGACCTCCAACCAGCACACAAAAACAAAGAAACGAACATCGCACCCTGCATGTAATGTTTCCTATCGGCGTAAGCTACGAATAAAAACCTCCCCTTCCAGAAAAACCGAGAACTGGAAGAGAAACCAATAGGCTGTCAGACGGCTGCCTGGGAGAGAATCTTCACAGTCTTGGCCAGTGCATATATCTATATGATTTGCAAGGGATTGTGGGCAATGTAGTTCATTCACACCAGACACAGCTGCTGACAATAATTTAGTTGTGCTCAAGTGTTAAAGCCAATAAGATATTTATTTATGGGTTTATTTCTCCCAACACAGATATGCTTGGTAGCACATAAATCAGGTTACTTGCTTCCAGTGTTTAACTTGGAAAAACAAAGTCAAAATCAGGAAAACAACATTCAAACTTGTCAGGCATTAGCTAATGTTTTCTTAGCATATATCAAACAACAAACGAAAAGCCACAAAGAAAGAAAAAAACTGTTCTTTTCAGGTTAACTTCTGATAACTTCCCACATAGATTCAGAAGTGATTCTCTCCTAGCTCACAAGCAATTAGGTAAGGCTCAATTGCTAGCAGTTATCCAGCTGAAACCCCTTAGCTGGCTTGCTTTCTACTGTGTGGGTCAAATCCTGCTTCAGGAGCTTTTCTGAGTAGATTAAAGAACAAGTTTGTATTTCTTTGTGATGGTTGCTGTACTTTATAACAGAAAATCACCAAAGGAGTTTGGACAGAGAGCAGTCCATATAAACACATTCTTCATCTGCAATCATTCCCCCTTCTTCAACAAGCATGGGTTCAATATCATGGATTGGCACAGATGAATGTCCCAATGGAGCACTTTCAGGAGAATACTTGTTTCCCTGCTGTCTTTCAAGGTTATAGCTAGGGCATAGATCAGTGTTCATACCTGAGCTTCCATTGCTGTTAGAGTTCCTCTCTATATAGCCTGGCCAGTATGTAGTCCAGTTCTTATGTCCAGCCTTCCAATCCAGATCCCTGGACACTGGATCTCTCTTCACATACCTTCTGGCACGGGTCTTAGGGTCCCTTCCACGTGCAGCCGTCTCCCTCACAGGTAGCGTCTGGAGTTTCCTAGCTCTGCAGCACCATTCCTCTGGCTTTCCCCAGTCCAATGGTGTATGCTGGCCCTTGAAATGCCTCCCAGTATACGTACTGCTCTGGACTCTTCTATACCTCTCAAAGGCTTTTCTCTTCCTTCTTCCAAAGGGTTTCTTTCCTTCTCTGTCCGTCCAGTTTGGCTTCTGCTTCTGATGATCCTTCAGATGAAACTGATGATCAAGCTCAAGCTGATTCTCAGGATAAGGATGATAATTCTCTGTAGAATAAACTCTACCTTTATTCTGCCTAGATGAGTGCTCCCCCCTAATACAGCGCAGCTGTGCTGAATCAGGCCCTGCCCTTTGAGATGAGTGCTTAGGGATTACCTCATAGCCCTCCTGATTGAACACACGTTTCCCCACTTCAGCTCCTCTAATGGCTGTTGGAAACCTGGTGCATTCTGGGACTGGTAGTCTTTTATGCGAAAATTCTGTTTTCTTATTTCTACCAGAACTGACAGGTTGCTTGTTCAGAGTCACTTCACCTTTACTATAGCTCCTTCCTGAGCTATGATAAGCTTCCTTATCACAAGGCTCAGGAGAAAAAAAATCAGAAAACCACCTATTGGAAGGACGACAGGACTGCTCGCAACACAACTATAAAATCCTTCCCATGACATAATGCTTATGGCAGAGCATTCCACATCTGTGGACTGGCCATGGCGCTCACCCAAGCACCTGTTACAACTGTCCAAGAGAGTTATCACCATAATTACTTTTGACTTGAATATGTTTACAGCGGAACATAGCGCTATATCACAGCAGCTAAGCCAAAATATTATCCTGCCATATAAACCGACTTTAACACTTTATAGGACCCTCTATGGATAGCGGAAGGAGATTCTGGTAAATCAACATAGTTATTCCTCTCCTGCAGCCCACATACCACACACACACACATACATACATACATACATACACACTCTTGCTTGCAGTCACATCGATCGATCTCCACAGCGAGCTCTTCGGGCAGAATAGTCTCCCTTTATATGTATGCACTGCTACAGAGCCAGTGATTCAACATGCAAGAATCAATGTCCAGCGCCATCTCATCTGGAACTAGAGGGATGGTCATGGCGGCCTCTTCAATGAGCGCCACGGCAGCAATTTCTCTCATCTTTAGCACTTCCCTGAACGTGATACGGTATGTTTATGTTTGTTTATTGAATTTGATATACCACTGAGGAAAATACATCACAGTGGTTTACATAGTAAAATTAGGTTTGGAAAGGAAAGGATGTTACAATATGAGACAGGAAAGCAAGAGAACAGAGTCATACAACAGGACAAGACGGGGAAAGGAGGGGAGGACAGAGAAGAATGAGTCACACAAAGGGATCGGGCAGGTCGAAGGCACGGGCAAAGAGGTGAGTTTTAAGGTTTTTCTTAAAAATAGGGTGTTCGGATTCAAGTCGGATAGAGGAAGGCAGGGAGTTCCATAGAGCAGGGGCCAGGAAGAAAAATGCAGATGCATGGGTGGACTGAAGTCGAGCAGAGGAGGGTGAGGGAAGGTGGAGGCGGTTAAGGTGGAAAGAGCGGAGAGAGCGAGCGGGGGCATGTAAGTGTACGAGAATGGACAAATACTGGGGTGTGTGGGTGTAAATGACTCGATGAAGAATTACCAGGATATTATAGTGGATACGGAATTGGATAGGTAACCAGTGCAAATGGATGAGGAGAGGTGTGACGTGGTCATGGATGGAGGAATGAGAGATCAAGCAGGCTGCGGTGTTTTGTATGAGTTGAAGGCGATGGAGGTGGACATTAGGGAGACCGGCTAGGACTGAATTACAAAAATCAAGATGGGACATAACAAGTGAGAGGAGAAGAGTGGTAAGGGCTGAGGGAGAGAGGAAAGGTCTGATGGTCCGGATTTGACGGAGATGAAAAAAAAGAGAGTCGAGAAATATGTGCAATATGATCACGGAACGTAATGGCAGAGTCAAAAAGAACGCCAAGGTAGCGGAGAGAAGAGACTATGGGAACCGGGGAGCCGGAGAAAGAGGGGGAAAGTGTGGGCAGAGAGGCATCCCAGGTGAACCACATGGCAAGGGTTTTGGTGAGGTTGAGGTGTAAACAGTGAGTAGTGAACCAGTTGGCAACAGCAGTAAGACAAGTGTTGAAAGGAGAGAGGTCAGGCGAGAGGGGGGAGGTGTGATAGAGAAGGAGTAAATCATCGGCGTAATAGAAGGCAGATATCCCGTGTTGTTGGACTAGGAGGGCAAGAGGTGTGAGAAAGATATTGAAGAGGAGAGGTGCTAAGACTGAGCAGAGGAGTAGGCTCAGAAGTAGTAGGGAAGGAGGAGGCGGGGGAAGAGCGGACAGAGGAGGACCGGGAATGAAGAAAGGAATGAAACCAGTGAAGGACGGTGCTGCAGAGACCTGCTTCATGGAGGCGGACTAGGAGGAGGGAGTGATCGACAAGGTCAAAAGTGGCTGATAGGTCAAGGGAAACTGCCACCGAAAGGTCACCCCGATCGTGAGCAGAGTGGAGTTCATTTAGAAAGCCCAGGAGAACGGTTTCAACTCTGTGACCGGGTCGGAAGCCGGATTGACGGGGGTGTAGAAAGTGAGTAGAGTCAAGGAAGGAGGACAGCTGGGAGAAGACAACCTTCTCGAGGATCTTTGATAGAAATGGAAGATTAGAGACGGGGCGATAGTGTGCGGGAACAAGCGGGTCAAGTGAGGGCTTCTTTAGGATAGGGCGAACCAAGGCGTGCTTCCATGGTTGGGGGAAAACACCAGAGGAAAGGCTGGAGTTGATCAGTGTGAGAGCTGGGGGGAGAAGGGCCAGGGAGGGGATGAGGAGCCAGGAAGATGGGATAGGGTCAAGGGCACAGGAGGTCTTCTTGGAGGAGGATAGAACTGCAAGGAGCTCTGAGGAGGTGAGTGGATGGAAAGAATGCCAAGTGTGAGACAATTGGGAGAGAGGTGGAGGAGAGCAGGGAGGGGGACTGGAAATTGGAGGAGGGCAGAAGGGGAGAGAATGTCAGAGATCAGTTACTTTGGTGCTGAAGTAAGTCGCCAATTGAGAAGAGGTAGGTGAAGGAGTGGGGGGGGGGGGAAGGAGAAGTATGAGACTGGAGGGAAGTGAGGGAGCGAAGGACGGAATAAAGATGACGAGTCTGGTTTGGTGCAGAAGAGATTGCGGTAGAGTAGTAATTCCATGGTCTTTGGCAACCTGCGCATCGTGCCGCATTGTGTCATCGGCCATTGCGCAGAAAGCATCCAGATTGTTTTTGAGGTAATCTACTACTACTATTGAACATTTATATAGCGCTGCTAGTCGTACGCAGCTCTGTACAGAAATGTAAGAGAGACAGTCCCTGCTCGTCAGTTAAGACAAAACATACAAAGCAACAGTCTAGTCGGGGCAAAAGCACAAACACAGCACTTATGATCTAGTCAAGACACTATACAGAAGTCAAGATCTGAAGGCAACAGTGAAGAGATGGGTTTTCATCCTAGATTTGAAGAGGGCTAGGGAGGGTGCCTGGCATATAGATATAGGTAGATTGTTCCAGGCATAACGTGCAGCAGGATGGAAGAAACAAAGTCTTGAGGTAGCAGTATGAGTTGAGGGCTTATATAGAAGTAGTTTGTTAGAAGAGCGAAGTTCCCTAGATTTTTTATTTTATTTTTATTTAGCAAACATTTATATACCGCTACTTCCAGCGATCAGCAACGGGATTGATTACAAATTGGAAACTGTCAAATCAGGACAGTAAAATTTGAAGTATATACACGTTGATTTGTAGGGTAAGCACAACACACAGTAATGGGTTCTTTTTGTAGAAAGGAGCAATAACTTACTATGTACATTTTTACATAAATGCATCCCTGGGTCCCAGGGTGGCATAGCTTAAACCACTTGGATTTAAATCAAGTTGTACTGACTCTGAAATAGGTGGGTCTTGAGTTTTTTTCTAAAGTCAATTAGGTCTTTGGTAGCTCGTAGCTCCGGCGGCAGTTGGTTCCAGAGTGTCGGTGCTGTGTATGAGTAAGCTCTGTTACTAGTACTGGCTTTGACAGATCTTCTATCTGCTGGAACGTGGAGGGTGTTTGAGTTGGTGGTTCTTCTGCTTCTATTGGGTGGTTGTGAGCTGATTAGGGTGGAGAGGAAGGACGGTGCTATGTTATGCATGAGTTTGAAAGTGGTTATTAGTGTTTTATATTTTATACGAGCAGCAATGGGGAGCCAGTGTAGCTCAATCAACACAGGTGTGATGTGATCAGCAAGACTTTTTCTCATAATTTATTTATTATTTATTTATTTAACATTTTTATATACCGCACTATTCATCATCAGCGCGGTTTACATAGAACTACAAAACATCAGATAAGATAAGATACATATATCTGTTTTTACATGTAACAGGAAGAAAAACTTGGAAAACAGGGGTAATAGTAACAAAGTAATAGTAACAAATAGTAACATTTTGCGCCATTTGCAGAATGTTCAGGGTTTTCTTTGGTAGGCCCTGTAAGATGGCGTTGCAGTAGTCGAAATGTGGCATGATGAATGCCTGTGCAACAGACCTGAAGTCATGAGGTTCGATAATGCTCCGTAGTGGTTGTAGGACTCTTAGGGGCTTGTTTACAAAGCCGCGGTAGCGATTCGCGATCGTTATTGGAGCCGCAGCCCCATTGAAATCAATGGGGCCGCGGCTCCGATAACGATCGCGAACCGCTACCGCGGCTTTGTAAACAAGCCCCTTAGTATGTGGAAGACGGCCCTGTTGGTTTTACGGAGGTGTTTCTCCATCTTTAGGTCGCTGTCAAACGTCACCCCCAGATATTTTATTTCATTCTTTGTTTGGTATGTATTGTTGCACAAGGTGATTGTTGCAGGGGGGTCAAAATTTGGTTTTCTGGAGATATACATAACCTCAGTTTTATTATGGTTGATCGCCATGTTGCTTTGCTGTAACCAGGTTTGCATCTTGCTTAGGCATGCCTCTAGTTGGATGTAGTTTGGGTTATCCGCGTCCAGTTGTGTGTATAGCATAATATCGTCTGCATAAATGTGGTAGCTGATTTTGTGCTGTTGGAAGATTTCGCAAAGTGGTTACAGTGGCGGCCAAGAAAGCAAATAGAATGCTAGGTAGCATAAAGAAAGGGATGGAAAATAAAACAAAGGATATTATAATGCCTCTGTATCGTTCCATGGTACGACCGCACCTTGAATATTGTGTGCAGTTCTGGACACCGTATCTTAAAAAGGACATAGCATTATTAGAAAAAGTACAGAGAAGAGCCACCAAAATGGTGAAGGGGATGGAAGGCTACTCCTATGAAGAGAGGCTACAAAGGTTGGGGCTCTTCAACCTGGAAAAGAGACGGCTGAGGGGAGATATGATAGAGGTCTATAAATTAATGAATGGAGTGAAGCAGGTAAACGTGGATCAATTGTTTACGCTATCAGAATATAGAAAGACTAGGGGACATGAAATGAAGCTACAGGGGTAAACTATTTAAGACAAATAAGAGAAAATATTTTTTCACTCAACGTGTAATCAAACTCTGGAATTTGTTGCCGCAGGATGTGGTAAGGGCTGTTAGTGTAGCTGGGTTTAAAAAAGGTTTGGACAAGTTCCTGGAGGAAAGGTCCATAAACCACTATTAAAAAGGGACCCAGGATATCAATGCTTGACCCAGTACAAGCATTGCGGAACCTGTGTCTCTTGGGGGAAACTGCTAGGTACGTATGACCTAGATTGGCCACTGTTGGAAACAGGATACTGGGCTTGATGGACCTCGGTCTGACCCATTATGGCATATCTTATGTTCTTATATATACATTGAAAAGGAGTGCGGAGAGAGCAGAGCCTTGAGGTATGCCTTGAGTTTGTGGGAATGCCTCTGCTTTTTCACCATTGAACTGTACCTGTTGCATTCTGTTTGACATGCATGAAGAGAACCATTTTAGGGGGGTTCCCGATATTCCTATGGATTTAATTCTGTTTATGAGGGTTCCATGGTGAACTGTATCAAAAGCGGCTGAGATGTTGATGAATATGAGTATAAACATTTTCTTTTTGTTTTCTAGGCCTTTGAGGAGTTTGTTAAGCAGTGCTAGTAGGGTTTCAACCCCATGATGTTGCCTGAAACCATATTGCTGTCCATCTAGGGTTTCATTGTCGTCCAGGTGGTCTTGCAGTTGTAGTAGGACTGCCTTTTCAATGATCTTTGCAAGGAAAGGTATGCTGGATATTGGGCGGTAGGATGCTGGGTCGTCCTTGTTGAGTGTTTTGTTTTTTAGAATAGGTTTTATGATAGATTTCTTAAGTTGTGTAGGCATGATTCCTTGTTGCAGTGATAGGTTTACTATGTGCGAGATGTGATGTGCAAAGTCTTGTTTCGCTGCCTTGACCCATGTGGCTGGGCAGGGATCTAGTGGGGAGGTGGTGGTGTTGATGTTTGTGATTATGTTAATAATTTGCTGATCATCAATTTTGTGAAAATTGCTCCATACCCTGATCTTGATTTGTGCTGGTCGCCATGTTGAGATGAGGCATTGGGTGGGTTGCGTTTAAACATTGTGTGGGTTTTGCAGCCATAAGTTTGCTTGCGTAGTGATTTGCCAGGGTTTGGGGCTTGATTATGTTATTTATGTTATTTATTTAGTTTAAACTTATATACTGCTACTTCCAGCGATCAGTAGCGGTTTGATTACAGATTTGGGAGATGTCAAATCAGGACAGAAAAATTGGGATAATATATACATAGATTTGGGGTCTGGCACACCACACAGGATTAGGCACTTCAATGTTAGGTTTACGTATTTACATATTTACAGTTCTACAAATAATTACATATATACAGATCAGCTTCATGATTCCACTTTGGTTACATCCGGTTATAGTGACAATTGAAAAGATGGGTTGTCATGGGTTGACCACTATGACATGTTGTCATAGTGGTCCTCCTGTGATGTTTTGGTTAGTGATTTGACTAGTTCGAATAATTTGCGGGGCTTATTGATGGCCTTGTTTAATACGTTAGTGTGATGCGTTCTTTTAACAGAGTTGACCTCATCTTTGTACTTTGCGAGAAGAGTCAGGTATTCAGTCTTGTGTTCAATGGATTTAGTTTGTCTCCATTTCCTCTCCAGTCTACGGAGTTCCCTCTTCAGTCTGGTCAGCGTTCCCGTGTACCAAGGTTCTGATATGGATTTAGTTGTGTTCGATGCGGTTTTCCAAGTTGGGTTTGATGCATCTTGTATGCCTTCGTTCCACCTGTTTGTTAGACCATCGAGGTCGGTGCATTCCAAATCTATGTGGGATGCAATGGTGCTTATGAGATTTTCCTTGTTGAATTTATTGAATCTCCTTTGCGGGTGTATCATCCTCCTAGCCTTTGCGTTTTTGGGTAGGGAGGGCAGTTTTATTTTGAGTTCAACTTGGTGGTGGTCTGACCATGGTACTTGATTTATCCTTATCACGGGTTTCTCATCATTTTGCTGCTGTTTGATAGGTATGAAAACCATGTTTAGGGTATTTCCCTTGTCGTGGGTGGCGTCACTTACTATTTGCTGATACCCTAGTTGGGCCATGGCTTCCAGGAAGGTGTTCACGTGAGTAGGCAGCATTGATGCTAAGTTTAGGTCTCCCAAGATGATTTGGAATTTTTTGATTTGGGTGGTGGAGATGCTTTCTAGCGCTGTAGCCAGTGTTTCATGGTGTGACGAGGGGGATCTGTAGATTAGACAGATGGATAATCCTGTGTTTTCTACTTTGAGTATGTCGATGTCCATATTTGAGTTTAGGGAAGTGCTCGTTATTTGCAAGCTGGTCTTGGGATGTAGGGAGAGATAAGAGATGAAAGGTACCGAGGAGCCGAAGAGTGAATGCATTTATAGGTTATGAGGAGAAGTTTGAATTGGATGCGGAAATGAATAGGGAGCCAGTGAAGTGACTTGAGAAGAGGAGTAATGTGGGTATGGCAAGGCTGGTGGAGAATTAGTCGAGCAGCAGAATGTTGAATAGATTCAAGGGGAAAGAGATGGTTTGCAGGGAGACCAGCAAGGAGTAGTTTGCAGTAGTCAAGGCGGGAGGTGATTAAGGAGTAGACAAGCGTTTTGGTAGTGTGTTCAGAAAGGAAGGGGTGGATTTTGCTAATGTTGTAGAGAAAGAAATGGCAGGTCTTAGCTACGAGCTGGATATGTGTGGAGAAGGAGAGAGAGGAGTCAAAGATAACCCCCAGATTGCAGGCAGAGGAAACAGGAAGGATTATGGAGTTATCCACAGTGACTGAGAAGGGAGGAAGAGGCGGGGAGGTATTGGGGGGTGAAATAAGGAGTTCAGTCTTGGCCATGTTCAATTTCAAATGGCGGAGAGACATCCAGGCAGCAATCATAGAGAGGTAGATTTGGGAGTTATTGGCATAGAGATGGTACTGAAAGCCATGGGAAGAGATAAGCACAACAATGGATTGGGTACAGAGAGAGAAAAGCAGCAGACCCAGGACGGATCCCTGTGGTACTCAAACTGGGAGCAGGGTAGGAGAGGAGGAGGAGCCATCAGAGCATACACTGAAAGAGCGATGGGAGAGGTAGGAGGAGAACCAGGATAGTACAGAGCCCCTAAAACCAAGCGAGGACAAGGTATTAAGGAGAAGAATGTGGTCAACAGTGTCAAAAGCAGCAGAGAGGTCAAGAAGGATGAGGATAGAGTAGAGGCCCTGAGATTTTGCCAGGAACAAGTCACTGGAGACTTTGGTAAGAGCCATTTCAGTAGAGTGTAAGGGACGGAAGCCGGACTGTAAAGGATCCAGGAGGGCATGAGAGGAGAGGAAGTCGAGGCAGCGGCGGTGGACTGCACGTTCAAGTAGTTTAGATATGAAGGGAAGGAGAGAGATGGGTCGATAGTTAGAAGGACAGGTGGGATCAAGTGAGGGTTTTTTGAGGAGGGGCATGACCACAGCATCTTTGAAGTCTGTGGGGAAGGTTGCAGTGGAGAGCGATAGGTTGAGAATATAGGAGATGGAAGGGACAATGGTGGAGAAGATGGGTGGGAATAGGATCATAGGAGCAGGTGTTGGGCTTGAGGGAAGAAAGAAGGAGTGTGGTTTCCTCTTCAGAGACCACAGGGAAGGAAGAGAGGGTGGCAGAGGTAGCAGGGATGGGGGGTGGGGGAGAAATGGGAGTGAAGAGGCGGAGGAGGGGAGGTAGTTGGAGAGGAAGTGAGAAATTGGAGGGTGATCTTGTGGATTTTGTCATGGAAGTAGTTAGCCAGGGTTTGGGCAGGAAGGGAGGGAGGGACCAGGGGCAGAGGCACCTTGAGGAGAGAGCTGAGGGTATTAAAGAGACGACGAGGATCAGAGGTGAGAGAGTTAGTCAGGTAGACGTAGTAGTCTTGTTTAGCAAGAGCTATGGCTGACTGGAAAGAGCCAAGCATGAATTTGTAGAAAGTCTTCCGGGGAGCAGTATTTGAGCCAAGCACGTTCAGCAGAATGGGCACAGGAGCGTAGATAGCGGGTAGTGGATGAAAGCCAGGGCTGTGGTGCAGAATGTCTCACAGGACGTGTGGTGGGTGGGGCAAGAGCATCCAGAGACGAGGAGAATGCCGCATTATAGAAGGTTACTGCCTCATCGACGGACTTGGAAAACATAATGGAAGAAAGAGATGGAGAAATGGTGGAGGAGAGAGTCAAGGGATCAATGGTATGAAGGTTTCTAAGTAGGTTGGAGGAGACAGGACGAGGTTGAGGCAGCAGGAGCTGAAGATTAAAGCTTAAAAGGTGATGGTCAGATAATGGAAGAACTGAGCTACGGAAGTTCGAGGGAGAAGAATTAGAGAAGAGTATCAGGTCAAGGCAGTTGCCATGCTGGTGGGTAGGGGCAGTGGAACAAAGTTGGAGGTCAAATGAGGTAAGGGCGAGGAACTTTAAAGCATGAGGATCAGAGGGGTTATCGATGTGAATGTTAAAATCCCCAAGGATGAGAGTGGGGGAGGAAGGATCCAGAGAGATGGAAAGTCAGGAGTCAAATTTAGTAAGGAAGGTAGAAACAGACTTATCGGGATGTGCAGTGGTGCTCAAGGGCCACTTCGTCCGCCTCCAGAGGATGAAGCTCCAGCCTGTCACCCATCATTTATTTTATTTTATTTTAAAGTATTTATATCCCGATTTATCCTTGAATCAAAGCAGATTTCACTGCAAACAATCAAGTAGGGTATTGTGGGGGTGTCGGCATGCAGTGGTTGTGAAGGTAGTGTTCATGAGTGTGTGGATAGGTAAATCTTGATTTGGGGTGCAATATATACAGGTTGAGCTATCTACATTGGGCTATATACATTTTATTAAGAGTAATAGGATGTTTTTATGTTGTGTATGTCATGTCTTGTGTAACTCATTTTGTGGGGTAGTTAGGGTGGATTGATGGTCTTCATTGAATTGTTCAATGAATAGGGTGGTTTCAAATATCTTCCGGAAATCTTTTATATCTGTTGTTGATTTTAGATTATCTGGGAGGACATTCCAGATAGCAGGGGCAGCAAGAGACAAGGCTTGCTTGGATGTGGATTTGTTCGTTCTTGTGAATAGAGTAGGTGTTGGTATGTTGTTTTCGGTACTGTTTCTGTCTGGTCTTTTTTTTTGTTTTGGTTCCAATGAGTTCCTGTAGTATTCCTGCTGAGATGTTGTTTTTAATTTTGAAGATGGTGAGCGCTGATTTATATTTTGCCCGTGAGGAGATTGGTAGCCAGTATAGATCTTGTAGTATTGGGGTTATATGGTCTTGTCTTGAAGCACTAGTAATAATGCGGGCAGCAGTGTTCTGAACTATTTGTAGGGGATGGGTGATTTGTTTAGGCAGACCTTGGAAAAGTATATTACAGTAGTCCAGTAGGGATGTAATGATAATCTGGCATACTGTACGGAAATGTTCTCTATTGAGGAGGGGTTTTAGTCTCCGGATGTTGCGAGTTTGAAGAAGGCTGTTCTGGATATCTTGTTGATATGTGGTTGGAGGGTGAGTTGCTTTTCTAGAATCACTCCAAGGTATCTGACTTTGTCTTTTATTGTGATCGTTGTATTGGAGATGTTGATAGCAGTAGGGGGAATGAATGTGGAGTCTCTTGTGATGATAATTGCTTCAGTTTTTTTAAGTTGATGTTTAAGTTGTTGTTAGTTAGCCAGGTTGTTATTTCTTGAATGCAGGTTTATATTGTGGTATAGTCTGGGGAGTCCAGTCGAATAGGGGTATATGCCATGATGTCATCAGCATATATGGCATATTGTATCTTGTGTTTGTGATGCATAGAGCCGTGGCCAGGGCAGAACACAGGAACATGGCCTTGTACTGTATGCTCTTCTCCTCGAATGTGCCCGGCAGGAACATGACCATTCTGCAGACAAAGTGTGTCATGCACACATGTTCAGGAAGATCGAAAAAAGAGCGTGCCTTCTTCCCACCCCCTACCTTTGTTTGAGGCACACGTGTTTATGTTCTGGATCTTTACCCATCCGCAGCACTATCTCAACAGAGGTATCATGTCTGGCAGGCGCAATGTGCAGGATAGGTACCTGTCAACGCAGACAAGCACAAGATATGATAGAAGTCTATAAATTAATGAACGGAGTGGAATGGGTAAACGTAGATCAATTGTTTACCTTATCAGAATATAGAAAGACTAGGGGCATGCAATGAAGCTACAGGGTAAACTATTTAAGACTAATAAAAGAAAATATTTTTTCACTCATCGTGTAATCGGAATTTGTTACCGGAGGATGTAATAAAGGCTGTTAGTGTAGCTGGGTTTAAAAAAGGCTTGGACAAGTTCCTGGAGGAAAGGTCCATAAACCATTATTAAGAAGTGACCGAAGATATCAATGCTTGACCCAGTACAAGCAATGTGGAACTTGTGTCTCTTGGGGAAACTGCTAGGTACATATGACCTAGATTGGTCACTGTTGGAAACAGAATACTGGGCTTGATGGACCTTGGTCTGACCCAGTATGGCATATCTTATGTTATGTTCTTAACTCGGCCATGCTGGCCTTCGTAACTAGCGGGTCGGATCCTAAAACGGGCGAGTGCACCAGATACTCGGCAATGTATTTAGCGGGCTGTTTAAATCGTCCAAAATGAGTCACGTTTCTGCCCTTGTAGCGCTGGTACAGATGATGATACATCTCCCTGGGCATGCATGTCCTCTCTGTGCCGGAAAAGACATCGTCCAAAGTATAGACGGTGGGAGGACTGTCTATGCCGTCCCACCAGCCATAATGTACCCATAACGGGATCCATTCGCCTAGCTGTCGGTGATGAGGGTCTGTGTGGAGCAAATTGTCTCGGGCCTTGTTAAGAAACAGATCACGCGCGTGACAAAGCATCATGCCCAACAACGTGCCGTATTGCCCATACAGGGTGTTTCTGCGGCACACATTGCAGTATGCCTCGTCCACCTTATGAATAGTCTCGAAGAAGACAGGATGTACCCGAGTCCTCGGTGGATCTTTCAAGGTTAGCACGTCACCTTCCAATGGAGGGTACAGACGCAGGCAGTGTGCTAGTTGAAGCATCAGCATGAATCCTTCTATCACGGTCTCCTGTGAAAGACGAGCGGTGTTTTGCAGCAGTTGCCTGCAGACGGCATGGAAAAGCATAATCATCTCAATGTGGTCGAAGGTATGCTTGGAGATGAGGCACTGGTCGCTGAGACACACGTTGTACTGCAACATGCGCTCGTAGAGTCGGCACGGATGTTCCACTCCAAAATCACATGCCCAAACCGGCAACAGGTGATGAACACAATGGATGAGAAACGTCCTTTTTGTCGGACCGCCACACCATGAAACATCAAGACACTTGCGGCACTTGGGCTAGTACTAGTATTCTTCCTCTCTGCATAATGACCTTCTCCATAAAAGCCTCGATCGACGGGCATGATCACGGGAGGGCTATATGTTGAGGGGGGGGGGGAACTGTAGGGATTATTAGCAGCACAAAAATAAGTTAGGCTCTCAGTTATGTCCAGGGGAAATTAGCTACTGATACCCAGCCCAAAGTTCTATGAGTTATGTTGGCAATGAGCCACGAAAGAAGTCTGGTTTGTAGATATATATATTATATTTTATTATGGACAGCCAGGTATAAAATATACAAACATACATAACTAAAGATATATAATTAGAAACATGAGGTAGAAGTTTGTTACGACACAGAATTACAATCAGACAAAGTAATAAATCACTAATTAGTAACCAGACGTCACTGATTCGCTCTGCACTGAGAAAAGTTATGGAATAGGTTTCTAGCTAACCATTGCCCACCCGAAGGAAGAGAGATAAGGCGATACCTTAGCTTCATCTGGCACTCTGGCTGGGGTCCTGAGACCCTGGAGCACCATAAATCCAAAGAGGCAGCTAAGCTAGATAACGCAGGCTACAGCCCTTTACGAGGTGAGCCATGGGAGAACACAGAACCAAAGATATCTGTGAAAGTCTTATCTTAGTCCTTAGTAGAACGGTCTGGCACACACATGTAGTGTGTGTCTGTCTTGCAGGCAGATCAGGTAGCAGAAAGCAGGTAAGCAGGGCACAAACAGCAAAAATGCAAAAGTTCTTCATCGCAGACTGTATTATTCTTTGTGATGATTCTCCATCATAGGTTCAGTGATTGGTTGGCACAAGACAGTCTGAGGTGTTCTCAGTGAATCAGGAGGTAGGTGACAGGCATCTTTCTTGCATACAAAGGATCCACAGTAAGATGTCATGCGGAGAAAACAGTATGTAGTTTCTGGGCATAGGTACAAGTGTCCAAGGCCAGTAGAACCATCTATAGATAAGCCCCGGAGAAGCAGATGTTCTTGCATGTGGGCAGTGAATTAGCCAGGAACAATAGCTTCAGTATGCACACATAGAAACGCTGAGCAAGCAGTTGCTTGAAGGTCAAGTCTGTGGCTGAACACAGCAAAAGTGTAGCAGGAAGCCATCTTGTTTGATCAGCTTGGTTCAGGCCTGAGCTGCTGAGCAGGACGGAGATCTGCAGGCGCAGAATTGCAGGGGTACCAGCCCTACATCCCCCCCCCCCCCCGTAAGATGGAATATTCTACAAGGGAGTACACTCCATCGTACAAAACCTAACTAGCAGTACTACCGTGCAGGTCAGAACCAAATGACATATGGTTGACTAAAGCATAATAAGTGGATAATACTTCAAGCACAATAAATGCATTAAAGCAATACTGCATGAGGAATAATACTGTGAATGCACTCAAGCAATAAAAGAAGTTAAAAGAAAATGGCATAGGTACAATCAAGTCAATGCAATTAATATAATGAGTGTTAACTTCAAACTCAAGAGTATATAGCGTACCTAAACCAAAAAGGTATATCGGTAATGCAATATAATGTGTTAGTGTAACATCAAAGTGAACACTCAAATGTAATAATAAGCAATGTGTAAATGTGTTAGTAGAATAAACACATGTTATCTATGATAAATGAGACAACTCAATGAAAAGTAATGGATAACTTGAAAAGAAAATGGCGACACTATTCAAAAGTGTGATGGTTCAGAAAATCCTGCAGACGGATAGAGCGACGAAGAGTAAGAATCTGTCTCTGTTGATACAAAGAGATAAGGAACTGGAGCACCAACAGAAAGGAAATACCAGGCACAATGGCATGAGACATAAAATCAGTTTGTAAAATGTCCACATCACATGAATCAATGTTGTAATCAGTAATTTGAAGGTTTTCTTGGTCAATGGACAGTTCAACTGTGTGAGAGTCCTTATAGTTCAGAAGATAGTTCAAGGCTTCAGTAAAGTCAATCTCATGACCTCGAAAAACATCCAATATCTGGAGCTCTGTAGAAACAGGGTCTGCATACTGCTACTACTACTATTGAGCATTTATATAGCGCTACTAGCCGCACGCAGCACTGTACAGATATATAGATATACATGCAAGAGACAGTCCCTGCTCATCAGAGCTGAAGAATACCCATGATCTGGCCACAATACCACGGCTCTTTTGGTCTCTGGTCCCTCAAGCAGTGAGAAATAAGCAGAGAGTAACACAGAACACAATCACACAGAAAGTGCTACTTTCTTTAAGCTCAGAGGGAAAGCAACAGAAGGTCCATGGACATAGCACGGTTCCACCTCTGTTGGATTCAAAGTCTTCCTCCCTTGAAGCCCTTTTTAGTAAAGAAAAAAGGGGAAGTAACACAAGGTGTCGCTAGAATTCTTTTACAGAGCAAGAGCTGATTACAATGTATTAGATGAAATTTACTTGATTATGACAGAATTATTTATAATTGCAGAGAAATTATGCTGTGCCAGTAGTGACCTATAGTTGACTGTCAATGAACTATGCTTGCACAGTTCAAAGCCTATGTTTACTCTTTATGCTTGCATTAACAATGTTCTCAAACTATTTTAAAGAGTTATACAGAACTCATGATCATAATATCCTATTCTATTTAAGAGGAAGCAGGTGAAAGGATAAACTTCTGAGTGAAAGTCATTGTTAACAAAGTTCTTCTATCAGCACATTTTAGAGATCTGTATCAAGAAATTCATCTATATTACATATTGGGGATGCTGGTATCCCTTTACCTGTCCATTCCTACAGTCCTCCCTGTGATTCTATAAAGAATCATTACCAAAGAGCGGTAGCTGAAACATGTCCAATTCCAGAATAAATCTTCTACAGTGGGCTTCATTTTGCAGATGTTCCTTCAGAGTCACAGGCACATCTGGTCCATAGGTGAGCTCCATCTTGTTCATTGGCAGAAATTGTTATACAAAATCATGTGACATTGTTTGCCTTTGCTTAGCCTGAAAAAGAATGTGTACAGAGAGCAAGACTTTACCAATTATTCTTGAAAGCACTACCTTTCTAGCAGTGGCCAACTGCTTCTCATAGATCTATCAATAATTCAGAGATTAGTCCCTCATATCATGACACCAGTTATCACTCCAGATTCTTCAGCAGTATCCTTTCTCACCATGGGCTGTGCCATGCACATCTTAGATAGAGCTTTTTCAGTGACTGTCCACTCAGGCTTCACTGCTGCGCATACATGAGTAGTTCCGCTGGAATCGCTGATCTTTATCAGGAGTCTCCATATTCAGTAGCATTATCATTCACAGTAGTTTTCTTCTTCGGCCCATAGGATTCAGTGCATACAATATATAATTTGTAAAAACCCAACTCTCCACTACAGCATCTTTTTTCATTCCATACAATTGCAAACAAGTACAATTATTCATCCCTAATGACAGTCTTGAATTGTTGAACAGAATTATATTATCTATTGTTAATTACAATACATCTATTGCTAGCACTAAATTATTACATAGCTAGCCTGTAACATACTTATTATTTTCATCCACATTCCTAAGCTTATTCTGTCTACTTTTCAAATCAAATGTTAGCATGTGGCCTAATAGACACATTTCTTTTTCCTTTCAGGGACACAATTGTACATATTCATATCACTAATCATATTTATGATGTACTCTCCAGTTATAACAATATACAAGGTATAGTCAATCTGGTTATTCAAGGGGTAACAAACATTAAAACATAACTAGCAGTTTATGACAAATATATTAAACTCATTTCAATTGTTTGTCAACAATTATTAGGAAGGCTGTCTTATCTTAGGTGATAGTTCAACTCACATTACTTTAAACATTATCAGTAATATACCCTTTTCCTTTTTATGTTATTTTTAATACTACTTTCCCCACTAGTTTCAGCAGTTCACATTGCAACTAAAACTTGGTACAGCACATTAAACAGGAACATTGATAACTTGGAATTTGTTTTCTTTGTAAGGCAATGAGGGGTTAAGTGACTTGTCCAAGGTCACAAGGAGTGCTAGTACTGTAGTCATTAGACTACTTCTCTATTCCATTCTAATTCACATAGACATCTAAGCTCGCAAAAGAAGGGACATTTTAAGGGGGTATACATTCATAAACTAGAAAAGATTTTTAACACCAAATTTGAACCAATTAGAAAGTCAATTACCACTTCTTAATGGCTTAACAGTTCTATCTTTGTTACATTGTTTTCAGAACAAAACAGCATAGTAGTAAAGGATCAGCACATAGAGCTCCTCATGCAAGAAACGTGAGTCAAAGTCAGTATTGATGATCAAGTGAGCAGATAACTCAAGAGCTCTAGAAAGAGTAAACACTTCAGCTAGTTCAGCACTAGCAAATAGCAAAGCAGCCGACTGTCACAGAATCAACTCTTATAATTACATCAATTTTCCTTATTCATTGCGGAAAGCAGAACCATTACTACATAGTGAGGTCAAACAGCAGCAATCTACAGCTGGAAGAAAGCTGTTTGTTTTTTTTTATTCCAAGTGTAGAAGACGCGTAAACTGAATGAGAGGCATGTTGTAGTACTAGAAAATCAGTAATTTGGATTGCAAAGACTACTGCTGCCAGAGACTGAAAGCATGGAGGCATTCTTGCTACAACAGGGTCAAAAGTCTGAAAAATAACCCAGTGGCTTAAGTCCAGTGGAAAATTTCTGAGCAAGAACACAAACAGCAGCAATAGAAGAGGTAGCATATTGAATCTACCTCAGTGATAATTTAAAACTATTCCACTAGCGACAAGGCATTCGCTTCACACTTGCAATTAACATCAGTTCTGCAGAGGTCTTTCCATAATAACTAAAAATACACGACAGGACAATTTAAGATCACTCCTCTAATTGACTCTTGCAGATTAGTTTAAAAGAGACTGGGAGAAATATCAGCATTTCTTTCTGCAGACATTGTTACTCATACACTATCATAGTTGTAATTTTCAACTAGTCTATTGTCACAAAGGAAAAACAAAACATACACATATTTACCATATTGTTTTAATTACTTAATTCACTTGTTTGAATTAAGTTGTATTATTCACTTTTCTTGGTTCACACTTTTTCCCTTTAATTAAACAAACTTGCTTGACTTAACTTGACAAGCAATTTAATTTTTGTTTGTTTAATTTTTATTGTTTGTTAATTTGTTTGTTTAGTTATTTGTTTAGTTTGAATAATTATTTATTTATTTTTTGCAGTTTATTTTTTGCAGTTAAGTAACTAACTTCTATCTTTCCTTTAAACACTTAATTTTTCTTAACCTTTTTCACATCACACAAATCCACACAATTTATCAAATATCTAAATACATCAAAGCATGGAAGATCTTCCCATTCATTCACATCAATTATAACTAGAAATACAATTTGCAGAATATATCGTCAATCATTTTTCTTCCCAGAGTATCCGGAGATATAAGAAGCACCGAGGAGTACTGTTTCTAATAATACTTTTCAGCATTTACATTATTACACATAGAATGGAATCAGTAGATAAATTCTCATAACCCAAAATAAGTTCAGATCCATGACCTAGAAAACAAAACTTATTTACTATACATACACAAGTAAAAGAAATGGTTAATCACATTTGGAGTTTATTTTTTTAAATTAACTTCCCCAATAAGGCTTATGGTTAGTCTAACAAAAAAAATCTTACCACGGTTGCTCAAGACCACTAAATTAGAGAATCCACGTCATACTACAGTTATGACATGAAAATTAGTTCTTCAAAACTTTGCTCGGTTAATTCTATTTTGTCATAGAGCAATGATTTAAGCTTTTCCCTGTAAGTTTTAGTTTCTTTTATACTTATACTATCCTTCCAACCACTCAAACTAGTTACTAATCAAAATCTTCAATCTCTGCCTTCATCCTTAGCTGATATTGTGCACAGGTTTCCATTTGCTTCACCTCAGTCTCCAGTCTTTCACCTAAAAATATATCTGATAAATTTGGATGTGACGGTGACCATTCCCCCTCAGAGGCACTTAGTGAAGTGACTAAGCTTTATTTGGAATCATCCGTCTTTAATCTTTCTGCCTGGGAGTGCTTCCCTTCCTGGGGAACAGCTCCTTTTCCATCTGACCCCAGTTTTATGGCCAACGCATGGAAATCAACCTCATATGTAATAGGGACCGTGGGGAGATTACAGGGCTCCCTTTTGCCACTGTCCCTACTCATCCTGGGCTTTAACATGTTCATCATGCACAGACACTTGTTCCTCTATTATAAAAACCTAATTACATTGTCACAAACACAACGCCAAAACCACTAGTCTCTAGTTGTTGAGGGCGTGGTGATTGATGTATCCTTCCTCTATCAGCTATATTTATGCTTCAAGTAAAAAGGATTGTAGTTGAGGCAAACTGAGGGTAAGGCTTATGACAGAAAAAGTTTATTTTAAACACAAGAGAACAGATCAGGTTCAAGGTTCCATTAACAGGATAAATTATAGGCTTTTGCTTAAGGTTCAGCAAACTGGTGGCAAAAACAAACAACTCAACCATGGCTTTTCAAAGTCATCTTAAATGTAGAAGCTTAGCCTTTTCACAAGAACAGTGTGCCACTTTTCTTATAGTCCTTTGTTAATCACAGCACAAAGAAAACAAGGTTAATTCTCCTATGGCAGTTTATCTTCACTCAGCCTCAATTCTCTGGGCTGCACTTCCAGGTGAATAAGGAATAAGCATTCAAAATGTCCTCAAAACTCTTAGCAGACTTTTCATATAAAACAGGAGCAAAGCACAAACTCTTAAAGCAGCCAATTAGCTTTCTTGCTATTGCAGAGTTCTAACATAGCTGATAATCAGGCATGAAACACAGCTTCTTCTACAAGCTTATGTGGCAGTAAATTCCCTTTCCAAAACACACAGGAATTTACCTTCTTATTACTAATGCTTTAAGCTTACCTTTTACAAGAGGAACAATTCTTTCAAGGCTGGCTCTTCTTCAACACTTCAATTCTAAAGCTTGACATAAAGAACAATCCATACACATCTATTCTTCCCCCACCTCTGGCTCTGATTCTCCCAATTGCATGGGCTCTGACTCACTCACTTGATCAGACTGCTCAGCTGACAATCTCTCTGGTGGTCTGAAAGCTTCTCCAATTCCTGGCTTCCACCCCTGTTGCCAACCTGATTCAGGGAAAACAGCTCTCTGAGCTCTGGGTAGCTCAGTCCTTCTCCAGGAGTTAGCACCTGCTCTGGCTTCTCCAGCATTCCATCGTCCTTGCTGCTCTGGACTCTGTTCCTCTCCCCATCTGCTACATCTGCTGCTTCTATTGCTTCCTCTCCTGCTCCTCTGGCTTCCTCTGCTGCACATCTGGCTTCCTCTCCTCCTCCCTCCATAATCTAACCAGGGTTTATACTCACTGGGATCCAACCCCACCTCTTTCTCTCTCAGGTGTTTGTAATCTCCCTGCCTTCTGAACTCAGAATCATCAGTGCACTTGTTAGAGTAAGGGCTTTGGTCCTCGTGCTTGCAATCTCCCCCTCGTACTCTATCAAGCATTTCCTGAAACCTATTCCAGCTGGGGTTTTTCTGCTTTTGAAAAGTGGCCTCTGGCCTTCTGACCCTGCACACCTAACAGAGGCCCCTTAATTGAGGTGAATTCCTTATGCTTTTCACCTCCCCAATGCTCTGGATGGCTGACTTTGCCACAACATAATTCTTTCAAAGCAGAAACCTATGTCGGTCGTCTCTTTTCGGCAACTTTATCTTGTTGCCAGTTAAATACTAGAGTTTCATGACTGGCACAAGACCGCTCAAGGTTTCATACTGTAACCACCTCAGTTTGTCCTCCTGGAAAGTTCCACTGAGTGGGAACCACAAACTAGGGTTACTGGCAGTCATGAAGTGCCTTAGATTTTCCAACATAATCTAGAGCACTATCACCACGCATCTACAATGTATCTCATAGTTAGGGCTACCCTTCTGCCCAATCACCGCAGCTCTTACATTCATCTATCACATGAATTTGCTGCCTCTTATAAACAAGATTACCCATTGTAATCTACTCACATGTATCCTGGAGACTTGTCTGCTGTTTCCAACTGCTGAAGGACATAGTGATCCGAGAACGGCATCAACTGAAGAATACCCGTGATCTGGCCACAATACCACGGCTCTTTCAGTCTCTGGTCCCTCAAGCAGTGAGAAATAAGCAGAGAGTAACACAGAACACAATCACACACAAAGTTCTACTTTCTATGAGCTCAGAGGGAAGGCAACAGAAGGTCCATGGACACAGCACGGTTCCACCTCTGTTGGATTCAAAGTCTTCCTCCCTTGAAGCCCTTTTTATTAAAGAAAAAGGGGAAGTAACACAGTCATTAATCATAAACATGAAATAACACAAGGTGTCGCTAGAATTCTTTTACAGAGTAAGAGCTGATTACAGTGTATTAGATGAAATTTACTTGATTATGACAGAATTATTTATAATTGTAGAGTTGCAGAAATTATGCTGTGCCAGCAGTGACCCATAGTTGTTTATGTTTATGCAATTCTTGATATACCGCCCAGGCTGAAGGGCATCAGAGCAGTTTACAATCACTATAAACAGGTACTGGATACAGTCCCTCATCCCGAAAGGGCTCACAATCTATGTGTACCTGAGGCAACGGAGGGTTAAGTGGCTTGCCCAAGGCCACAAGGAGTGCCTATAGAACTAGAAACCCTAATCCCTCCGGCCTGAGATTGCTGTCCCCAGTCCTAACCACTAGGCCACTCCTCCCTCCTGTACAATTAACTATGGTTGCACAGTTCATAGCCTATGTTTACTCTTTATGCTTGCATTGACAATGTTTTCAAACTATTTTAAAGACAGTTACACAGAACTCATGGTCATGATATCCTATTCTATTTAAGAGGAAGTAGGTGAAAGGACAAACCCGCGAGTGATGGCCACTGCTAGCAAAGTTCCTCCATCAGCACATCCCAGAGGTCTGTATCAAGTAATTCATCTATCTTCAATTACATATTGGGGATTCTGGTATCCCTTTTACCTGTCCATTCCTACCAGAGCTTACAATCTAGTCAAGACAAAACACAAAGCAATGGTCTATTCAGGGCAAAAACAAAATATGGCATTTCCAATCTAGATAAAACAGGGAAACTCCACCAACATTAACAATGGAGTTCCTGGGAACATCAATCAAGCAAACATTGCAGAGTAGAGGAACTCTATTATTGATGTCATGTTTATTCATGGTGACCATGAGTTCACTCAGAAGGGTACTAACCAGCCAAACATTATTTACAACAGCAACTTTTGTCTCCAAAAGCTCATTGTACTTGGACATGGTAGCTTTACATTGTTCTTTCACATTTTCAGTAGACAACCCACAAAGAGCTGCAGAAGTGGTTTACTGGGGCACAACCAATGAATGTCTTTAGAACATTGGCACATGCCTAAATTAGGTACAAGATATTGTTGTGGATCATCATAGTGGTAAGTGAGGTACTCAGGAATGTCGACACGCAGATCAACATCCTCAGACCAGGTACCAACATTAATCACTTGCTTTAACTGGTACACATTGTCAGGTACAATGAAAGGCAGGTTCAATAAAAAGGCAAGTTCCATATTAAGTACATCTACATACAAGGGGATAGCAGTTCCTATGTGGTAAGCATTCCCATGTGGAAAGCAATCTAGATCTGGAGTGGCTCGATATGATTTCTAGTTATTTTAGCAAAAGCTTCTGTAATAAGGTCTGTGGATACCAAATATGAAGGAATCTGTCCTTGAATCAAGTTACTAATGCTATAGTCTAGTTCTCTAAATAAATCATAAGTAAGATCACATATTGGTTGCATGAAAGTATGCTCATCGTTCAAAAGATCTTTAAGCATAGACAATTCTGCTTTGGTCAGAGCAATCTGCTTAGAATAAAGATTAATTACAGTGATGGTATCATGTATGGTTTTACCATGGGCTTGTAATTGACTTTATTGTGAATGAATCTGGGTTCGGATATCTTTCATATCAGCTTTTAACTCTTGGATATTACCCTGGAGTTTACTAATAGATACAGCATTAGCAATAGACATAGAGGAAGCAAATAAGGAGCCCAGAGCGGTGAACAGTACACCAACACCAAGTTCTATGAACCTTTTCTGTCTAGTGTTTTCTGGTTGTATAGGTTGGATCATAATCTTTTCCAACTGACTCAAAATGTTCTGTACATTTGCAGTGGCATAATCCATGTGAGTTTTGTACCACTGTTGTGTATTAGTTGTACATGGAACAGAAATATCAAAATGCTTCTGTAAAACATGTCGAGGATCCAGTGACACAAAGACTTTCTGTGTGACAGTCTGAGACTGTGTGATCAGGAAACCAGGCGTATCCTGCAGCACGACACAAGAAGGTGGGCCAGGCTCAATCAATCTGCCAATTTTGGATCCTGCTAACATAAAAATCAGGAACAGGACCTTCAAAGTTTGGTTCTCCATCTGTAAAATAGAACAAACAGGCTATCATGCCTCAAGGTTAGTATCATTCATTTCATCAAGAGGTTCTTCAGGAAGGATCTTACTGGGATGACACATTCTAAGCTGATTAATGTGGACCCATTTAAGGGAGCCTTCCCTCTCAGTAGCTGTCTTCATTTGAATTTGATAAGCAACAGGGGAGGCTTTATCCACAATAGGAAATGGACCATTCCAGCTAGATAGAAATTTACAGTCTTTGACCTTATTCTTACAAAATTGTAGTAGAATATCTTATCACCAATCTGGTATTCTTTAGAGGTAGTCCTTAAATCATAGTAGGCTTTCCTACCCCTAGCAGTAGTGTCCAAATTCTTTTGGGCAAAGGCAAAGGCACTTTGCAAGTGTTGCCTTAAGTGGGCAACATATTCATGAGCAGTTGTAGCAGACACGAGGTTCATGTCATTAGTCCTGTAAAGACGATGAAGGGGTAAAACCATGTCCGTACCTGTCATCTCAAAAGGGGACACACCAGTATCATGATGACGAGTGGCTCTGATAGCCATCAGGACCAAGGGCAGCTTGATGTCCCAGTCCTTCCCAGAGGAAGAGACGTATTTCTTCAAGATACTGATGATAGTTTTGTTTTCTCTCTTCACCTGTCCAGAGGATTGTGGTCGATAAGCAATGTGGACTTTGGCTTTCACTCCCAGTAACTTCCACAGATGCTTGATGACTTGTCCTATGAAGTGGGAACCCTGGTCGGATTCCACTCACATAAGTAGGCCCCACCTGCTGAAAACATAGTTTAACAACAAGGTGGCCGTGGTCTCGGCGGTACAGTTGGGTGCTGGGATGCACTCGACCCACTTGGTAAATAAGCAGGTAAAGATCAACCTATATTTGTTGCTTCGAGAGGATTGGGGCACGGGGCCGATCCAATCAATCTGGAGATCCGACCAAGGCAAGGTGCTCTATGAAAAGGAGCTGCAGGTTGAAATCTGCAACAGGTCAGACAACCTTAAGTATACAATTGGATATCTTGGTACATGTGGGCCAGTAGGCCACTTGTTTCAACATGTCATAGGTTACTCTGTCACCTCTATGGCCGGCACAAGGCTCGTCATGAGCATGTCGTAACATAATTCCATGGAAGTCCTGAGATACCACTCATTGCACAATACCATGTTTACTTGTCCGAATCAACATATCTCTCTGGAGGTGGAACATGTCCTTGGAAATGTAGAGGATCCTTAGTTCCTCATTGTCCTGACAATCCTCCAGATTTAATGGGTTTTCCTGGGGGTTTTGCAGAAAAGAGTAGAAATGTCTGAGAGTAGGATCTTGTTTCTGGGCTTGCACGAGGTCGAGATCCGTGATCTCACTACACCATTGAACCACAGGGGGCATGGTTGATGGTAGGGCTTGTCGCCTGGTAACCACCTTCACAATTCGAAGTCCATTGCTCTTGGGGGCCTCCAACTGCCAGAGGTCTCCAGAGATAGCACCCTCCTCAGCAAGCTGATCAGCAAGATCATTTCCAATCTTGTCAGGATTGTCAACACAGAAATGACCTTTCACTTTCTTCCAGTAGATGGACATGTCATTTTCATGAGCTACCTTGTCCAAGGCCAGAATTAATTTGGCATGTTTGACAGGTTTCCCTTTGAAATTCAGAATATTGTTAGATTTCCAAATGGGTAAGTGGGAAACAAAATTCTGTCGGACGTAATCTGAGTCAGTACAGATGGTTAGGGTGCGGACCCCTCCCTGAGCAGCGGACTGGAGAGCTGCCAGTGCTGCAGCTAGCTCAGCATACTGATTAGTCTTGGTACCCAAATGGTACTTCAAGGGTTCACAAGGGTAGTTCTGGTTCCAAACTACACTTTTACCTGCTACCAGTTCATGGTCAGGCTCTCAACGGTAAGCACAACCGTCCACATACACTTTGGGGTAGCCTTTACAGAGGTTCTCATCATAAGGATGACGAGAAGGCTCAGGTGTAAATGACTCCATCTTGGGGTCTAAATTACCCACTAATAGTTCTCTGGCAGTGCAATCGTGCAATTCAGCCAGGCCCTGTGTGGCGGCATCCTTGTGGTTTTGAGCATACCTTACCTCTAGATGCCATCCCTGAAGGGCTAAGGTCCAGGAAACAAGGAGGCTGTTTGACACTTGTCCTGATTTAATCCAATCACTGCCTAGGAACTTGATGGGTTGGTGATGGGTCGACAATCAACCTCTCACCTTGGATATAACTACGGAAATATTGGAGGGCCCAGACTGTGGACAACAAGGATTTCTCAGTCAGAGTATTTCTTCTCCACTTCCATTAGAACTTTGCTGGCATAGGCAATAACTTTCCTATCTGTGTCATGCATTTGATACAGAATAGCACTCAGAGTGATCGGTGAAACCTAGCTCCACAAAGAATTCTCTGCCACTCTCTGGATAGGCAAGACAGGGAGCTTGACTCAACGCAGCCTTCAGCTCTTTTAGAGCTGCCTCTTAGTCGGGATCCCATGCCCAAGGTTCATCTCTTTTGAGGAGTTTGACCAGGGGTTAGGAAATCTTCGCATATTGGTCTACAAATTGGCGGGAATAATTGCAAATACCCAAGAATGAGCGCAGCTCGCTCAGGTTGGTTGGACGTTGGATTGGGGCCTCAAAGGAAAAGAATTGCGGCCTTGCAACAACTCAATCAGCAGAAACTTCGTAACCCGAATAATTAAGGGATTTCTGGCACCATTGGCCCTTTGACAAGAACAGCTATGCTCCCGCAGCCTTCAGTTGCTGGAAAACATGCTCTATCTCTTGCAAATGGTCAGTGAAACTGGTGCTCTTCACTAGAATGTCATCTACATAGATGAGGGTGCCTCTTGCCTCAGAATCGAGCAAAACCTTATGCAGGAAGATATTGAAGTCTGCTGGTGCATTCAGATACCCAAACGGTGTCCGATTCCAAGTATATTGTCGCCAACCAAATTTAAAAGCCAGCTTATGTTGGTCTTCTGGTTGGCAGGTATAGTCCAAAATCCTGAGGCCAGATCCAGGCTTGTAAAGTACTTTGCACCCTTGATAGTGGCTAAGTTCTGTTCCAGATGTGCCATAGGCCATCTGGATAGAGGTACCTTTTTATTGAGTTGGAGATAGTCCAAAGCTAAGCGCCAGCTAGAGTCTTTCTTGATGACAAGCCACAGCGGGGCATTGTAAGTACTGTTGCATAGGCGTTGTGAGAGCCAGAAGGGAAAGAGTTAACACAAAGAAAATCTAAAATATGTCCAAATTGCTGGCATGGTACTGAATGTGCGTTGTAGGATGCTGTGGGTAGTAGGTGACATAAAATGTGAGAAAAAACACACTTATTTACAGAGCACAGGAGAGAAAGACATTTAGCATGGTTATGCCAGTTTGACATGGGGACTCCTGAGGCCTAGTGTGGAAACTATCAGAATACCAGAGCACTAATAAGATATATTTTCTATAATTCTTAAAAAATAGGGGATGGAAAAACAGACCGGGTGGAAGGTTGAATATGTTGGGAAAAAGATCAGATAACAGGGAACAAATCTTAAAAATCCCTGAGCACATGTTTATACACCAGGCCATAAGGGCCACAGGTCGGCTGGAACAGAAGTGCAGATATGACAGGACAAAGGAAGGAATGAAAGAGAAAATCCAGATGCCTGGAATCGAAAACAAAGGGACTATTTGGAAAGAAAACTGTATAACAGGACAGAGCTTTTTAAAAGATTGGGAATTTTGCAGCCCATCTTCTGAAGGAGGTGGTTTGTAAATTCCTACTGTATGTTTGCTTGTGAGTGGGTATGTGTCTGATGTCTGTGTGAAAGTCTATCTTTGAGTGTAGCTAGGAATCTCACACTGTCATATCTCTTTCTCTTTCACTGTGCTAGGATCTGTCTCCGGACAGGAACTATCCTAATTACTTTATAGCTGTAAGTGGAGGGTGAAGGAATTCTCCAAGTTACTTTGTATTTAGTTAGTTTTGGTTGCGCTACCTATATGCTTGTTTCTGTGAAGTATAAGGAATAAAGGATTTTATTTGTAATAAGAATGTGAGAATTTTGTGTCAGGTATGAGTATAATCTGCATGAGGTGTATGTAAGGTTTTTGTTTTCCCTCTTGCATGGAGGAGGAGGGGTGTCAATCTGCCTGGCCAATGGACTGCCCCCCCCCCCCCCCCCCGGTTCCGTATAGCGTATAAGTCCTTTTTGTTCTAGGGAATTGATTTCCTGAACAGATTCATAGGAGGCCAATGGAATTTTATACTGTCTCACATAGACGGGTTTACTGTTTGGATCCGTAGGAATACGGGTGACATGTAGGTCGGTGAGACCACAGTCATAGGTGTCAGTGGAAAAAAGGTCCTTATCTCGGTACAGCAGTTCTTTTAATTGGGCCCTTTCTGACTCATCAGGTGTCTGCTTCAGCAAGTTTTCCCGCAACCATTTCGTCATATCCCAGAACAGGTTTGTTCGTGGGTATTTCAACTGTCTCCTCGATCTCATCTTGGAGAGAGGAGACCTCGATGGCTTGGACAGCATGGGGCTCCCCCCCTGGTGGGTGAGGGAACTAACAGCCTCATCGAGTTTACTTGACAAAATCAGATGGTCAGACTCTAGGTCCACTTGAGAGGTCACTGCACTATGTGGCCAAACTGTAAGGTGAGGAGGCCTAGGGGTGATGATCTTAGACACACAGGAGTTCCCCCCCACCCCACCCCCCTTCACAGAGGTTCCAGGAAACAGGGGCTTCCCCAATAATCTGGAGACTCAATTCCACACTTGGGAATGATTCTCCTACTAGGAATCCCAGGGGTTCACCTTTCACAAAGTGAATGTGATCTGGGTTTGGATTGATGATCAATAAATGTAGTGAGGGAGCTGTGGCCTCCATGCAGGGTATGGGACCCATGGCTAGGCCCAGATCCTCCAAGCGGGAGTTAGGACTGAAGAAGACCAGATTGTCCGAGACCACTTGTCCTCAGGTCACCTGTATCTGCAGGGGACAATCCTGCACCCTCCCAGGTATTTGGATGTCTTCTATACTAACCACTTCACAAACTTGAGGAATCATCTGACCAGCCCATAGTGAGACCAATTACCCTCACTGGCACTCTTCAAATCCAAGCTGAAAACCCACCTCTTCACTGTTGCCTTCAGATCCTGACTTCCACCCTTATCCTAACCCAATTCCCGTCAAAGTCCCATGACCGAATTACATAGACCATATTATGCTTTGCACCAAATTGACTATCGCTTTATATTGTATTAGCTTGTAAGCTCGGATGAGCACGACTCTGACGAGCAGGGACAGTCTTTTGTATGTATATCTCTTATATGCATGTCATACCTGTACCGCGCTGCATGCTCGGTGCTATATAAGTGCTAAATAGTAGTAGTAGTAGTAGTAGTAGTAGTAGTAGTAGTAGTAGTGGGTTTGTACCTCACAACCTTCCATAGGTTCCTTCAGAAATATCTGCAGGCAATCAATATCAAGGACAATGTTTGCTATCAAACCCGCTTCGATTGCATCGAATCACTACTTCCTTGACCCTCATCTCCAGCCCTTTCATACTGGAGCTGTAGGATTTGGGGATCTGCGGACCTCTGGAAATTGATCTTGATGGACACGTCCTTATGTTCCACAGAACAAGGACCACTGACCCTGTCATATTTTACCTTAGCATAAGGTATGGGGTGTGTGACCTGTGTCCAGATCACTTCCTGGACGTAGTGCAGAATGGGGCGTAACCTTTTCAGGAGCTCATTGCCAATCAAGAGTTCTTCTCCAGGGCACTTAGTAATGATGACAGGATGTTTCACCTGTAATTTTACAGTTTGGAGGTTAAGCCAGACCTGACCCATTGACTCAATGGTCTGATCCCCATAAACTGAGTGACAAATCACTGGGTGTGATGTGTAGGGTCCTCTGACCCCACAAGGAAGCAGTGAGCCTATCAAACAGACTCAAGGTAATCAGGGTAGCCACAGAGGCTGAATCTATCAAGCCCTCACAGAGAAATGCCTGCTGAATTGTAACAGGAACAGTGTACCTCTGTCCTATTGGCTTGAGTTTACCCAGAAAATACTTGTGCTTCCTGATGGCGTCGAAGGCTGGACCCTCACCGTCTACTGCGGGACTGTCACTCTGTGTCAATGGGGTGGCCTCTCCAACTAGTCTGGATATCTGAACTAGCTGCACCTGTGTAATAGTGACCTGTGGGACAGAAACAAAGTTAGTTAGTCATTCAGTCTCATTAGAAGGGGAAGAGGAGTCAACCAGTTCCTCCTCTGGCTTATGAGGCCTAGGACTGTTCTTGGGCCCACTGAGCTTTGCTCGCGGCTTAGGTGGCTCGCTATTTGCAGAAGCTTCCTTTGAGGAGCTGAATGCAATGGTAGCCTTCATCATATCTGCCAACTCGCTTATTTTCTTTTCCAGCTCGTGAACAGGAAACTTAAAACAAATATGTACAACCGATTGAGTGCAATCATTTGTTGATGCGAGTAATGTTCCATTTGGAAAATCATCACAGAATGGATGTACGCAGAAGACTCCTCCACGACATTGTGAACATAGATGCATAAATCGATGGGTCTATTGACGGCTCTCAGAAGGTCCACGGTAACACGAATGGTTTCATAGAGCAGGTGTCCGTGCTCGACGGCTGTTTTTTGTTCCCAAAATTGCGCATATATGATGCTGGCCATGGTTAGTTTGGTAGCTATGAAGGTGTCGCACGTCAATTCTTCCATACATAGCAGCGACATGCACCTGTTGATCAACAGCAAACGCAGAGCACAGGCATATGAACATGTCCTGCTCTCCAGAGCAGGTGAAAAAAGGGAACCATGTTCTGCAAATCCGACCAGTAGCCGTACATTTCATAGTATGACATCTCTTTACCCGACGTCGGCGTTCCATCCGCGAAATGATAGGCCTTGTAGAAGAGGCGCACATCCTTAAAAAGTGTTCGTGCGTATGGATCAGCAGGTCAGACATATGGCCCATGAGGTTTAGAAATTTAACATATGTGCGCTTCCCCTATAGCCCATTCATGTAGCACCGTGAAAAATAGCGTGTACACAATCGAGTCATGCAACAGGAACTGGCTGTTTGCGGTTTCTTTAAACATGTAGATGGGCTGCAGCCAAACGAGAGTTTCTTGCGCAGCCATGTCATCTGTCACACACACTATGAGAACATTGAATCGACGTGCCAGAATATGGCACAGCGTCAGGAAAGATTTGGCCATGGTATCGATACGTTTGTGTAGGTAAGAACATGATGTGCTGATATTACGCGCTACATACAATAACGTAGAACAGAAGGATGTGCTGTAAATCATACATTCCGCGTCCCGCTTGTTACTGTACTCGGCGTTGTGATCGAGTTTTTCAGAATCAAAATCAAGCTGGTTGAGAGCTGCGTATAATTTGATCCACGCGCAAGTGGTGCTTTATCAGCAGGCGATGCTGAGAAAACGTAGAACGCTCCTCGCTCACGATAGGTGATTCTAGGAACGCGCATTGTACAACGTGACATGCCAACGGTACGTGAGGATATGCTTTTAATAATGCCAAGCCCGGATGACGGGCTTATGACGAATGTGATGGTAGTCATCGTGTTTGCTCACGCGTGTGCTCGCCCATGAGTGAAGCCTTTTTGAAAAAGAAAGGCAGTTTTAATAATAAAAGTTGCATAAACAAATTTGCAGCAAGGATAATCATATAGACTATTATTACAGTCGTGGCGAGACTCATCTCTTCCACGGTCTTCATCCTTGAGACCATCCGTATGTGAACACAGATGAAGGCAGAGACAAATAAACATTGATGGCTGTCATCATTATATAGTAAACACGACATATGCTTGTGTTGGCAGGAGCGCAAGTAGCGTCAGAATGATTTGATGCTTCCTGTGTGACGTAACAGCTTTCTTCGCGGTTTGTAACTTCCTGGCATAGTTCGCAGGAGACTTTTTTTTTTTTTTTAGCTTGTGCACAAAAGTATCTTCGCTGACAGCTGCATGCTGCTGTATCTCCGGAAGACCTTGCTCTTTTGTGTTTCTTCTAGTACCGTTTGTGTATTGCAAGAAGCACATCGGAGATACAGTAAGAGTATGGCGTGAAGGTATCATTGGAGCAATATTCACACGTTGCGTTGGTCTTCGACGTATGATCCTGTTTAACCTTCTGACCGGTGGGACAATTTGAGCAACATCATCCATTATGTCGGTATTGAGTCTGAGAGCACGGTTTCGGCGTGCGTGCACCCTGTAGCTTGTGTTGCCATGGCATAACAGCCACAGCACGAACAGGCAGAGGATTAAAAGATGACACATGTCATACTATAAGAGAGAACGAATAATAAAAGTACAAGCCTTGCTACTTATAAATATACTTATTGTCAATTGTTGCGGAAGAAGTAGTCTAGTGGTTAGAGCACAGATAGGGTTAGGACTTGTGTTAGACCTAGGGTTAGGATTAGGGTTAGGGCAATTCATCTCCACGCCATGCCTGTCGTGCGTATCCATGATCCGGGTTAGGGGTTAGAGAGTTAGTGGTTAGGGTTTAGGGTTAGGGTTAGTGTGATTCATCTCCACACCCCGCCTGTCGGGCGTATCCATGATCCGGGTTAGGGTTTAGAGTTAGTGGTTAGGGTTTAGGGTTAGGGTTAGTGTGATTCATCTCCGCGCCTCGCCTGTTGGGCGTATCCATATTCCGGGTTAGGGTTAGGTTTAGGGGTTAGGGTTTAGTGCTAGGGTATTTTTTTATTACCCACCCCCCCTTTTTTTTTTGACAGTACCCCCATAAAATTCTCAGAGCCTATGTATAATCATAAAAATGTTTTAATTTAATTAACATGCATAATATTCTCAAAAACATACTATATCATATAAATATGTCATTTCTATTCAAAGAATCATATCATAAGTACAATTGCTAGCTGGTCAGTGCAGAGATAACACAGCTTTCTACGTGACACATATGTTCTTAATTATGCAATCTGTATATGTCTGTAGAGACACCACGCAACCCGTTTATACAATCGATTGAGCAAACACATTTGCTTAAACGTATACTTCTCGATATTGGAAATACACTGAAAGTAACATGCTCAATCGCAGACAATATTTGCTTACGCGTATAGATAGAAATACTCACAGGCTTTTCAATAGCCATTAACAATTCTGCCGTATTATACATGATGATTGTGATATGTTCGTGATCTTCATGGTCATGTTCCTTACACCAAAACACATTGTATAACAAACTTGCGGTAGGCAGCTTGGTTGTACAGTATATATCGCATCCATCTGGATCTCCGCGTAGTAGATTCAGGCAACGACTTGCCAACATATACTGCTGTGCGTATCGTGAATGAACAGCATCAAACATAGCGCATGCACTTTCATCATGAAACAAATGTACAATGTTATTTATATCACTCCAATATCCCATCTTATCAAGACAAGCCATATATTTTCTCATTCCGGGTACTCCATCAACGAATGAGTAGGAACTGTAAAAGGGAGACACGTTTCTATGATGTTCGGGGCTTTTTAGAAAGGAGACAGATGGTAACACAAACAAAGATATGCGTCGTGTTTTAACGCACGATACATAAGAACATAAGAACATAAGATATGCCATACTGGGTCAGACCAAGGTCCATCAAGCCCAGTATTCTGTTTCCAACGGTGGCCAATCTAGGTCATATGTACCTAGCAGTTTCCCCAAGAGACAAGTTCCACAATGCTTGTACTGGGTCAAGCATTGATATCCTGGGTCACTTCTTAATAATGGTTTATGGACCTTTCCTCCAGGAACTTGTCCAAACCTTTTTTAAACCCAGCTACACTAACAGCCTTTACTACATCCTCCGGTAACATGTACACGAGATGCACTGTCCGATTTTTTTTTGTATTAGAGTCATCAATTTAGAACACAGTTGATAGAGTTCAGCCAACAAATATGTTCCATCATCGCACGCTGTAAAGCCTGCATCGTTTTGGAAGTAAAACAACAGTCTTTCACGCGGCATTGTAATATTCATGACATATACTATGTGAACATTTCCATAACGTCCAAAACAATTGTACGTATAGGTTGGCTACAGTCTCCACATGAAAGTCTGGTGCAGAGTTAAAGTGCGCAGAACATATCAGCAACTGATAAAATGGAGTATTCCAAAAGCATAATGGCTTGCATCCATCGTCTCTATTCAACATACGAAATAACCGTTTCCAATGCTGCGTCATGAAACGTAGTTGAGAACTGTTCAAAAAACGTACTCCATTGTAAGATAGTATAGGTGTTTCCAGGAATCTTCTTAAAGAATCGCTGGTAAAATGCACATGTTCTCTCGTGCTAAAAAACTTCTTCAATGTAGGTGAGGAAACACTGATAAACACGTACAGTGCCATGTTATTTTATAGACTAATCTTATCTTGACTCTCACATTCTATTTATATCCTCCCCTCCCATTCTCTCCACTCACCCGCATGAATAAACACGCTTCGACATCCAAAAAGATTCAAACCGAAACACTTTTATTCAACATATTATCCATACTGTTTATGTACACCAAGCATATGAACAAACCAAATGCTTTCAATCTGTCCTCTGTGTACACATGCACGTTCTATGGCCGAACCATGACCATAATATCACAAATGTATCGCGGTACTCTTTAAAAGGAGAAGCGTAAGATAAATGATAATTGTCATCCAGACTCCAAAGTCCTTTGCTTCTATCGTATATATATTGCGGTGCTGCAGCCCCCATGCAGTCAGAGAAAAGTGTTTTAAATTCAGAAAAAAAGACTCCAACACAGGATGCAACATTACGAGGAGCCAGATAGGGGGAGCAAGAGAGACTTTGTAAGGCCTAGGGAGCCACGCCCCAGAGTTTATGACGTAATGCCTACCAGCATCCAATCCAGGAAAGGAGGAGTTCCTTTTAAGAAAGGCTGGGAGGATTGGAGAGGGAGAAAAAAGGAAGCAAGAGTCTTAGCGGAAGGACCAGAGCCAGCAGACTCAGCAGAACTTGGAGAAGAGGTTCTTTGCAAGGAGACCAGGAGTGCAGCAGGTACACTTTCCAAAGAGAGAAGGTACCAAGAGGAAGCCAGTCCTGGAGAGAGAAGGACTAGGGCAACCGTTCCTGGACCAGAGTTGGGCAGAAGCCAGCAACCTGGGAGGCAGGATATAAAGAATTCCCCAGAGGAAGAAAAAGGGGTCTCCATAAGAAATAACACTCCTGGCTCAGAGAAGAAAAGGTATGGGGGTGACTGTGGGTTAACACCACCCGAGGGCCGGCTGGAGAATAGAAGGCCTGCAATACGAGCCAGGCCAGATTCCAGCAGGACTAGGCCTCAAGCCTCAGCTCGATTGGATCAACCGAGAGAAAAAGGTAATCCATATTTCTCTGATAATAATTGCTATAACCTTGAGATACAGAAAGCACAGGAGACAGGGGAGAGCTGTCCCTACCGAACTGTTTGTAAGACAGGATGCAAACTTTTATCAAGCAAAAGACTTTTTAATAAGAAGCCTTTGGATAGAAGAGGCTGTTCTTACATTGAGAGGGCACAGGACCAAGGTTTATCCTTGAGCCCAGAACATTGGAAGCTGGTACAAAGCTTATACGAAAAGCCTAAGGATAATCTCCGACTTTGCTGACACGGCTTCAGAACTCTCATACTCTGAACCAATGCAGGTGGAATTTATTACGGACCCATCAGACACGGAAATGAATTGTAGTTATTGCAAGGCTGGAAGCCTAGAGTCCCTGACCAACGCTGAAAGCTGTAACCTCTGAACCAGGCTGAGGGTTTGATATATATAATCCCTGTGAACATAACAGACTGTAATGCAATAATTGTTTATTTTTCTCTTAACCTGAACTAAGGTCATTTTGAGTTGATGTAGATTCTAAACATTGAACCTTTTTATATTGAGGGAAATAAATGCCTTTTTTTCCCCTCACTCGGACTTTGTGTTCCTTTTTGGAGATTTTGGTATACGGAAGGCTACTGGGACCAAGATACCTAGACCCCGCATAGAAGAACCAAACCCAAACCTAAATATAACTCGTGTCCACCCGACCTACCTTAGCAACCTTTGGCCACTAGGGCGGCGGTGCGACATGAAAATGGCGTAGTTGGCAGGATATTTTTGTTTGGAACCTACGTCTGCACCAAAAAGAAGAGAAGCTTAAACTGCTGGATTGGAAAAAAAAAAAAACCAAGGCTGAGCTGCTGGAAATACATAACCCGGAGCAGAGTGACTAGAAAACTGGACCGAGGAGAAAAACCCGGAGTGGAATAGTCTAAATCCAGAGTGGATTGGAAAAATCCTGAAAAAGGAAAAATCCTGTTGCAGATTGGCGGAGCGGAGAGCTGCGGAGTGCAACAGCAACTACTATTCCAGAGCTGACTCAACACTACAATCAGGTAACATGTAATTATGCCTGAATAGTGTTGGAAGCCAGGGGAAGTATATAAAAAGGAAAAAAAAAAAAAAAAGTTTAGAAGAGCACACTTGGTTGTGGTTTTTTTGTGTTTATTGAGGTGATAATGCCTCTGTATAAGTCTTTGGTGCGACCTCATTTGGAGTATGGTGTGCAATTCTGGAGACCGCACCTTCAAAAGGATGTGAACAGGATGGAGTCGGTGCAGAGGGTTGCTACTAAGATGATTAGTGGTCTTCATTATAAAGCATATGAGGACAGACTTAAGGATCTTAATATGTACACCTTAGAGGAAAGGCGGGATAGAGGTGATATGATTGAGATGTTTAAATACCTCCGTGGCATAAATGTTCAGGGAGAGAGCCTCTTTCAATTGAAAGCAAGTTCTGCGACGAGGGGACATGGGATGAGGGTGAAGGGAGATAGATTCAGGAGTGATATGCAGAAATATTTCTTTACGGAAAGAGTAGTGGATCCGTGGAATAGTCTCCCAGTGGAGGTGGTAGAGATGAGGACAGTAACTGAATTCAAAAAAGCATGGGACCAACACAGAGGATCTCTAAAGGTAAAAAGTGGACTGTTGTAGTTGTTGTTATGGAAGGACAGACTAGATGGGCCTTGTGGTCTTTTTCTGTCATCATGTTTCTATGTTTCTAATCCCACAGATTCGCCATGGAACCAAAAGAGCTTTGCGCCTGGATGGCCCATCAATTTGATAAGCAAGCGGAAGTGGCATTGAAAAATCAAGCCCAAGCGTTGCAGGCCATGCAAGCCCAGCACTTACCCGTCTTACAGACAATGGAAAACTGGTTAGCTCAGCAGCAGGAAGAAATGGCGAAGATCAATGCCGAAAAGTTGCGTGCAAGTGGAGCGAACAACCAAGAGACTGGACAGTGGTCATGCGGTGATCTAATGGTGGGAAAGTTAAGTCCTAGCGATAACGTGGACAACTTTCTGGACTCATTCGCTAGGATAGCGAGTTCAGCTCGTTGGCCACCTGAACAGTGGGCTGTCCGACTGGCAGCATCCCTGACAGGGGAGGCGCTGGCCGCCTACAGGTCAATGCCTCCAGCCTTAGCCAATAGTTATGAAGAGGTAGTGCTAGCAATCAGGGATCGCCTAGGCCTTACCCCATTGGCCTATAATAAAATGTTTAGGGCCACTATCCTTAGGGCAGAAGAAACACCAAAAGCCCTGGGCCATAGAATAAGGAGCCTGGCATATAAATGGCTACAACCGGAGAGGAAAAATATAGAAACTCTAATGGATGCCATAGTATTGGAGCAGTTCTTATTAGCAGTGCCAAGTAGGGTACAGAACTTTTTAATCCTCCAAAATTGCTGTACCACTACAGAGGCCATAGCTCTTACTGAGAGGTACCTAGAAGCAGAGAGAGTCACCCAACCTAAGATGGGGACTCCCAAACTGACAATAGGGATGGAAGCCCAAAGAGTAGGGAGCCCTTCCCGACCAGCATATGGCAATAGAAAAAGTAATAACCCTCCGGATAGAGAATCTGTTAAAAAATGTTTTGCCTGTGGTAAAAGAGGACATTTGAAAAATGAGTGTTATTCTCGCCTTGCTCTTGTGGGAGAGGCCCCAAGGACAATACGAGAAGGCTTCGTGTTAAATGTAAAGATACATGGAGTCAACGCAAAAGCACTTCTGGATTCAGGCGCTGACCAAACCATGATCTCGAAAAAGCTGTGGTTTGTGATCAGAAGCCAGGGGTGGTCAGTCCCTGAATATCCAGAAGGGCAAGTTAAAATAAAGTGCATTCACGGAGCGGCTACACGCTACCCTGTGTATAAACTATGGGTTAAAGGATTGGGGATAGAAAAGGAAATGCTGGTAGCCGTGGTGCCTAAGCTGCCACAAGAGTTGGTATTGGGTCGCGACTGGCCGCAATTTCGAAAAAGTCTGAAGGAAGGTTTAACTCCTCATAAGGTCCCAAATTCCACCTGTAGTTGGCATGAGCCTATGGGTAACCCGGAGCTGCAGCCAAATAGCTCAAAGAAGGGCACGGATCCTAGAGAGGCTCTAGTTTCTACAAGGTCCCGTACCCAGGAGGGTGAAGAGCCTTCATGTTCTAAGGACACTGCTTTTGGGGTCCTTCCCGCGCATGAAGATCTCATTGGAGAACCCTCGGGGAGAGGACGGAAAACTAAAGCAGAGCGAAGGAGGGAACGGAGATGCCGTTCGCAGGGACGGGCGGCATTGGAAGCCGGAGAAGGAATGCCCTGTGTACCATCAGATTTGATGGAGAGGTTCCCTTCCTTCAAAAGGGAGCAAGGCGCAGACCCAATACTCGCCCATGCCTTTGAGCAGGCACGAGAAGAAAGGAATTCCTTCCCCAGGTTCATTATGGAGGAGGAGATACTCTACCGAGAGAGTATGGACCCTCGAACCGGGTCTCTGCGAAAACAGTTGGTAGTTCCAAACGCATTTAAATTGCTGGTTCTACAGTTGGCCCATGACCATCCCGTAGGGGGCCACAAGGGAACGCAGGGAACCCTCGACCAAATTTTGGCCCGATTTTATTGGCCGGGAGTATTCAGAGAAACAACTCGTTTTTGCGAGTCCTGAGCGTCGTGTCAAAGAGTGGCTCCCCACAAACCCCCTGCAGTGCCACTAGTACCGATGCCTGTGATTTCGGACCCAGTAAGACGATTAGCCATGGACATAGTGGGACCCCTCATCAAAACACCCAGAGGGTTCCAATACATTCTGGTAGTCATCGACCAGGCCACCCATTTTCCATGGGCGGTCCCCCTGAGAAATATTTCGGCCAAATCAATCGCCGGGGAACTCGTCAAATTATTCTGCGAGACTGGATTTCCGCAGGAGGTCCTGACGGATAGAGGCAGCAATTTCCTGTCAAAATACCTTGCTCAAGTTTGGGACGCCTTTGGCATCCACCACAAGAAGACTGCCGCTTACCACGCCCAGTGTAATGGCCTGGTGGAACGCTTAAACCAGAGCATAAAGCAAATGCTCCGACATGCACTGGGTGGACAAATGTCAGAGTGGGACACTATGCTACCATTCATCTTATACGCTTGCAGGGAAAGAAGACAGAATTCCTTGGGCACGTCCCCTTATGAACTCCTGTATGGACGGCCCCCCAGAGGCCTATTAGACGTCTTAAAGAAACAATGGGTCGAACCCGTGGAGGCGGAAATAGGGGTGCCCCTATTTCTGAAGAATCTAAGGACCCGCCTAGAACGAACTTCCCAGGTTGCCGGTGAGAATCTAAAGGAGAGTCAACTAAAACAAAAGCGATATTATGATCAGCGGGCAAAGCCCAGACGATTAAAAGCGGGAGAAAAGGTGATGGTCCTGGTAGCAGGCGCTACCCCCAAGTTCGAGGCCAGGTGGAAGGGACCTCATATGATAGTCAAGCCTATGGGACCAACTTCCTATGAGGTCCAGGATACCAAAGGACACACACAAGTTTATCATAGTAATACTCTTCGGCCCTGGCACGACCGGTCTGTTTTATTAGCGTCAGCTGCCACCATATGCCACCCGGAAGAGGTATCAGTCGATAACAGTCAGAAGAAGTACGGTGCCGGGAAACTACACTTTAACGCTGACGCTATGTCGCGTATTCCGTGCTGTGTGGAAGAGGCTTCACCAGCCCGTCATATTTTAAGAGGGGGGATATGTGGTGCTGCAGCCCCCATGCAGTCAGAGAAAAGTGTTTTAAATTCAGAAAAAAAGACTCCGATGCAACATTACGAGGAGCCAGATAGGGGGAGCAAGAGAGACTTTCTAAGGCCTAGGGAGCCACGCCCCAGAGCTTATGACGTAATGCCTACCAGCATCCAATCCAGGAAAGGAGGAGGAGTTCCTTTTAAGAAAGGCTGGGAGGATTGGAGAGGGAGAAAAAAGGAAGCAAGAGTCTTAGCAGAAGGACCAGAGCCAGCAGACTCAGCAGAACTTGGAGAAGAGGTTCTTTGCAAGGAGACCAGGAGTGCAGCAGGTACACTTTCCAAAGAGAGAAGGTACCAAGAGACAGCCAGTCCTGGAGAGAGAAGGACTAGGGCAACCGTTCCTGGACCAGAGTTGGGCAGAAGCCAGCAACCTGGGAGGCAGGATATAAAGAATTCCCCAGAGGAAGAAAAAGGGGTCTCTATAAGAAATAACACTCCTGGCTCAGAGAAGAAAAGGTACGGGGGTGACTGTGGGTTAACACCACCCGAGGGCCAGCTGGAGAATAGAAGGCCTGCAATACGAGCCAGGCCAGATTCCAGCAGGACTAGGCCTCAAGCCTCAGCTCGATTGTATCAACCGAGAGAAAAAGGTAATCCATATTTCTCTGATAATAATTGCTATAACCTTGAGATACAGAAAGCACAGGAGACAGGGGAGAGCTGTCCCTACCGAACTGTTTGTAAGACAGGATGCAAACTTTTATCAAGCAAAAGACTTTTTAATAAGAAGCCTTTGGATAGAAGAGGCTGTTCTTACATTGAGAGGGCACAGGACCAAGGTTTATCCTTGAGCCCAGAACATTGGAAGTTGGTACAAAGCTTATACGAAAAGCCTAAGGATAATCTCCCTGACTTTGCTGACACGGCTTCAGAACTCTCATACTCTGAACCAATGCAGGTGGAATTTATTACGGACCCATCAGACACGGAAATGGATTGTAGTTATTGCAAGGCTGGAAGCCTAGAGTCCCTGACCAACGCTGAAAGCTGTAACCTCTGAACCAGGCTGAGGGTTTGATATATATAATCCCTGTGAACATAACAGACTGTAATGCAATAATTGTTTATTTTTCTCTTAACCTGAACTAAGGTCATTTTGAGTTGATGTAGATTCTAAACATTGAACCTTTTTGTATTGAGGGAAATAAATGCCTTTTTTTCCCCTCACTCGAACTTTGTGTTCCTTTTTGGAGATTTTGGTATACGGAAGGCTACTGGGACCAAGATACCTAGACCCCGCATAGAAGAACCAAACCCAAACCTAAATATTACTCGTGTCCACCCTACCTACCGTAGCAACCTTTGGCCACTAGGGCAGCAGTGCGACAATATATATATATATTTTTTTTTTGTACCATCTATAAAGCAATTCACACGGTCCTTCTGGAAACTCCACCATTGGCAATGTCAAAGGCATATATTCAGCTCCAGTAACCAACGGGACATGCACATTGTCTTTTACATCCTTACAATACTCTTGTAGCAGGTGTCCAAACTGTGCGCATATACATCGTTAAGATCGCACATAAGCGTAAAGGTGAGAAAATGGAGTAATTTTTTTACATTGCTTGGTTATTTACTCTAAGAAACCCGCAGTTTTGTTTGTTTGACACAATGATGGAAGGGTCGTGGAAAGACACTTTGAGCTTCACAGAAGAGTGCATTTCAGACATTTGTAAGGAATCTACACCATTCACTATCAATGAGACTATTGAAGATTTGGGTCCACAAGTTGATTGGGACGTGGTACTTAAGTTGGAAAAGCGCATAGTAAAACTAGAGCTGCATCGGTTTTCATTGATTGAATATCTGAAACGGCAGCAGATTCTCCGTGGTCTTCGGGTATATAAAGACCCCAAAATGCATAATATGGATTCAGCTTTTATAGAACAGTGGAATCAAATACGCAATAAGTGCTCTAGAGATTTGATGGCACTTATAGTGAACACTACGAAAGTTACATTAGCTTCCCTCAAAAAGGAGACGGACACCAGCTTGACCACCTTAAAGAATGCAGTAACTTCTGAGGTTTTCACCAAACATAGGGAGGAAGATGAAAAACAATTGGAGAAAGTGCGGGAAGAAACTAAGAAAATTAAGATAAATAAATTAGCACGAGACAATATGGATTATACCACGGGATACGTCTATCTGTGGATGAACCAACAACGCAAGACACGTGCGCAACGCAGACGGGTAACTTTTGAGGATTCATCGGATGATTCTCATTCCTCAGATTCTAGCAAGAGCTCTAAAGGGAGTTTTTTGGAGGAAGGGAACAGTGGTTCCAAAAAGAAAAAAGTAAAAGAGACCAAAGACAAGTCACAAACACAAGCACGCATGACTACGCGACACAAAGCCATCTAACTCAGGGGAGTCCCAGTCTGGAACAGTCACTAGTAGTCAATCTCTCCTCACATCAATTGACAATGGCACAACTTCAATTATTAGATAAAGGATTATCATATGTACCCCGCACTGTTCATGACGGATTTCAGTTCCGTTTAGATTTTGAACGTTTAATTTGAAAACTTAATTTAAAAAGCTATTTTTCTTCTCAGGAAGTTTCAAATGAGCAATTTTCTAATTTAGGAGTGAATCGGGTGGCGTTACCACTTTCATCCACTTGGAATCCTCCAGGTCCGTTGCACCCTGCATTGCTTTTGTATCGAGATTTGGTTCTAAAAGATGTTAGTATATTGGAGCACAGCCGTAACAACATTCATCACACGTTGACGGTGGAAGAGCGACAAGCCCTGCGGTCACTCATTGAGCGCCCAGATCTAGTTATTCGGAGGGCGGACAAGGGGGGTGCGATAGTCGTTCAAAATCGGGAACAATATATATCGGAAGCCCATCGCCAACTTTCTGAAAACGACACATAACAAATTTTGGAGAGTGATCCCACCATAGTATTACAGGAGTGTATTTATACGCTAACCAGGAAGGCTTTACAAGAAAAATTATTATCCAAGGAGTGGAATTATTTGAATTACAGAGTCCGGTTCAGGCTAAATTTTATTTAGTCCCCAAGATCCATAAACGGCTAGACAACCCTCCAGGACGCCCCATCGTATCGACCAAAGGCACAATTTTGGAACCCTTATCCACATATCTTGATTCCTTTTTGAGACCGTTGCTTGTACATATCCCATCTTACATTCGGGATACAACCCACTTTCTGCAATTATTGGATCAACATTCCGCATTAGCAGCAGTCATTTAAATTTGAAAAAAATAAAATGAAAGTATTTTTTAGGTGAGAAAATGGAGTAATTTTTTTACATTGCTTGGTTATTTACTCTAAGAAACCCGCTGTTTTGTTTGTTTGATACCTTGATATGTTACATTAGCGTTGCGTGATAAAAGTGTTGGAAACAACATAGTCCACGAACGTGTTATGTTCTGTAATTGTAACATTTGCGAAAACGCCATCTGATTAGCTAATGGAATATTTAATGTCCGAAAAAAGGCACGTAACGATTCGTGCATCAGTAATGGTGTACAATCAACTATTGTGGTATAACAGTCCATCAATGTTGCAGAAGGTGGTCCAATTATAAAGGTAAGCCAGGGCATTATTTCAAGGGACACAGAAGAGCTTTATGTCCGGACAGAAAATTGGTCAGGGTCTACAGAGCGAGTTGGAAAGACAAAAAATAAAAAAATAAAAATCACCGTAGGCGTTCCATGTATGCAATATGTACAATATACATTTAGACCGGGAGCAATAATATTTATTGTTACATTGAACATACTGTCACAGCCTGGTATTTGTAACACGTCGTTCGCGGGACACAGTTCAGCATTTGTAATGCATCAAAATCAAATGATAATCTAAATAAACTATAGGCAAGCTATAAATAAGATGCACAAACACACTTGCTCTTTTTCATCTTTTGGACTCTGATTTTATTTATTGTTTAGAATATCATGAGGTATATTAACATGGTTCACAGCATAATTATATAAATTATATAATGCGCTGGTTGATCTCACAGTACACGGTATCTGCAATAAGTACAGCCAAAGGACGCCATTTGGTTGATGCATTACAATGTCACGTTGATCCTGCATTAAAATACATTAACTGTCTAGTATTGCCTTCCATCAATATTCCTTCAGAAATGTTTCTGTGGATGTTGCGTATAGTGTTTGGATGCATGCTGTGGACACAGCTTATGGAACACGAAATAGCGTTTGCAGAAGGCCAAATACAACCTACGTACGAACACTTTAAGGGCATGCGTTTAGATTTGGAAAAACAAACAGGCAGCAGTCAATGGGGTCATGTATTACCGCCTAATCTGCTTCCTTTATTGAACCACTATAATATTTGTCTCTACTTTGAATGGGACGATGGCAACAAACATCGTACGTTTAACTCTTACTACCTAGCACATGTCTTATGATCAACACGCCAAGATGCCTCAGTGCATTATCTCTACCCGAACGTCTCCCCTTCAGCATCAGAATCCCTCATTATTATCACTTTTATCGACACACAGAAGCCTTAGACTCGGCAGTGAATCAACGCGGTCGGGCAAAGGCGAGGCAGTGGCAGGCCAAGGATTAACCTTGGCGGGGACGGGCTGGGAGGGCGGGCTGCAGTTGACTATAGAAGGGGGAACAGGCTGTGGCCTGCCCTCTTCCCCCACCGGTCGATCGGGCAACAGGACAAGCACTCACCAGCAGGCCCTCTCCAGGCCTCGTAGAATGGGCAACAAGGTAATAATAAAATAATTAAAGAAATAAATAAAAAAAGCGCCATGTGGGAGGGCGGCTATGAGCGGCCTGCTGCGGGTTGCAGCTATGCACGGTGCGCTCATGGCGTCCGCGAGTGAGGGGGGATGATCAGCCGGAAGTGGCCAAAGAGAGCAGCAACAGCGAGGGACCGGGAGGGTGGGGGGGTGAATTGGAAGCGCCTCCTGCGTCTCCGGAGTCCCAATCGCCGAGCATTAGAGGCTTGATAAGCGGTCAGTGAGGGAGGGGGATGAGCCTGACGTTGCCTTTTGGTGGTTCAGAGGCCCGATAAAAAAAAAAAAAGGTTTTCCAGTTGCCTGTCTTTACATGTGGCCGACGGCCAGTTTTTGAGGTAGACTGGGAGTGTGCCCGAAAGAAACCCGGAGAGCACAGGAGCCATGTGCAGGGAAAAGGGAATCCCGAGCACATGTGGACATGAGGATTGTGCGCTGAATGCAGAATTAAAAAAAAAAAAAAAAAAAAAGAGAACACAGAGGGCTAGCTTTGTTTGTAGTGTGCACGGACAATCAAAGTGGAAACTATGGCTGTCATCTGGTGGACGAAAGTGGTATGGCACTAGCTATAACATCCTGATGTTAAATATTGTAATGGGAACAGATATCGGGGCATCTGGATAGGCCTTTGCAGCCAGCACGGATAAAAAAAAATATTTTTTGGAATAAACTCTTGGTGGGCAGTTGGCTCAGTGGTTTGGTATTGCTGTTGGGTGAGCTAGTTTTGGACTTTTCAGTGTACAGGTTTGATTCTCACATGCTACTTAAAAAAAAAAAAAGTATGGGGAGATATAGTTAATTATTCAGTTAGTTGCCTTTGGATGGTATCGGGCCAGCACAAGATCTACAAAAAATAATAAATAAATACAAATAATAGAAGCCAGAGACAAGTCGGAGGGGAAGGAGTAGCATGAAAGTAACATTCGGGATTAATTTATGATGGGGAGCCGAGTACTAACATGTCTCCTTTTCCCCCGTGCTTCTTCGTAATATAATTTCTCTATACTCCAGATATGCCACGAAAGGTCAGCTGAAGTGCTACGAGGGCCCACAGAGGCCGACAGAACACAGAGAGTGGCTGCAGGCGCAAGAACACAGAGAGCACAGCGGGACAACGGCGAAGGTGAAACCCACAGTGGTAGCAAAAAAGAAGACAAAAAGTGGGGATGCCACTCACGGACGTGATACGACCAAAAAATCCACGCATCGCGGCAAACAGGCACTACCGCAACAGCAACTATAGCCATCCACACCTTCTAGGTCAAGCCAGGAGTTGGACAAACTGCTGCGGATCATTCGCAAACAGGTGAATCAACATGGCCTGACCCCACTCAGGCAACGGTTGGAAGCTCCCACCACAAGATCGGAAGAACCATGAACGGCAAGCACTAGCACAGCTATTGGTAAGTCAGGGGGTGTAGTGGATCCTTCAGAAGCTATGAAACTGGGTGAAGCTGAAGAAAGTGTGTCTGAAACTGACAGCATCGAAAAGCACATGGCCCAGATGGAACGGGGAGTAAACAGGTGGAAAACCTCAGTTTTCAGGAAGGCGACGGACCGGAATGCTCTGTTGCACTTTACGAGCAAGCACCCGCGAACACAGAAAGAAGGGCTCCCTTTCTCACAATTTCTTCGATTTCGTAGAAATTGCTCAGATACAGAAGAATTTAAGCGACAGGCCAAACATTTTACAACAAACTTTCTTAACAGAGGTTATCCGTATAAAATAGTCTCGCGGGGGGGGGGGGGCGGAGCCTGATGTCCAGCGGGTTAGACGCTTCGCGCTGAAGCTCCCGAGGGGCCTACTCAGAATCCTGACTTAATATCTGCATAAACTTAATATTTTACTCCGACCTTACCGGGGTGCCTTGGGGGGAATGGCGGCCCACAAACCAGTGCGCTTGGACTTCGGGTCTCCCTCTTCTTCACATGGAAAACGCTCCAAAACAGAGTTGTCTTCCCCACCAAAGATGGTTCCACTTCGGGTAAGCCCCGAAATGCAGCAGGAGATCTTGGAGGAAATACGTGGTGTGAAGGAACTGGTACAGTCCAACGGAGAAGCGCTCCGAGCCATGCGAGAAGATTTTGGTATGCTTCAGGACCGGCTTGAAGGTCTTTCACTACGGCTGGACAACATGGCGGGGGTCCTCGATTCGCACGCGGTGCGCTTGGTGAACCTGGACAAGGCTGAGCGTCAGATACAGAATCTTCAAAAAGAGTTAGAGGATTGCAATAATCGAGCCCGTCGCAACAATGTAAGGCTCATAGGAGTACCAGAGGGGGCGGAAGGGGGTCAAAACTCTCCCCTCCTTGCTGAAGATTACCTTTTGCAGAGATCTGGAAATTGACCGAGCATATCGTGCTCCTACCAACATCGCACTCAATCGGACGACCCCCCGGCCCATTATCTTTCGTTTACTGAGGTATCAGCAAGTTGAGCAAATTTTCAAAGCTGCCCGGGTGATTCAACATCTGAAGTTTGAAGATCATAAAGTCTCTTTCTTCCCCGACTTGGCAAAGCCCACAGTTGACCGGCGGAAGGGACTCCTTGCTTTTCGACCTAGACTTCAACAGTTACAGGCTCGCTTTGGCCTCTTATATCCAGCGAAGCTCAGAGTGACTCTCCATAACCAAACTAGAACCTTCGAAGATCCTGCTCTGCTAGCAACATTTTTAGATTCCAAAGAGGCAGACCAGATGCGCTAAGTCAACAACTCGGATGGACTCCGCTGGAACTGCCCGCCATTTTGAATGGCCCGATGCGGTGATCATTGCCTGGAATAGAGACTGCCTGGACCTTTCTTTCTTTTATATCTACCTTTGTTGGTCTCCTTTTCCTCCATGATGTGCACCTCGGTTGGATTCGGAGCACGCACAGCTATACCGGTTATATGTTTCAATTTAGGCCTTCTCTGGGGTTTCTCCCCGCAGACATCAGGTCGCCAGTAATTTCTGGGGTTTTGCTTCTTCTCTAAGGCACTTCGGTGCTTCTACTGTTATATAGGGCGCTTCATGATTTTTCATTGGCTTATTTTCTATCATATCGTGTGTACAGTCATTTATAGTTGATATGAGGGACATTGCGCAACTCGGTGCGCCATCATGTTTCTTTCTCAGAATGTTTGACTTTGTTGTATAGCCTTATGTAAGCTCTTGTCACTGAACGTAAGAGGCATCAATAGTCCAATCAAAAGAATGAACATCCTTAGTTATTTTAATCATGACCATACTGATTTAGTGTTGCTTCAGGAAACCCATTTCACCTCCGTTGAACCACTGAAACTTACTGCTAAACCTTATATGGTGGCTGCCTATTCTCCCGCCGTTTCCAAGCGGTGCGGGGTAGCCATCTTGGTTGAGAAATCTTTGCCAACCACTGTAATGGATATTAGCTCTGATGGGGAGGGTAGCTGGGCCTGTGTATATTTTAAGGTTGGAGATAGTGAATTTACGTGTATTTGTATTTATGCTCCGAATGTGGATGACCCTGTTACTGTTACTCGGCGGTGACTTCCATCAAGTATTTGGTCCTTTGATAGATAGACTGCCGCCTAGAACGAGTGGTCCGCCCAAGAGTCTCTACACCCTGCCAGTTCTGATGAAAGATTTTGCGTGAGTAGATATATGGAAGCTGCTTCACCCCTCCGACTTAGAGCTCACCTTTTCTCAGCCCCCCCATCACTCACAATCTAGATCAGATTTTTTCTTATCTCCTCAGTACTGCTATCCCAAGTGGACATATACTCCTGATAGGTTAGCCAATTGGAATGCCATCCAGAGCACTTGATGCTGGACATGCCATGTGGCCTTTGGTTTACTAAACTCCTGTTAAGTATGATTGTCCCGCATTACAGTATTACTGGAGTCGGGTCTGGGGTCGTCTTCATTCTATTTTATATTTTCCGGAACCCCTCTCTTGGAAGATTGTGGGGCTCCGCTCAGCTGCGGGGATCCCCTCTCTTCCTAAATTGGCTTACTTCTTTTTAGCCTTTATGCTGGGCATTGCTATTTCCTATTTCCTTAATCACGAAATATTGGGAAAATAGCTCTTCTTTGAGCTCTAATGAATGGTGAATCATATCTGTCTTTATTGTAAATATGCGCAAATACCTTGTATGTCAGCCTCTTCCGTTCAAACCATTCACTATTGGTATTGGTCTTGCTAGAAGACGCTCAACGATTATGTTCAAACTATTCAATGCTTTCAGTTGACTGTTTGATTCTGTATTAATCTCTATCACATGCTCATCCGGTATCATAGATTCTACTTCTGTTTGTTTGATGTACAATAATTGTTGTATGTAAGCGCTTATATGATGATTCTTATCAGCTTAGAGAAGAAGCATTGGGGTGGGGGGTAATTGGGGTTGCTTTCTTTATTGTATGTGTGTATTTGTTTCTTTTGGTGTGTTGTTACTTCTGTTTGTTGTAAAACGAAAATAAAAGTTTAAAAAAAAAAAAAAAATAGTCTCGCGGGCTTATAAAAGAGCTTTATATAATCATCGGCCCCTTCTATTGAGCGATACTTCTAGTACGAAACAGTCATTACTAGATCCAACTCATATAAATTTAGTGACAGGATTTTCGCCACTTAGCAAATCCATATAAAAATAATAAAAAGGCATGAGAATGTTCTCAGACTGGTTCCAGGATTAACGGAAAAACACATCAGATGTGTATGGCGGAGGGGACGCACATTAAAAGATAGGTTGAGTCCAGCGACCCTTCCCCCTTTAACACCACAGATAACGAGTGGTAGTCAAACAATGTGGCCACTGTGAAATGTGTCCGCTAATGTTGGAGTCTATCAAATTTGCATATAGGCAAGTTCTGCATGAATTTCGGACACATACCAACTGTGAATCAAGAGCAGTAGTGTATGGGATTAGATGTCCTTGCAGATTGCGGTACATTGGAAAAACATCACGTTCACTGAGGACAAGACTGAGAGAACATAAAAGCCGCCTGAAATGTGCAAGAATGGAAGCGCCAGTGGTGCCACACTGTTTGGAGAAAGGTCATACCTTTTCACAATTAAGCTGCACAGTGATCGAGCAAGAGACAGGAGGTATAGGAGGGAGGACGCTGGAGGAAACCCTTTTAAAGAAAGAACAATGGATTTTTAAATTGGACACTGTGATTCCTTCGGGGCTGAATATTGATATAGACTGGAAGGTCTGCATATGAAAAAAAGTAGGCGAGTAGGGAAGTGGTAGATTGTAAACGGCAAGCCTCAAATCTGCTTGTGAAGCCTATGGGACTTAGGGAGCCTTACGGAATACAGCACGTGATTGTGCAGCACAGGTGAAGTTCGGAGTTATAAAAGCCAGAGCATTGAGGCAACCCGCATGCATGGCGTTTTTTCGTGGAGGCTGGTTAGCCCATAACGAAAGTACTAAGAAGAATGTCAGAACGCGGGCAGCATCATTATTTAGTAAGTGGAACGAAGAATAATTTTATTTTAGTTCCCATTTTTTATTCTAATGATTGAGAAGTTTTAGATTACAGCGTATGTACAGTTGTCACATTTGTTTTATAGAGCACTTGAAGGGACTGGGATTATGATCCCCTGAAGAAACTGTAGTCAGTGAAATGCCTCAGAGGTGCCCCGTAAGAGCGTTGGGATCGGGATCTTTGATATTGAAAACCAGCACAGCGGTGAATCTTGGCAGCTAAGTGACAGAATAATTCTACTTAAGTAACAACTTTATATTTTTGATATTGAAATCGGATACGTCACAAAGCAGCAATTTGTTCGTATATAAGAAAAACACTAGCTGTGGGGGGAAAAAAAAAAGCACAAACTGTTTTCCAATATAAAGGTCATTGATGCGATTCAGCATTAACAGCTAGACGTGCGTCTGCTAGTTATGCTCCAAAGTCTGAGACCTTGGAAACAGGTTCAAGTTCAAGTTCTTAATACAAAATTGTGACAAAGAAAGTTTTTCTGAATACTGTTTAAGTTGAACGCATCTCAATAAATTGTGATCGGGAAGAGAGACAAAACCATTCAGGCCAATGCAGCAGTGTGCAAATGAATGCCATGGCCCCAACCCCCATCAAGCTTGAGCACATGCGCTCGTGGCTGCGGGCCTACCCGCTGCGAGACAGAAGCTCTCAGCATCGAGAGTGGCTTCGCCTATGGGTTCCCTATTCCATCGTCAGTCCCAATGAGGGAGCACGTAATCCGCAACTCCCCTTCAGTCAAAAAATACAACTTGTTCGTGCACAAGAAGCTGGCAAAAGAAATAGGCCTGCAAAGAGTCGCCGGGCCATTTAAGAGCCCCCCCACTCCGGATCTGGTGCTGTCCCCCTTGGGAATAGTGTCAAAAAAGGAGCCGGGCAAATTTTGTTTGATTCACAACTTATCGTACCCAGAGGGGAGTTCAGTTAATGACCACATTGATCCGTTATGCTAGGTGAGATATGAGATGATTGATCAGGCCGTGACAATCATACGGAAGTAAGGACAGCGGGCACAAATGGGAAAGGCAGGTATAGAATCGGCCTTTCGGCTGCTTCCAGTGCACCCCAAGTCATTTCCGCTCTTAGGGTTCAACTTCAATGGGGACTATTTCTATGACAAATGTTTGCCCATGGGCTGCTCAATCTCATGTGCCTACTTTGAACAGTTTAGTTCATTCATACACTGGGCGGTTGAGGACATCGCTGACCCCAATACAGTAGTCCACTACCTGGACGATTTCCTATTCATAGAAACTGACTTTGAAGACTGCAATAGGATCCTCAACATCTTCGAGCAGGTCGCTCAGCAATTCGGTATACCTCTAGCAAAGGAGAAGACCTGTGGGCCTGTGAGGGCGATCACATTCCTGGGCATTGAACTTGACGTGATAGCACAATTGTCACAACTGCCAGATGAAAAATTAAAGAAACTGAAGAGCGCCATTCAGAGCATGCATGGGCAATGGAAAGCCACATTGGAACAATTCCAATCGTTGCTGGGTTTTGCCTGTAAGGTCATGCCAATGGGGCAAGTCATCTGCCATCGCATGGCGCTGGCAACAAAAGGAGTCAAAAAGAAACACCATAAAATCAGAGTCAGCAGAGACATATGTGAAGATCTCCATATGTGGGAGCAATTCCTGCAGTCATTTAACGGGCTGGCATTCTGGCAGGAGAATCCGGTCTCGAACAAGGACCTGGAACTATTCACAGATGATGCGGGGGTGACCGGTTTTGGGATTTATTTCAGGGGGGGCATGGTGTTCCGAGCAATGGCCCCGTGAGTGGCACTCCGGGGGAGCTACAAAGGACATCACATTCCTTGAGCTCTTTCCCATTATGGTATGCTTGTGCATAAGGGCCCCGCGGTTCGTCAACAAGGCAATCACCTTCCACACGGATAACTTGGCAGTGGTACACACAGTGAATGGAATGCATGCCGAAGCACCGGGGGTGGTGGCATTGTTGAGAAAGATAGTGATGTTATGCCTTACACATAATGTGACTATTAAGATGGAGCATATTTCAGGTAAGCATAATAACCTTGCCGATGCTCTCTCTCGTTGTTGCAAGATCCTGATTTTTCGGGCACTTGCCCCTGAGGCCGACACAGTCAAGATGGCCATCCCAGAGCAGGTATGGGAGTTTGGTCCACCGAGGTTTGGGAGCTCTTGCTGAGTTCACTAACCAAGCGGATGAGGCAAAAATACCTGGCTGCGTGGGAGAAGTTTCAAGGTTTCTGCAGAGATAGCGGGATTGAGGATGCAGACAGTATCACGACAGACTCGATTCTGCAGTGGATCCTACATTGTAAAGGCAGTGGAGTTAGGAAATCGACAGTGGAGACGTACCTAGCAGCAGTCACATTCTTTGCAAGAGCAATGGGAAAGAAGAGCCCGAGAACGAACTTCGTTATCACGAGGGTAATGAAGGGCTGGTCATCGGAGCAGGGCCACAGGGAAGACCAATGATGCCCAATCACACACCAAAATATTAAATAAACTTATAACGACCACAGGCCAGATATGTTTTGATGTATTCAAGACTCGGCTGTTCAGATGTGCCTTTTCTTGGGCATTCTTCGGAGCGTTCAGGATAGGTGAGTTGGTGGCCTCCGCAAGTCGCGAGCCAGCCAATGGAGGCATTAGGAAGATGGATGTTAGCATGCAAGACAGGGCATTAGTGTTATACATGCACAAGTTCAAGATGGATACCGAAGGAAAAGGTGCCTGGATGGTGTTAGCCCCGCTACCAGGTGACCCAACCTGTCCAGTGAGAACTTTCACGGAATACAAACTCCTCCGCCCAGCAGGAGGCAAACAATGGTTAGTGCATGTGAACGGTGCCCCCCATCATGTTTCCAATTTGCCAGAGTGCTTAAGCTAGGGCCTGGAAGCAGCGGGCTTGGAGACATGCTTTTACGGCACTCACTTCTTCCTTATTGGGGCAGCTTCAATGGCGGCCAGCATAGGGATGACAAGGGAACAGATTATGAACATTGGCAGATGGCGCTCAGACAGGTATAGACTTTATGTACGCCCGGTTTGAAGCCAGCATATTAGCGGTGCCAGTTATGGGGCCTGTCCGGTTTGGTGTGTGTGTGTGTGTTTTGGTTACTGTAAATGAAGGTGAAGGGGTTAGAGATTGTTCTGGTAAAATGGAAGTTGATATAATGTAAACTGGAAGTTGATATTAAAAAAAAACAAAAACCCCCCACTAATAACAACCTGAGATTAATAATATGATTCAACAATGTGGGCCTGATGCATGTATAACGTTGCAATGATACACGGATAACAATAAGATAACATAGGTGCAAGTCCCCCCATGGGACCTCAGGAAGCGTGGATATGCGTCCATTCCTTTGTTCACTGGGTGCAAAGGAGGATAAAGATCAGACCACAAGGGCTCAATCTGGGTTTGTCAAGCGCAGGAGTGTTGGTTGTGTGGATGGGCCGGCGTGGTATGGTGTGGGACTAGCTGCTGCCATTCCTCCTGCAAAAGAAGAGAGCAGGGGAAAAGCCATGGAAAAAAGTGGTCCATCTGGGAGGCAACGATCTGGCCTGTACATGCAGTGTGGAGCTCACAAAAAAAATGCAGAGGGACATGCTGACATTGGTGGATGCTTTCCCAGGGACATGGCTAGTATGGTCACACATCATACTGCGACGGGTGTGGAGGGGCGAATGGTCACACCAGGCAGTTGAAAGGATGAGGCGGAAGGTGAACAGGTGGATGGCACGTTTCCTGAAGGCAATCAGAGTACAGCATCATGCATGACCTCATAGACAAACACTGCCCTGCTCTGTATTGCACCGACGGGATACATCTATCCGAAATTGGGACGGATGTGTTCCTGTGTGCCATACAGGACATGGTTGAATGACTATGGCAGAAGAAGGTGTTGGCCACAGCTGCAGAGCAGGGTAGGGCCCCACACGACAAGTGAGGAGTCGCTGCCGTGAGGGGTTGGCAGGAGAGCTAGGGCCCCATAGGAAAGAGCGCACAGCACAGACATGGGGAGGAGTGGTCATATAGGAGTTGACCTTCCCCAAATGGTCCACAGAGCTGAAGCAGGAACAGTGTGTAGAGGGCCTCCTTACGCTTTCACGGCAGGGGGAGGGAGGGACAAATATGGAAATACTATTGACATTAACGGAGCCCTGCTGCCGACCTTTTGACAGGCCATGGGCAGAGGCAGATCGAGGCACTGCTGCGAATAGGAAGGGAGTAATAAGGCCTGCTTTAACGGCAGGTGCCCCTTACCTATTATATGGTACTCAGGACTGCGGGCAGTGGGGAAAAGGCTTTGACGGCATTTTCCAACTATCCCTGCCAGGTGTCATTGGATAGGACGGGCTGTGCCTCTTGGGGGGGAGGGGTAATCTAGGCAAAAGGATAGCTCTAGAAGGAAATGGAATGTACTGGTTGTCATGTGTGCAATGAAGAAATTGTACTTTAACGTTGTATTAATATGCAGATTACGCTGTGGCCAACAGTTTTTACTGTTATTTCCAATATTGTCAAATAAACAAATGATGTTCAGTTGAAAGCTAGCAGAATCCATGTGATATCTCCGGGGGGAGGGGGGGGGGATAGGAGTAGCTACCCGAGGCCATCATGCTAGTTGTCCGGCTGTGGTTTCGAAGAAACACAAGATTACTCGTGTCTGTGTCACCTTTAGCGGTCTTAAGACATTGATGTGATAATGTACAGCTATTTATAATGTTGACTTTAGAGTTGGGTAAAGCCTTTTTTCATATAGAGATACATGCATAATAGCAAATCATATCAGAAAATTTGCCTCTCTGTTTAGAATCTACATAACCATCGACGTCAATGGCAGGGTAACACACATTTATACTACACAAGAATATAAATCAACTCACGCGTGGCAACATCAATTGAGCTTTTTAAAAGATTACATCGTGCACCCGTTCAGAGCGTTCCTCAAGCACAACATTATCAAATTTGATGCTGAAACAACTTACTGTATGGAACATAATTGACCTATATTTTCTATAGGAGGACTGGCTCAACACAGAATGCTTTCCCAGCAGTTACTTCCAGAATACATGCCATGGCACCATCTCTACAAAATGCCCATCGGTCTCACAAAACCATATCTGAATTCAACACATGAAATAATTTTCTTGAAAGTTTCATGGATCTAAACTATTGTGCTGGCACGAAACCGCCCGAAGATACAGCATCTCTCTAGCAGTTGCCATCATATTCTGCATAGTGGGGAGAGGATCACGATGATGATGATGATGAAAACTATTAAACAGTTATAGTGATACGGGCATATATAGAGATAGCATTCTATATATGTAATATTGCATAATATGATGACTCATTTCTAGAATAAGCAGCCCCTCGTTAACATCCTACTTGTCGTGTGAATTATATCGGCTTCGACATGTTTCATGTGTTAAATTGGAATCACGGTATAGATGAGGCATACGCAGCTGCATATTATAAACAAAATCTAGCTCCTTACAATACAATCCAGTGTTGCGATGCACGGTATATGCCCAACACCTTTACCTCGTTCCTGCTGGAATGCTATTTGTTGGATTATGCCTCCTTTTTGGAATGGATAGATAAGCAACACACGGTCCTAGTGATCGTACATGCCCTGTGGTACACCAATCACCATTTAGAAAATATTGCAACCTCTCATCTAGCTCTGTTTTGGTTTGAGGCAGAATGTCAAGAGGACAATATCCTGATGGCACAATTGATGGAACTTTATTCTCCAAAGAAATTTGCCATTCGTTGGCTCATAACACGCTATGCTGTATCCGCCATGAATACGGATGACGGACGGAGATTCATCGACACCATACCCAGAGATCCATCGTTAAAATACATCAATTGCGTCGCCCTGCCATACCTTTGTGTAAGTACACAAACGTTTCTGTGGATGTTATGTCTTGTGCTAGGCATATGCTCTGGAGACAGGCGTTAGAACACGAGATTCTTTTTGCAAATGATGCTCTCACACCTACCTACGATACACTACCAGGCATGCGATTACAAAGCGATTTACAACACCACCTTGGCAATGACGACTGGATTACATGACTCCGTCCAAAGTAGCCCTCATGCTGAATCACTACAACAATATTTTATCATCACCATGGAACGACGCAAACCCACACAGACATCTGCAGAGTTACTATTTAGCGCATATTTTGTTCATGCAGCAAACACAGAACGGATTAGGTATATATGATTACTGAAGCAATTGCCAGCTACTATTACGGTGCCTCACTATTATCACTTTTTCCGACATGGCGATGCGTTTGGCATCAAACTCGAGAAAGATTTTACGCCGCTGTTTGCACTGCTAAGATTCCTAGCAGAAAAAAACACAACAATAACCTCATGTTTCTCAGTCTTTGTCTCGAACTTGGCAAAGCGTATCATGACAAAAAAGATCCATATATACTGGCATCTCATATAGAAGCGCTGTGGAGATTATACAGACACCAAATAACTATAGATAGAAACGGCATCATTTACTATAGACGGCGTTCACAACCGCAATGCTTTATATCACAGGAAAACCAGTATAAAGCGGATTTTCTAAAATAATTTTTGCAACATCCACTCAGAGCATTTATCAAATACAATGATGTTAGATTCACCAAAGACATCAACAAATATGGTGAAGAGCGCAAACCTGTTTTTTCTATCGGCGGGATCATCCATGCCCAAATGATAGAATAAGGAATATTTCTGCCTAATATTGACTGGTTAGTGTTATACAGCGCACCTGACAGCGTGTTACATCCACTGCCAGTCATACTAACAGAAACTGTTTTTACTCTTGGGCAGCATGAGCCTTCAACAAACTGCCTAGAACAGAATGACTGACTCAAGATCATTTCGAAGCTTCTCTAATGAAAAATCAGTAAAGACATAAGTATATTGGAACATCAATATCTCTTTTTTTTTTTACTTATTATATAAGTCTGTAATATATATTACTATTTTTCAGTTCAAATTGTTGTTATATTATTAAGCTTTTTTATTAGGAATAAATGTAAGTTGTATTTTATTATATTATCTAAATTAATAATTATTATATTATCAAAGTATATGGCGTATAAACCGTACACATAATGTGCAGCATTCATATATTTCATTAATGCAAATGTGTTTTACTATATAGTAAGATTTGTTAAATTGCCACGATGCTTCATATAATAAATTGGAGTCACAGTATAGACGAATCGTTTGTTGCTGAATATTATGAAGAGAAATTACAACCATATGCTTTAAACCACGATAATTATTTGTATACAGACTATCAATTTTTAAATTATCTGCTGTCACATTATACTCCTGCTTATGCAACATTTAACGAATAGTACGATCGGCGTGACTGTTTTAAATATGGTACGGTTGTGTTGGCGCTGCAGAAATCAAATGAGAGAATACAAATTTACATTCAGAGAGCACTTTAGGACCGACGCACGATTATTGGATGATACCGTATTGCTAAATCGATTAGCTCATTGTTATGTAAACAAGCGGTATATGTTACACTGGATTGCAGCTCGTTACGCTGTATCTGCTGTATATACACGATGCGGATGTCACGCTATTGAGACATCGTCATTACCAGATTCCTAAAAATACATCAATTATATAGGACAAGGAGTTCCGCAAGGATCCTCACTCTCCGCCCTCCTGTTCAACATATACATGCACCCCTTATGTGCAATCATCCGTGCATTCAATATATCCTGCCTGATATACACAGACAACATGCTGCTGTTCACCCCATTTGACATTGACCACCCAGATTTCACAACATTAATTAACTGCTTTAACGCTGTCACCGACTGGCTCCACTCTCAGAATCTCAGGATCAACTGCAGCAAGACTGACATCCTATTTGCCACAAGAAGTAAAGTCTTCACCCCCCCCCCCCCCCATCATTGAAGGTAAGAGATGCCGAGATCCTAAGCAAGCCTACCATCCGATACCTGGGCATCACTCTCAACCAGCGCCTTGACATGAAGGCCCACATAAATAACACCATCAAAGCAACATACCACAAGATCCGGATGATCCGGCACCTCTGACCCTTACTACAGCCAGAGGACTTCAGAACAATTTTCCAAGCACTGGTAACCCCCCACTTTGATTACGCCAATACTATACTACACGGACTCCCCAAGAGCACACTGAACCCGTTACAACTGGCTATGAACGCTGCAGCCCGCTTCCTACATGGTGCCCCCAAAAGAGAACACATAACCCCAATCCTAAAAGACTTACACTGGCTACAAATCACTTGCAGGCTCACCTACAAAGTGGTATTCATCACCTTCAAAGCCATCAATAACATGTCCTCAACTTCCTTAACAGACCTCCTCCACCCCACCCCCCCAAACAGATCCAGAAGGACCTCCGCCATGAACACACTAGTAATCCCCAAGGAAATAACAAAATGCAATCAGTCAACAAAGAATAAATCCTTTACAGTCTATGCTCCTACTCACTGGAATGACCTACCAACCTCTATCCGAGCGATCACTGACCTCACCCAATTCAGGAAGACACTAAAGCACCATCTATTCGTTCAACACTACTCATACCCCAACGTTTCAAATACACCCACCATACCCCCACCCACCTCAAAATCACCACCAATACACCCTGAATAAGGTGAAGCAATCACTCCCAGCAGCCCAACTACTTAAAGCGCAAAGACCTAGCATTCCTCTACATAGTTAATGACAAATCTGTGCATAGTTACTGAGCAAGCCTGTTGCATTAACAGCACAGTGACAATATGCTCTGACTGTATATAGTTACCCAGTTATAAATCCAAGTTGATATACCTGTTCAATGTAAGTGCAAAGTAGATCCCCCTGCTTTGTACAAATAATTGTTAACTGTAAACCGCACTGATTTTAAATAGTGTGGTATAGAAAAGCTATAAATAAATAAAAAATAACTAAAATAAATAAGGATTGCCATTTCTACAATTAGACTTTTCAACGTTTAAATGGATACTTAGTATCGTTCTGGGGCGTACACTGTGGCGTCAGCTCATAGAACATGAGATTACTTGCGACGATAGAACCATGTTCCCCAGATATGTGGCTACAATGTCTGGTTTGTACTTATATTCAGCCTTAGAATATAATGTCTACCATAAAGATTGGGGTTCGATGTTACAGACGATTATTCAACAGTTAATTATTATAATATACATTTACAAAACCCGTGGTAAAATGATCATCCATTCAGGTCATATAACAGTCTTTATCTTGTATACATATTACTGTTACAAAATAACCCATGCTGTTTATGTTCACATTTACCCAATACATTATCACCGACAATTCTTATACCTCATTATTATCATGTATATCAACATCCAGTTGCTTTTACGCATGTTGATACTACCGACTATTCTGTTCTTGTCTCACCGCTCCACAAATTACTTATAAAAGTATTGAATGTATGGCTATTTCATATATTATGTATAGAATTAGGAAAGGCATTCATCGCCACTGATAATGTGTATGTTATAGCAGAACATATCAAAGGATTCTGTCAACTCTTTGGTACAAATTTAAAATTTGATATGGATGGACGTGTAATAGAACAAACGCATGGCCACCGCCCGTAAGAGATGTATTATCCAGCAACAGCAACGTCAAGCTGCATATTTACATCAATACTATATACATCCCTTTCTTGCATTTATGAAATATAATGAAGTTATGTTTATCCCGCACCATTTACAATGCATACAACAAGGACAACCATTATTTTCAAGACATGGCCACATACATCATCATCTAATAGAGAGTCAATTAGGCTTTCCACAGAACATAGCATAGGACATGATTTATAAAATGCCTTCTGCTGTATGGGAAATAGTTGTGCTGCTGTAGGAACGATGGCTATCACCTCAGAATGTGCTTCTAAGATCCGTATCATCTATGCCCCAGAATGTGCCTCTAAGGTCCGTATCATTTACGACCCAGAATATGCCTCTAAGGTCCATATCATCTATGCCCCAGAAAATGCCTCTAAGGTCCGTATCATCTGTACCCCAGAATATGCCTCTAAGATCCGTATCATCTGCGCCCCAGAATGTGCCTCTAAGATCCGTAACATCTACGCCCCAGAATATGCCTCTAAGGTCCGTATCATCTATGCCACAGAATGTGCCTTTGGATTCAGTCTCCATTGCACCGTCCACATACCCAAATATTGAATCAGCATTTGCTACAGCATATTCAAGTTCTAATGAAACCTCTGCCTCTAGAAATGAATCAGATACCGAAGAACCTTCTGGTTCTGGAGTCGGTTAAGGCACAGGCAGGATCTCCAACCCTCTTAAATAATCTCAAGTACCACAGAAAGATTCAGTTAAGGCGTAGGTAGAATCTCCAACTCTCTTAAATAGTCTCAAGCACCACAAGAGAATTTGGTATATAAATGCAAAAAAAAAAAAAAAAATAGAAAAACAATAAATGCTTATAAGTTTTCTTGTAAGTTACACGAAACAACAGAACATGACGTCTGCTAAAACGATTTAGTACGACTTCGTACTCTACCGATACGGATGAACCTATATTATTATACTCTACACATTATAGTCACTTTGTCATATTCCCAATCCAATATCCTGATGTGTGGGAATTGTACAAAAAAGCTGTAGCGTCTTTTTGGACACCAGATTAAATCGATTTACAAAGCGATCTATGCGACTGGCGGGAACATCTTATCTCGGATGAATGACATTTTCTCTCTCACATTCTGCCCTTCTTTGCTGCCAGCGATGGCACAGTTAATGAAAATTTGATGGAGCGTTTTTGTCAGGAAGTCACTGTGCCTGAAATACGCCGTTTTTATGGTTTTCAAATAGCCATGGAAAATATACTTTCAGAAACATACAGTCTGTTGATCGATACATACATAACGGACACACATGAACACCATTGTTTATTCAATGCTTTAGACACAATACCATGCATTCAGCAAAAAGCTAATTGGGCTCTACGCTGGATCAAACGCACAGATAACACCTTCGCTGAACATCTGGTAGCCTTTGCGGCTGTAGAAGGCATTTTCTTTTCTGGCATCTTTGCGGCCATTTTTTGGCTCAAGAAAAGAGGCCTGATTCCAGGATTGACATTCACAAATGAACTTATTAGCCATGACGAAGGTCTGCATTGTGACTTTGCCTGCCTGCTGTTTAAGCACCTTGTGCATAAACTGGATAAACACATCGTGCACTCTATTCTTGACGAAGCGGTGTGCATCGAATCTGCATTTCTAACGGACGCTCTGTCTGTACGCTTGCTTGGTATCAACTGCGACCTTATGATACAATACATTAAATTTGTAACGGACAGGCTTGTTCGTGCACTTGACTACACCGATATGTATCGTACAACAAATCCCTTTGATTTTATGGAAAATATTTCTCTGGAGGGCAAAAGTAATTTTTTTGAGAAACGTGTTAGCGAATATCAAAGTAGTAATGTAATGCATAGGGTAACACACACTGCACCAGATTATACATTTTGTACAGATGTTGAGTTTTGATTAATGTTTGATAATGTTCATTTTATTCGCTCTGTTAGTGTTGTGAGATAACAAATTATTAAAAAATAACTATGCTGTGGTACACGACGGCAATCGTGACTGAATTGAATATGTCTCTTTCTTCTGTCATTGGTAGCATGTGCAATACTGACGTTTGTACATTTACCGAATTACAACATGAGATGCACAAGGATTCAAGTACCATTGCGTTGAACAGCCTGTTGTATCAGCAAATTGGTGAAAACACACATCATGAAGGATGAAGTGACGATGAAGAACGAGACAAAGCAGGAGCTGCTGCACCTCTTGGGATGTACGATGCGCGTTATCATACAGGCTGCCGCCGACCGTGCATCTATAATGCTTGCCGATGTCATATCATACAATGTATCGTGCTCGTGCAAATATGATTGTATCTCACTGAATGCTGCTCTTCGTCTATGCCTACCAATAAATTATTTTGCATACCTAACAAGTCTGCCGTGTCCAACAAGTCTGCCGTGTATAGAGTGAATTTAATGCATGCAATAAAACATGTTTACTATTTTGTCTCAGGCAAACTTTTCGAATCATGAGCATATCGAACATTTTTATCGACAATATCCACACACGTTTTCCATTATACGTTACATGGGTAAAGTACACTTCGCTGATGATATCTTTGTAGCTTTTATGAACGACGTGTCTGAGCCCGATTATATAAAACTATCGACGAATGGTGGGCCGATGTGCTGTCGATTCTTTTGTACGTTTTAAAACTTTGGCAACATCTGTGTTTGGATTCTATAGCTGCGCAACGGCATACGTATTTCACAACGCTCATGAAAAAGATGAACCTGCACCCCTACATATGTTATTGACCAACTGCTGTGGATATCATCGAAGCCCAAGATGTGATAAACAATGAACTGTCACTATTATCCATATTGTGCTCACAAAAGAAACATAGAAACATGATGACAGAAAAAGACCACATGGCCTATCTAGTCTGTCCTTCCATATCAACGTCCCCTTTTTTCCTTTAGATATCCTCTGTGTTTGTCCCATGCTTTTTTTAATTCAGTTACTGTCCTCATCTCTACCACCTCCACTGGGAGACTATTCCATGGATCCACCACTCTTTCCGTAAAGAAATATTTCCGCATATCACTCCTGAACCTATCCCCCTTCACCCTCATCCCATGTCCCCTCGAAGCAGAACTTGCTTTCAATTGAAAGAGGCTCTCCCCCTGAACATTTATGTCATGGAGCTATTTAAACATCTCAATCATATCACCTCTATCCCGCCTTTCCTCTAAGGTGTACATATTAATTTTTTAATTTATTTCTAGATTTTCAAACTCAAAACCAAGCAAACGCTTGTACAGAAAAGATGCATACTTACACAGTCCTTAAGGAAACATACAACAAGATAAAAGTACAATCAGAAGCATCAGTAGTCCCCAAATTGGGGGAGAAAGCATAAAAAACAAACACTGAGGGTAGGAGGTCCCCACAGTGCACAAATTTAAGGCAATATACTAAAGAATAAAGACATGGTGGCAGAGAACGAGGAACATAATTAACAATGAACGCAAAGCGCCTTATGAAGGTGAAAATGTCACAAATTGAGTACTAAGATAAGTAGATAAATCCCCTGGTTGAAAAAAATATATTTCTGAGAATTATGAACCACAATACATTTATAAGGAAATCTCAATAGAAAAGAAGCTCCTAACGGGAGGACCCCAGCTCTTAACAAAAGAAAAGCTTTACGCCTTCACTGGGTGTCCCTGGCAACATACGGGAAAATAGAAATCTTTTTCCCCATAAACAAATTAGTTCTATTTTTATAATAGACTTTAAGAAACCAGTCTCTATCAGAGGACAATGCAAAAGTCACCAACAGTGTGGACACCACTACATCTTCTTCTTGAGGAGACTGAAGTAATGCTGAAACATTAAGCGATTCCATCTCTAGAGAGCCAACTACTCGCTTCCCCTCTTTTCTCCCAGCAGGTAGATAGTATATGCTTTCGAAATCGGAGGTATTAACTCAGAAGGAATCATTAGAGACTCTTGAAGATATTTCTTAAATAGTTCCACTGGGGTTACCGCTGGAACAGGAAAATGTAATAACCGAATATTTGAAGCTCTGGTAGCGTTCTCTAACATCTCCAAATTTTGCTTTCAATGCGATATTATCTTTCATAAGGGATTCAGATAAACCAGAAACTTGTACAAGTTTCTGATCAGAAACAGCTACTTACTTCTTCATTTCCATCAAGTCATTAGATAATGTACTGATATTGCTCTCCATTTCAGATACATTAGAGAAAAATAAAGACAATTTCTGATTTACAACCTGGGAAAGTTGATTAATGGTCTCCCAAATGTTCTCTAGAGTCACCTTAGCAGGAAGGGAAAGCACAATCAATGGAGGCCCTACAGCTTCAGATACACCAGGTTCAATCTTCTTCCCACCAGCCTCATTCACCAAACAGGAGGTGGCAGCAACCTCTGTGCGATGTACCTCTCTGGGAATAGCCACCCTGATCTCAATCCCGGGCAGAACACTATTGGTATCAGACTTCAGGACGCCCCACTCCAGATTCGCAGCGACAGCCTGACCAGGCAACGCCACTGGTCCGTGCACCGAAACGATATCCGATACACCCGGAATGCTGGGAGGAGTACGTTCATCTGGGGAGAGGTAGCTCTCTAGGGCAGAAGACGCTGAAACCTCCTCTGCCGGCGCAACCAAGCCCTGCTCAATCTCCCCAATCTGTTCCTCAGAGAACCTCACAAAACGGTCCATGGGTCCAGTAATGGCAGGTAGGGGCTCTGTGGGTAGGGCCTGAGGTTTGCCATTGCGTTTAGGCATGTTGCTCACACAAACTCTGCCGCCATCTTAGACAAGCCACTCCCCCCAGATCAGGTGCACATATTAAGATCCTTAAGTCTGTCCTTATATGCATTATAATGAAGACCACTAACCATTTTATTAGCCACCCTCTGCACCAACTCCATCCTGTTCACATCCTTTTGAAGGTGCGGGTCTCCAGAATTGCACACTATACTCCAAATGAGGTCGCACCAAAGACTTATACAGAGGCACTATTACCTCCTTTTTCTGCTAGCCATTCCTCTCCGTATGCACCCAAGCATCCTTTTAGCTTTTGCTGTCATCTTTTCTACCTGTTTAGCTACTTTAAGATCATCAAACACAACCACGCCTAGGTCCCGCTCTTCTTTAGTGGACAACAGTACCTCACCCCCTATACTATATTGCTCGCTTCGATTGTTGTTGTTGTTGTTAAGTGCCGTCGAGTCGGAGTCGACTCATGGCGACTCTCTGGATAGCTATCCTAAATTGTGTTCGGTCTTCAGTCAGGCGGCTCATTGTTGACAGACTGGCACTCATAGCTGCTGTTATTGTATCGATCAATCTCATTGCTGGCATTCCTCTTTTGCGTTGACCTTCTATCTTGCCAAGCATGATGTCTTTCTCTAATGATCTCTCTCTTCGCATGATGTGTCCAAAGTATGAAAGTCGAAGTCTTGTCATCTGAGCTTCTAAAGAAAGCTTAGGTTTGATCTCCTCTAGTACCGACTGGTTTGTTCTTCGGGCAGTCCATGGTATACACAGTATTCGCCGCCAGCACCATAATTCAAAGGCATCAATTTTCTTCCTGTCTGTCTTTTTCACTGTCCAGCTTTCACATCCATATGATGGTAACCATAGGATGGAGAACCCTAGATGTGGTGTATTTAGATTTCAGTAAAGCCTTTGACACTGTTCCTCACAGGTGAATTATAAAGTTAAAAGGTAGTACTGTGGATATCCTTACTATCCCTCCTCCACTAATTAAATCAAAGGCGATCATGCTATGATCACTATTGCCAAGTGGCCCCAACACCCTTATCTCTTGCACTAGATCTGGTGTTCCACTAAGGACTAGGTCTAATATGGCTTCCCCTCTGGTTGGTTCATGAACCAGCTGCTCCAAGAAGCAGTCATTTATTTCATCTAGGAACTTTATCTCCCTAGCATGTTCTGACGTGACACTGACCCAGTCGATACCGGGGTAATTGAAATCACCCATTATTATTATTATTGTGCTGTAACTTTTGTTAGCTTCCTTGATTTCTTTGAGCATTTTATCATCCATTTGGTCATTCTGGCCAGGTGCTCGATAGTACACCCCCATTGCCATTGCCTTCCCCCTTTTATATGGAATTTCAATCCATATAGATTCTACAGCAGATTTTGTTTCCTGTAAAACTTTAATCCTTTCTGAGTCAATGCCCTCTCTAACATAGAGCGCAACCCCTCTACCAATTTGATCAGCTCTATCATTACGATATTGGCCCATCTTGGAAAAGTTAGTCTTCCTCAAGTCTAAGACCCTCACCTTTGAATGGCTTCTAACAGCCTTAGTCCTAATACTGAACCACACCACCTGGTGATCACTGGATGCAAAATGATCTCCCACTATAACATTTATTTATTTATGTTTTATTTTTATTTAGAGGGATTTAGTATACCGCCTTATCATTAAATCAAGGCGGTTTTGGCACTTCAAACAATCAATAATAGTGTGTGGTCTGTAGCATGCAGTGGGGTGGGCTTAGAAGAGTGGTGTGTGATGTAGTGTGTTCGATTAAATCGGTGAGCTATTTACATAATGAGCAATATACATATATACATTGTCACAAGGTGGACCTAACAGAGCCTGAAAAAATGGAGATCAGTAGGGATGATCAGGGAAAAACTGACAGCATAAATAAAAACCTGTCAGATGGTTGCTATAAACAACCAGGACACACGTGGGTAAGGGCTAGAAAGACACACCCAGGTAGCAGGGAAACGGAGTTTGCATTACCTGACAGGGATCAGCTGGGTGGAGGTGGAGCCCAAGGACACATACATAAAATACGCTCACAAGCAGAGAGAGGCAGCCGGAAAGGCAGCAGGAGAAACAGCAAGGGAGACAGCGGCAAGGGCAGCAGCCGTGGAACGAATGGAACTGGAATGAGAGAAAGAGAGAGAGAGAGAATGAACTACTGGGTCAGCAGGAAAATCAACAGGAAAGTTTGAGTGAGTCCCAAGACCTGTTTGAGAAGTTTGGAAATCAGCAGCTGAATACTGAGTGCATGCGTGGAGGTCATGAGAGACGTGGGAGAATTTCCATAGAAGGTAACAGAGCAGGAATTGCAGAGAGAGGCTGTTTCCTACCTGAGTGGGTAAAACCCAGAAGTAATAGGAAAAGCCAACCAAAAGCAAGCTTAAGAGGAACAGAGAATAACTTCTTCCCTTGTGCTAGAAGCCCTAAGAGAAGAGAAGTTTTCCTACCTGCAGGAGCTTGTAATTCTACTAGCAATTTTAAACTCCCAAGTTTTAACAAGGTTCCGTCTCGAGTAGTGCAATCACAGGCAGCTGTACTGCAAGAGTTAAGCCCGAGCAAGCTCAGAGCATACCGTGAACATTCTAATAACAGAGCCAGTGAATGTCTGAAGTTTCCTTTTAGTTACCAGCAGGGGCAGAGCTCCTACGAGCCTCACTCAAAAACGTATGGTAATTCCCAGCAAGGCTTTGGCTCAGAGAAACAAAGTAACTTCCTGCTTGACGGAGCAAGCCAGCTTTACTCCGGTGAAACAGCTGATCATGTAAATGTGTGTTCAGGTGAATATGAATCAATGCAATGTGATGACCCAGATATGCCAGTAAGTCCTGAACCAATGGACTGTTCTTTATCAGTAATTGACCCAGAGTTTTCTCTAAGATAAGAAGGTTGAAGATAACCAGAGTTTAAAGCCATAATCTGTTTGCTAACAAACGGTTCTCTCAGGCAACAGTATAATTGAGCTGTATATAAAGGCAGCAAAAGAAAAGGTTGTGTTAAGAACAGAAAGTCTGTTTAGTTCTTTTCGTTTGTTATAGTTAAAAGCTGAAGCAAGCTATTTTTGTTCCATATTTAATTTCTGTTATATGCCCGAAGTGGTTTGTTATTTTGTTTTGCCAAAGAAGGAAAAACCCTCGTGGACGGGGAATAAAGCCCTGATTTGAAGTTGAAGTGTGTGACTGAGTAATTCTTATCAAAGAAGGTACAACTACCACGCTCCCAGAGGGCCAGGCAGGGCTGTCTGCAGCATTTACAGAGCCAAGAGGAGGAGTCATCGGGCAATACCTGACCCCACCGGTAGGGCCCCCTGAGGGTGTGACAACATATATACAATGAAGCCAACATCAGAAACACTTTCACCTTTGGTAAGCACCAAGTCCAGTATGGCCCCTTCACGTGTGGGGTCTGTTACTAATTGCCTGAATAGTTCTCCCTGTAGAGAATCCAGGATCTCCTTACTTCTAGATGATACTGCAACAGGAATGTGCCAATCGACATCTGGCATATTTGAAATCCCCTATCAGTTGCACTTCCCCTTTCCTAGCATTGCTGCGTATGTCTTCACTTAACTCTCTGTCCATCGGTGATGGCTTTATAACAGACATGCTGTATCCCCTAGGATGCTTGTATCAATTAGACGATAATGTATCATTGTGGTATGAAAACACAGTGGAGAGCACGATACTATCACGTTAAATAACCGATCTGTCCGTGGGTATTACATGTATTTTTTTAACAGTTCTCTGATCGAGGTTGCGAGCTATTCGTGCCTTGCATATACCATAAAGAATTTTTATTGAAAGACTCCTATCCAAGCAAGGACTGTTAATCACCCAGGAAGTTGGTCACAGCTTACCTCAGCAGCACAGGCATAAATAGCTCAACCAGATCTCTGTGATCCTCAGTCTTGAAGGACTAGAAAAGGGGACTGTTACTTCTGGAGAGAGATCGGCAATTGTGAGTATATACTTCTGGGAAATTTCTGAAAGGAATTCATTCTATTAAAGCTAATTAATTTGTGAACTCACTGTTTTTTGTAAAATCAGTCAGGGCCTAGTAGCAGCAGTTTAAGTTTAAATTTAAAACTGTTGTTGCCAAAAAAAGCATCTTTCAGGAAATGGAAAAAAGAGCCAAATGACGAAACCTGGAAACAGCACAAGCACTGGCAAGTAAATGCAAGGCATTGATAAGGCAGGCAAAGGGAGAATTTGAGAAGAAGCTTGCTGCAGAAGCAAAAACGCGAAATAAAGACTTTTTCAAGTACATTCGTAGCAAAAAACCTGTGAGAGAGTCAGTTGGTCCATTAGATGAAAGAGGGGTTTAAAGGGGCACTAAGAGGCGACAAGGCGATAGCGGAGAGACTGAATGAATTCTTTGCTTCGGTCTTTACTGAGGAAGATGTAGGGATGTGACCCATGACTGAAGTGGTATTTAAAGGTGCAGAAGAATTGAAGGATATATCGATACATTGGGAAGATGTATTACAACTATTAGATAAACTGAAGAGTAGCAAATCACCTGGGCCGGATGGTATACATCCAAGGGTGTTGAAAGAACTGAAATATGAGATTGCAGACCTGCTATTAATAATCTGTGAAATATCATTAAAATCATCTCTAATATCTGAAGATTGGAGGATCGCCAATGTAACGCCAATGTAACACCAATTTTTAAAAGGGGTTCCAGGGGTGATCCGGGAAACTACAGACAGGTGAGCCTGACGTCAGTACCGGGAAAAATGGTAGAAACCATCATAAAGAATAAAATTACTTAGCATGTAGATAGTCATGGCCTAATGGGAGACAGCCAACATGGCTTTAGACAAGGAAGATCTTTTCTTACTAATCTGTTATGCTTTTTTGAAGGTGTGAATAAATAGGTGGACAAAGGTGAGTCGGTTGTTATAGTGTATCTGGACTTTCAGAAAGCCTTTGACAAGGTCCCTCATCAGAGACTTTTGGCAAAACTAAAGAGTTATGGGATAGGAGGCAGTGTACTATTGTGGATCAGGAACTGGTTAAAAGATAGAAAGCGGAGGATAGGGCTAAATGGCCAATTTTCCCAATGGAGAAAGGTGAATAGTGGTGTACTCCAGGGATCTGTGCTGGGTCCGCTGCTTTTTCACATATTTATAAATGACCTGGAAAGTGGAATAACGAGTGAGGTTATCAAATTTGCAGATGACACAAAACTATTTAAAGTTGTTAAAACCCAAGAGGATTGTGGAAAATTGCAAGAGGATCTTGATAAATTGGAAGACTGGGCATCAAAATGGCAGATGAAATTGAATGTGGACAAGTGCAAAGTTATGCGCCTAGGGAAGAGCAACCCAAACTATGGTTACACGATGCAAGGTTCCACATGAGGAACTGCCACCCAGGAAAAAGATTTAGGCATCATTGTGGATAATATGTTAAAACCCTCGGCCCAGTGTGCAGCGGCAGCCAAGAGAGCAAATAGAATGCTAGGTATCATAAGGAAAGGAATGAAAAATAAAACAAAAGATATTATAATGCCTCTATATCGTTCCATGGTGAGACCGCACCTTGAATATTGTGTGCAATTGTGGTCGCCGTATCTTAAAAAGGATATAACGTTATTAGAAAAGGTTCAGAGAAGAGCCACCAAAATGGTAAAGGGGATGGAAGGATATTCCTATGAAGAAAGGCTAAAAAGGTTAGGGCTCTTTAACCTGGAAAAGAGACGGCTGAGGGGAGATATGATAGAAGTCTATAAATTAATGAATGGAGTGGAATGGGTAAACGTAGATCGATTGTTTACGTTATCAGACTATAGAAAGACTAGGGGACATGCAATGAAGCTACAGGGTAAACTATGGAAGACTAATAAAAGAAAATATTTTTTCACTCAACGTGTAATCAAACTCTGGAATTTGTTACTGGAGGATGTAGTAAAGGCTGTTAGTGTAGCTGGGTTTAAAAAAGGTTTGGACAAGTTCTTGGAGGAAAGATCCATAAACCATTATTAAGAAGGGACCCAGGATATCCATGCTTGACCCAGTACAAGCATTGTGGAACCTGTGCCTTTTGGGGAAACTGCTAGGTACGTATGACCTAGATTGGCCACTGTTGGAAACAGGATACTGGGCTTGATAGACCTTGGTCTGACCCAGTATGGCATATCTTATGTTCTTATTTTGCGCTCAGCAGCGTAGGCCCCAAAACCTTTTCTTTACTCACCGACGAGCTTGGCTGGGTGGCACGGAACGACGGCATGAAGAACCCCAAGCAGATTGAAAAGCTGATCAGAGACATCAATTTTTTGTTTAAGAGTAAAAAGATTTTTATTGACCAACGCGGCATTGTATATATTAATAAATTAGACAGACGTTACAGACTATGGCATATAACTAAACGCTATAAACGGGAATACTCCGTACATCCCTTGTTGGCATTTACATGTTTAGGAATTTTTCAGCCGCTGTATTCTGATATCATGTATCACGTGGAGCCGACATTCTTTGACAATTTGGCTCCCGCCGGCGAAGATTGGAACCCGCATGCAATGACATTCCTGCCCATGTTTGGTTCACGCCACATGGTCGCTGATCGTTAAAATCAAAAACATTATCTGCAGCTGCTCACGTATATGAAACCTACGTCGATTTATCTTTCCTTTGTGCTTTAATCGATGATATTATCCGAGCTACCAACAAACGTTACACTAAGCAATGTATTCCCACCATACTGACTATGTTACTGTAGAGCATTGGTACCGGTCAGCTCCAGTAGTATTACCGACTGTCCATAGCATTTGGACATGCAGACACATGCTAGATAAGTTAGTGCGAAAATGGTTCCCCGTGAGACACTTTCATCTATCACGAGCGACACGCGATAGACCCAGCCATTCAGACAAAAATATTTACATGTCATCATGCACCGTCGCATTTATTCCCAAAGATGATTATACTAACCTGGAAGCCTATTGGATAGCGACTACAAACACGGTGATGCGTAGATGATTCACAGATAGGTACGCGTTATCGCCATTATACACGGAAGAAGGTCAAAGGTTTATTCGCACTCTGTCTTTACATCTCTATGATAAATACATGACCACATTGGCGCTACCACAGGCCCTGCATCCGTATACCTTTCTATTTGTCATGAGACAAATATTAGGAATGACCATGATGTTCCAGATATTGCATAAAGAATTAGTCACCCTGTCTGCCATGGGCACAGACTCTCCTTATTTGTGTTTATGAAACGAACAATATCTTTTACAAACCAGTTGTATAATGCGACAAACTCTTGATTTGCAGACATTAGATCATTTTGCGGGTGTTTCATCACTCGGATCACAGCATTATGCTATAAGCTGTTTGTTTTGTCTTGACGTGTATAGTTCTATTAATACACGTACAACTCTTTATACATCGCTTCCGCTGTCGTCGTCGTCATCTCACATGCACAGTGTTAATGGCACCATGGACGCCGTTCTGTTGTCTACTTGTCCCGATTATTATTCTTTTCTAAACATTGTGTCTTTACCGATAGAGTTGGCCAATTATGCGCCTCTCATCGGTCCATTAAAATCGCTACTTCTTGCTACTCCGGATGTGGATGGGTGTGCACAGGAATCGCAAGCGCTGTGCGATGACAAAAAACGACCACTCTTGTCACAGTTACCAAAATCGTATATATGATTGAGACACTGGTATATCTTTTACAACATAAAAGTTCATTTATCGATCATCGTGGCATATTATACATTAACAAAGACACTTACAAACCATTGTCTGATTCATCCATGACACACTATACATCCCTATACAAAATACATCCGTTTTGCGCGTTTACAGACTATAAGCATGTTCAAGTATTATCTTATGACACAGCAGTGTGGGTCACAGATTCTTTTTTTAAGACAATGCGAGTATTTTGTAGCTTCAGTCCCATAAACAATGATCAGCGTGTAGCTATTTTTGGTCCATATGGTACAGTAATGAATAGCGATGCAGTAGGACATATAGTAGATTATATTACAGTTTAGTTCTTCTGTACAATAAAATACGGAGGTTTCAGAATGTATGTCTTCGCTCGTACGTCAATACTGTCATGTATATCGATTTTGATAATATATCCTTTTTCTGCTTTAAAAAAATGTTTCACCTTCTGCGATGTCATGCCACGATTCTTTGGTTTTTATGTTACGCAAACGTCGATATTTTATGTAATGCACTTGCTTCTGGTCTTCACAGCGTATGTGCCAATGAGACGTATAATATGCATGAGGCATGTCATTCAGCAGCTGGATATTCATTTTGCATTCATAAAATGTTTGCACCTGATAAAGCGCACGAGGCAAACAGACATGAGAAGTCGCGTCATGGTTCCATCAAGCCAACCACGCATCAAAGGCGCCCAACGACCATCCTATTATATCATCTTTTGTGTGTATCTGTATATGTAATTTATTGATAATGTCTACATGAACATCATTGCCACGTCACGTCCATGAAAAATGGCACTATGCAACGAGATATCGAGTGCTGTTGCAGCATGATATGCCAGCGCCTGATAATTGTTTACTTATGGTGGATAGTAAATACGGCACGTGACCGCAATCCTGAAGCCTGACACATAGACGTTTCTGTTCGTTATACATAAAGACAAATGACAGCACCAATTTTCGCCCTTTGGTTTTTAAAGCTGCCGCAGTGCCTCGTTGATACGGTAAATTGTATCACCTCATCTTTTCACTTTTAATATTGCTCTGTATTGATACAGAGCATATTCGTCATAGTATGCAAAGAGGTCTGTCATCGACATGCACATCACAAATACACAACGCACATCTTCAGAATAAACAGCAACAATTTCATCAATAAATTCTTTAGTACACACTCCGTATAAAGTGCGACGCCTCCAGTTGGGCCCAAGGGCTTACAATCTGGAAACGGCCTTATATGTCCTCCTTGAATACACCAGGGCATTCTGGGACTTGTAGTGATTTTTACTCCTGAAGGACAAAAATGTAGTTGAGTCGGTGGTTGTAAGGCAGCAAGAAAGTTTATTGTGGGGATTTCCAGGGCATTCAAAGTTCAGTACACAACAAAGGCAGAAAGATACATCTCCAACATAAAGATGAAATCAGGATGAAATCAGGATAATGAGAATGACGTAACAAAACCTTTTTCAGTGTTCAGCTGTTCTGCTTCTCATACACTCATACCGAGGACTGCCCCGTGTGGTCAATTAACAGCAACACAAACAAACATAACAGCTGTGGTTTCTCTTTTGAAAGCAAACACTTCTTCACAGCACTGCTTCTTAACTTCAGCAAGTAAAAACTCAGTGAAACACAGAATTAGCTTTCTTCAGCTCAAAGCAGGAACTGCCCCTTATTTCCTATAGGGTTTCACAGATTCTCAGTTCCTATTCAACACTGCAGAATCTTTTCTTAAAGATAAAGAACAGTCCATTGGAATGGAAATACATTCACAATTAGGCAAACACGAATCTACTTGCATTCCTTCAATAGCATCAGGGCAAACAGTATCTCTCTAAGGATTAAAAGCCTTCTCAAGCTTTCTCTCTTTCAAGAACTCCTGAAATTGGTTCCACAACAATTCAGCCTGTGCAGGCACCTTTACATTAGGGGAGTGAACCTTTTCCTCAGAACACAGTTTTAATGCTTCTAGCTTTGACGTTTCAAAGGCTGTGCTTTTATCAGGGCTATGGCTTTTATCATATGAAAAGCTCTCTACCCACTTCTTAACAGTAGAAGGTGAGGACTCGGCTTCCTGCCCTTTAAAACTGGCAAATTGTCTCTCTGCTGAATCAGTAATGAAACTGCTGGCTTTACCTTGGGGATGTTTCCTCAGACAAATGCTGCTTTCTTTCCTCCTGGGTTCCTCCAGACTTTGAAATGCAGCCTCCTTATGTCCTTCTCCAGTCCTTCTGAGGTAGCTGCTTTCTTGGGAGATTTCCTCTGGCTTTCTCCTCCAGCTAAGCACAGCTTCAGCTTCTTTCTCTCCTCTCTCACCTTTCCAACTCCAACAGCTGTTCCTGTTCCTTTCTCCACGTCCACCTCTCCTCCATTCACCTGTGCCTCTGCCTTCTGTTGCTGTCTCCGTATCTGTACCTCCTGTGCCTGTCTGTGTTCCTTGAGTCAGTGCTTCTTCCCTTGACTCTCTCTCTGTTCTTCTGTTTCTGTTTCTTGTCTATCTTGCTTTGCTCTGCTCGTGGTTTTAAACACTGCTGCCTGCTGGGCAGTCCCTGTTCTCTGCACCTGTGTGACCAATCAGCAGGGAAGCCTGTCTCCACCTCTGAGCTAGGGCGTGGCCTGACTTTAGCAAGGAGCTGACTTTTCCTCTGATCTGACTTGTAATTCCCCTGCACGTGTGCACTGCCATTCACTTCAAAGGGGAATTCAGGATTTTCATCAAGTTCCATATCTTCCAGAGAGCTTTCATCACTACAAAAGGCACTACGACGTATTGTCAGTTGTAGCGGAAACATCTTTTGTTTGCAAAGATTTCTTTACTCCCCACACACACTCCAAAGACAAGACAAGTCATCGTTCTTTTTTCCTGCATATGTGCCTATCTGTACGCTTTAGCCTTCATCGCATCCTATATGAAGAAAAGGCGGAGTTGCAAATCGAACATGGGGTCTTTTATTAGACACATAGAGATGACTATGCTTGTACATAGTTTGCACACGGTTTGGTATTATATTGCACTGTTTATTCTACATTTAATATGATGTTCCTTGTAAATAAGTTCTGTTATATCTCAATGTTCCATGTAAAACAAACTTGCTTTGTTAATTGTTGTTAACTGTAAACCGCAACTGAACTTTGGAAGATGCGGTATAGAAATGTGAATAAAATAAATAAATAAATAAATATCATGGTCATCAAGCACATTGACAAGGATATTCCCTCCCCTCTACAGTCCCCATAGAGAATAATGGGGAAGTAACTAACTGCCGAGCGCTATCCCCTCCATGCCTTTTCAGGTGACCCCCCGCAACGGCAAACACTGACAGATCCAGAAAGGCCCCCCAGCCTCCCCACCAACCGCACTCTCGACCCCCGAACCCCGCCAGGAGCCAGCAGACGCCACAGACTGTGATAAGGAAGCTTATCATAGCTCAGGAAGGAGCTATAGAAAAGGTGAAGTGACTCTGAATAAGCAACCTGTCAGTTCTGGTAGAAATAAGAAAACAGAATTTTCCCATAAAAAAGACTACCAGTCCCAGAATGCACCAGGTTTCCAACAGCCATTAGAGGAGCTGAAGTGGGGAAACGTGTGTTCAATCAGGAGGGCTATGAGGTAATCCCTAAGCACTCATCTCAAAGGGCAGGGCCTGATTCAGCACAGCTGCGCTGTGTTAGGGAGGAGCACTCATCAAGGCAGAATAAGAGTAGAGTTTATTCTACAGATGACCATCTTCATGATCACCTTGGATATCCAGAGAATTGTCCTCAGTATCCTGAGAATCAGCTTGAGTTGATCATCAGTTTCATCTGAAGGATCATCAGAAGCAGAAGCCAAACCGGACGGACAGAGAGGGAAAGAGACCCTTTGGAAGAAGGAAGAGAAAAGCCTTTGAGAGGTCTAGAAGAGTCCAAAGCAGTACGTATACTGGGAGGTATTCCAAGGGCCAGCATACACCATTGGACTGGAGAAAGCCAGAGGAATGATGCTGCAGAGCTAGGAATCACCAGAGGCTACCTGTGAGGGAGACGGCTGCACGTGGAAGGGACCCTAAGACCTGTGCCAGAAGGTATGTGAAGAGAGATCCAGTATCCAGGGATCTGGATTGGAAGGCTGGACATAAGAACTGGACTACATACTGGCCAGGCTATATAGTGGAGTGGCCTAGTGTTTGGGGCAAGGTACTTCAGGCCGGAAGGTCGGGGGTTCAAATCCCACTAGAGGACAGCAACCTTGGGCCGGAAGGACTGGGGTTTCTAGTCCCACAGGTGCTGCTTGTGGTCTTGGGCAAGCCACTTAACCCTCCATAGCCCATGTTCCCTGTAAAATAGTTATCTCCAAGTTATAATGCCCTGTTCAATGTAATTTCAGTTTGTTCAATGTAAACCGCACTGATGCAGAATAGCGCGGTATACAAGAGAATGTAAATAAATAAAATAAAATAAATAAATATAGAGAGGAACTCTAGCAGCAATGGAAGCTCAGGTATGAACACTGATCTATGCCCTAGCTATAACCTTGAAAGACAGCAGGGAAACAAGTATTCTCCTGAAAATGCTCCATTGAGAGATTCATCTGTGCAAATCCATGATATTGAACCCATGCTTGTTGAACAAGGGGGAATAATAGCAGATGAGGATCCTGTTTATATGGACTGCTCTCTATCTAAACTCCGTTGGTAACTTTCTGTTATAAAGTACAGCAACCATCACAAAGAAATACAAATTTGTTCTTTAATCTACTCAGAAAAGCTCCTGAAGCAGGATTTGACCCACACAGTGGAAGGCAAGCCAACTAAGGGGTTTCAGCTGGTGACTGCTAGCAATTAAGCCTTACCTAATTGCTTGTGAGCTAGGAAGAGAATCACTTCTGTATCTATGTGGGAAGTAATCAGAAGTTAATCTGAAAAGAACAGTTTGTTTCTTGCTTTGTGGCTTTTCATTTGTTGTTTTCCTGATTTTGACTTTGTTTTTCCAAGTTAACACTGAAAGCAAGTTACCTGATTTTATGTGCTACCAAGCATATCTGTGTTGGGAGAAATAACCCCATAAATAAATATCTTATTGGCTTTACCCAAGAGCACAACTAAATTATTGTCAGCAACTGTGTCTGGTGTGAATGAACTACATTGCCCACAATACCTTGCAAATCATATAGATATATGCACTTGACAAGACTGTGAAGATTCTCACCCAGGCAGCCGTCTGACAAGACTTAGCAGATAGAACAGAGGGAATCACAGGGACCAGGGAAGCAAAAAGCTGCTGCGGTTTTTTCCCCTCCACCACCCCCTTCCCCCCAACAGGAAAAGCAAATGTGGAAGGAACCCCTGAGGATAAAATAATGGGAAACCCTTCCCCCTGAACCGCAGAAGACTTACCAGCTCGACGAGCGCCCCCTCCTTTCCAGTGGAAAATGGCAACAGCTGGAAACCATGCTTAACAGTGGCCGCGGCTCCAGCAGGGAGGGAGTTCCCGCGAGCCGGGCCCCCACCAGAACCCCACCGGGGCTGTTGTGCAGCACCGCGGGAAACAGCCGGGACAGCAGTCCGACCCTCAGAGGGGCTGCACGGCAGCCCAGGCACATCAAACAAGCAAACAGAGGCAAGGGAAGAAAGCGGTACTTTTAAAGAGCCCGCCAAAACAGGAGCAGAGTCAGCCAATCCCAGCTGCCCAAAACGGCTGTCAGTCCTGCAGGGGCAGGACTTTGCCAAACCGGAAGTCCCGCACTGGAACACCGAGGGGCCATCTCTACTGCAGACTAAAGTATCAGTCGGTAGCAGATTACCAACAGGCAACGGCTCCAGTCTTCCCTCCTCTCCAGCAGATGAAATCCTGGAATCCAAGGCAAAAGGACCCACAGCAGCTCCTCCAATGTCAGCAAGATGGTAAGTAACTGGAATTAAAGGATTACCATCCCACCACTTGTAGTCCGTATATGTTGTTCTTGCACTGCAGCAGCAGCCACCAAAGGCACGCCAGGCCCCTCATCTCCACCAACCTCCGTAGAAGACAACACAGAAGGTGTAGAGGATCCCTCCAGGGCTCCCCCAGGACCGGGAGCACTCCGAACCACCGCCATAAGGGGCTGCCAACAATCTTGATTGGCAAAGACCTCCTTCAGGGAACCACAGCCACAACCACGAAGATAGGCAATCCATCTCTGCTTCCGATGAAGGATCCCCTCCAACCTCTTCACCTCCCCTCGGAGGCCAGGTAGAGTAGCCAGGGAAGAAGGATCCCGACAGAGACTCTCCAGGAGGCGATGACGGTCCAGGAGATCCACAACTTCAGCTTCCAGACCCTTCAACAGGCGGACAGAGGCAACGACCTCCTCAGGCAAGACAGCAAGTGCAGGGAAACACTCCCCTGACCCATCCTCATCCTCGCTGCTGGAGGAAACATCCTCTAGGGCCCAAGGAGGAAAGACAGGTCCCACACCAACGGTAGGGGGAATCACAGGGGGCCCACGCAAGGACCTCCCCTGCCCCCCATCCGGCTCCAGGGCTTGCAGGGCCCCAGGCAGCACCTCCACAGAGGCTCCTGGGACAGGCAACTAGGATTGCCAACCGGCCGGTTTTCAGCCAGCCTGGTTGGTTTTTCCATGACCAGGCTGGCAGCCGGTGCAGATGTGAAACCGGCCCTTGAAAAGCTGTTTTTTTTGCTCTGGCCGCAAGATCGGGAACGGCCAGAGCAAAAAAATGGCTTTTCTTCTGACCCGAAGTCTGTGGAGTTTAAAAAACAGAAAACCCAGGGCCAGCCCGCACTCCGGAGGGCTTCAGAGGGAGCCAGGGAAGCCCGCGTGAGGCCCCGGCTCCCTCTGTACAACCGCCAGCATGAAGATCCTTTTCCTTCACACTGGCGGCTGTTTCTGTGAAGCCGCGATTGCTGGGAAAGGTTAAAGGCAATGGTTAAAGGATCTTCATGCTGGTGGTTGTACAGAGGGGGCCGGGGCCTCGCACGGGCTTCCCCGGCTCCCTCTGAAGCCCCTCAGACAGCCACGGTGCTGGTCGGAGGGGAGGCCAAGGACTACAAATGGGCTATGATGGGGGGTGGGGGGGGAACCTGGACTACAAATGGGCTGTGATGGGGGAGGGGAACCTGGACTGGAAATGAGCTATGGGGGGGGGGGGAACTTGGACTGGAAATGGGCTAGGGGGGGAATATGGACTGGAAATGGGCTGTGATTAGGGGGGCTAGGACTGCAAATGGGCTGTGATTGGGGGGGGGGGAAGGGCTAGGACTGGAAATGACTTGTGATGTGAGGGCTAGCACTGAAAATGGGCTGATAGGGGCTAGAATAGGACTGGAAGTGGGCTGACGAGGGGGCTAGGATTGGAAATTGGCTGATGGGGGAGCTTGAAGTGGAAATTGGCTGATGGGGGGCTGGAACAGGACTGGAAATGGGCCAATGGGGGCTGGAATAGGACTGGAAGTATGCTGATGTGGGGGCTAGGATTGGAAATTGGCTGATGGGGGAGCTTGGAGTGGAAATTGGTTGATGGGGGCTAGAATGGAACTGGAAAAGAGCATATGTGGGGCTAGGATGGGAAATGGGCTGATGAAGAGCTGGAATAGGACTGGAAATGGACTGATGTGGGGGCATGGGAGAATGGGACTAGAAGGAAGCGGATGCTGGGTAGGTCTAGAACTATAAGGGAGCTGATTTTGGGGGAGGACTAGAAGGGGATGGGGATGGGGCATGAGAATGGAGAGGGGAAGAGATATTTTGTGTGGAAGAAAAGTCTACGATGGGCCGGGTATTGGGAGAGTAAAAGGGGACTGAGAATGGAAGGGTGAAATATAAGTGGATGATAAAGGAATAAGGAAAGAAATGGGGAAAAGAGCAAAAGGGAAACGATCAGTATGTTAAAGCAGATATAGAGAGAGAATGGAAAACATCTAAAAGAGAAGAAAGGACAACTGAATAGCTCACAGAAGACACGAAGAAACCAGAAGAAAGTGACTGGAGCAATTGCAACTGAAAAATAAAATGCCCAAACAGAAGGTAGAAAAATACCTCTTATTTTGAATTTATTAACTGGAATATGTCTGGTCTGAGAAGTGTGTATTGCTAACATCTTTGCGTTTTTCTTTAGTGCAAGAGGAAATTACTTTATGGTTTTATTTCTCCAGTGTTGTACATTTCATGTTTGGCTTTTGGGGTTCCCAGTTTAATTATTATCTGACCAAGGAAGTTAGCCTACACTTTTCCTCGGTAATTTGTGTGGGTGGGGCTAGGGCGGGGCAGGGGTGGGACTAGGAGCGGAAAATGGGTGGGGCATAGCAAGCCACAGGTGTCGGGTTTTTCTCGGTGAAAAAGTTGGCAACCCTACAGGCAACCCTGCTCCTGCCACTTCCAGAACGGAGGCAGCCCCAGCCAAGGAGCCACCTCCAGCCTCCCCCACAGCACTCCCCCACTGGGGAGCCTGCTTGGAGGCACCCTGCACAGGCAGACCTTGTGCAGGCAGGGACCCACCCAGCCAGGTAGGCCCAGAAGCCTGGGCCTCTCCCCCCGGAGGCCCAGGACCATGCAGCATGGTCGGGCTAGACCAGAACCCCAGCCACCTGAGGAGAGCCTCCGAACTAACCTCCTACACCTACAGTGGCTGGGGAGTGACTGGATTACCGGCTGCTGGCACCAGACTTGCCCTCCAATGGATACTCATTAAAGGATTTAAAGTGTACTCATTCCAATTACATTGACGAAAAATAACAATACAGGACTCTTTCGAGGCCCTGTAATTGGAATGAGTACACTTTGGATCCTTTAAAGAGGATCCATTGGAGGGCAAGTCTGGTGCCAGCATTCGTGGTAATTTCAGTCAGTTGCTGTTTGGCTGCCATTGTGGAAGGACCTTGTTCTGGGAGCTCCTGCCTGGGGGTGGAGTACTACCTTTGCCTGAGCCTGGATGTTGGGGCCTGGGCCGCCTCCGGCAGGAGAGGCCCAGGCCCAGGGGCCTAGTAGGCCTCCTTCGGTGGAGGTGGTGATGGAGCCTGGGGCTTTCCTGCAGCTGCTGCTCCAGGAGAGGGGCCCCCCCCAGCAGCCCAGGTAGGACTGCACAGGGCCAGGAAGGAGGAACCCACACGCCCGGGGTGTTGGATCAGCTGCCCCCCAGAGAGGGCTCGTTTCACTGTCCTGGGCTGGGTGTGGAGGCCGGGTGGCGGCAGGGGGAGGCCCTGGAGCTCTTCAGTGAGCCCCCGGGGCAGTGCTGGTGGTGGTGGGGTTCCCCCTCCACCTTGGGTCTTGGAGGAGGCCTCTACCTCCTCCAGTGAGGATGAGGTTGGAGGGATGGGCCCACCACCCTTCCTGGGGCCTGCAAGGGCTCCAGAGGAAGTGGTGGCGGCTGTGCGGATGCTTCGGGGCCTCCAGGAGGAGGCGACCCTGCTGCAGGCCCGGTGCTCCCACCTGGAAAGCTTGTCGGTCACCGTCCCAGCGGAGGACTGGGTGGCCTACCGGGGGCAAGTTAAGGATGTGAAGCGGGCCTTGAAGGCCAAGAGCTGGTGGATCGCTTACCTGAAGAACCAGGGTTGTGAGTCCCTCACCGAAGTTTATTGAAATCGAGATCGATGGGCCGCCATCACCACTGCAGTCCAGGGGGGGCCCTCGGGGGTGGGAAGGCCGGCCGGGGCCTAGTAGCCACCTCTGGAGTTCCAGGCTGGCGTGGGGAGAGCAATAAGAAATGTACAGAAACCGGTTGAACAACTGTTTTATTGGAAGCGACTTACTCGAGGGTGGCTGGAGACCGCAGGAGTATGGCTGCAGTTGGAGGATGCCGGGGAGGTGATGCCTTGTCTGCCGGATCCGCTGCTTCAAGATGGCGCCTCGGCATCTGGGGGCGGAGTCTCGGCCCGCCATGGTCTTCCGGAGGCTGTTGTAGCATCTGCAATGGCGGCACGGGTGATGGTGTCGGTATTGGGTATCAGTGGCCCAGGAAGAGAGAGGTGGCTGAGAGGAGATGGATCCCACCATCAGCGGGCAGTTTCGCCGCTGTTAACTGCCCTTCGAATACCAAATTGTGCTGCCGGGATTCCCCAAGATGGCCGCCGGGCCGGTTCTGGCGGTGACGTCACTCTGCCCAAAGTCAGCTCGACTGAGGGTGCTGCCCCAGTGGAGGAGGAGTCTGCAGGGCTTCCCCAAGCCCGAGTACATCTGCAAGATGGCCGCCAGAGGGTCAGTGATGTCACTTCTGGGCCAGCCTGGAAGTGTGGCGCCGGAGCCGAAGTTCGTCCAGCTTTGCCGCAGGGAGATCAGAGGGGGTCTGCGGAGGCCCTGGCTGGGCTCCCCCGAGGTTCCGGAGGTGGATTCCTGCCTCTGTTTCCAGATTCGCTCCAGACAGTGTTGTGGCAGCGTCTGAGATCGGCGGACATCATTCAAGATGGCCACCGCATTGCTGCTGTCACTCCCAGTGCAGTCCAGAACGGAGCTCCAGTTGGGGCTTGGAGGGATTTTTCTTGCAGGGGCACCCCTTTCCAGGCTGCTCTTCCGGCTCCTCGACGGCTGCAAGATGGCCGCCCGGCGTTTCAGGAAGTGGCTGTCCGGCACCGGATGGAGGCCAGGAAGGGGGAGGAGCTGGGTTGGAGCGGCCTCCCATTGGCTGAGGCCCCGTCGGGAGGCCGGAAGAGCAGTCCTGTGACGTCCATGATGGCTGGAGCGATGGAGCAGGATGCACGCGCCGCGGGATGCTGCCGGTCCATCCAGAGGCCCCCGCGGTTGGAGCAGCCTGGTCCTGCCACATCCCATGGTGCGGGGGGGGGGGTCAAGGGGGGCCTGGCTCACAGGAGGGAGACCCCCACTGGGGCCAGTGCTGAAGGCCTGCAGCTCACCAGATCCCATGGTGACCGTGGCACTGGCAGTAAGGTAGGACCTGGGGAAGGGGGGGGAGCGGGGGGGGTCGGGAGCCCCTGCCTTGCTGCCGGGTGCCCAGGAGAGGCAGGAGGCTGGTGGGGAGGCCGGAGGTTCAGTCATGGAGGTGGTTGGTGTCCCTTTGCAGGGGCAGGGGACCCCCATGGTCGGCGGAGAGAGGGAGGGGGATCGGAAGGCCCGTCCTCAGGGGTCTGTGGTAGGGGGGGCTGCGGTCACCTCTGGGGTGACTGGTGGGGATGGGGGACCACCTTCCAAGGAGGTGGAGGGTAGGATAGCGCCCGAGAGCCTGAAGCAAGGGGGGCCGCACGGCTCCCCAGTCCTTATTGTCGACACCCCGGAAGAGGTTTTGTGTAAGGGGATGCAGGGCAGGAGTGCGGGGGGGGGGGGGGGTTCATGAGTATACCCGGCCTCACGGAGGAACAACTCCACAACGCCCTTTTGTTGGCCTTGGAAACCCCGGAGGGGACTAGGGGGGTGTATGGAAAGCTTGGGGTCAGACAAGCCCCGACTGTACGACTGGATACGGTGGAGGGAGGGGAGCAGGGGATGCAAGGGGGAACTCCGGAGGGGGATCGGGGGAGTATCCCCGATTCTCTGATGGCCCAGCTGGTGGTCCCCAGTCCCACTGACTCCAAGTTGGTGGCGGCTGGGGACCCTGAGCTGCAGCAGGGGCCGGTTTCGCAGGTCACATAGGGGGATGGGAGGGGAACTGATAGGAGGGAGGAAGGGGGGGCCAGTCCCTCCCCGTACCTTTGCGGAGGCCCTGAGGGGGTCTGGTGGTATTGCAGGGACCTCTAGTGGGGTTGGCGGGAGGGGGGTTCCCCAGGGGAGGGGACACGTTGGAGGGGAAGAGAGTGGGGGGGGGGTCCGAGGGGCAGGGGGTGAGGTCCGACGGCACAATGTGGCACAGATCCGGTGGGCCAGGGAGGGGCCCCCTCTGGCCAGGGAAGATGTCCTGAGGATGGTCCTTGGGCTGGGGTTTCCCCCCAGGGATCTGTATGCCTTCATCCACATGAACACCACCATCGCACTGATGCAGCATAGCGCGGTATATAAGAGAATATAAATAAAATAAATAATAAATAGAGTATGATGTTAGTTTCATGCTGCAACGGGGGCTGGAGGTCTTCTGGGACCGATACCAGCAGCAGAAGGGGCAGGGCGGGTGGGCCAACTTTCGTGTTGTGCCTGTCTCTCGCCAGGGGGCGGTACCTGTGACCATCCTAGTAAGGAATCAGTTGCTCCAAGGGCAGGACATACAGTTTTGATTGTCGCACCACGCAGTGCTTCTCGCACCCCTGGTCAAGGGTGCTGGGCCCCTAGGGGTGTGGGATGGGTCATGGAAGGGTAGGATTCGTCTGCGTGAGGTGGGTAATGTCGTGCAGCATGTGCCCTCGGCCGGTTTCCTCGGTCGGGATCGCATCTTGTGCTACTACCCCGGGCAACCCCGCGAGTGACACCGCTGTGGCTCATTTCGGCATCTGAGCATGATCTGTCCCGAGCAGGTCTGCACCCGTTGTGGTGGACGAGGTCATGCCTCGGCCGGGTGTTTGCTCATCCGGTGCAACCTTTGCGGGGAGTTGGGCCACCCCTTTGCCCGCTGCCCCTCTGCGTCACACAATGGACCGGGGGGGGGGGGGATGTTGTTGCCCCATCTCGGGCTCCTGTGAGGGAGGAGGTTGTGGAATGCCCTCTCCCTCAGGAGGTGTCTGGGGGCCCTAGGGTGGAAGAGGCCATTGAGCCAAGGGAGCCACCCAGGGGAGGGGAAAAGGGGAGGATGGAGGAGAGGGTTGATGTGGTGGAGGGAGATGTGTCATGGCAGGATAGTGGGCTGCGGGTGGTGCTGCCTGAGGAGTGGACTACGGTCTCTCCTAAGCGTGGCAAGGCCAAGAAGAAGAGACGGGCGACATCCCCATTGTTGGATGCAGAGCCCGTGTTGGACATCAACCGTTTCATCTTCTTGGCCGACAATGCGGCTGAGGCTGATGAGGGACTGCCGTTGGAGGCAGGGCCCCCTGTGCAGTTTGAGGCGAAGCCGGCCCCTCTTCCTCAGCAGCTGCCTTTATAGTGCGGAAGGCGCGTCACAGTCAGGGTCCTCCAACGAGTGTGGATCCTGGCGCCCTGCTCCCGGTGGTAGACCTGGAGCGGCTGCCGGGGCGGGTGAGGGAGGACGGGATTTTGTCTCCACCGTTGGGTGCTGGGCCTCAGCAGGGGCCCCCTGCTAACCCAGCCATCCTGGCCTCCCCCAAGGGGGTGGACACTGTTCTGTTGTCAGAGTCTGTGTCCAGGGAGGGGGGGCACAGGTGGTGGACCCCACAGAGATCATTCCTCCGACCCCTGACCTGTCTGTGCCCCCTCGCTCCGTGGGGGCTGGGTTAGACCTTGCGACAGCTTTGCCTGGTGGTCCCGGGGGCACCAGCACCCCCTGGGGTGACAGGGTCGAGCAGGAGGAGGAGCAGATCCTCGAGGTGGTCGACGTGGACCCCGAGGAATTGCTCCAGCTTGCGGGCTTGTCCTGCAAGTGGGATTTTGGGGATCCAGGGGTTGGTGAGAAGAGGAGGAAAGGGAAACTGCAAACGACATAGGCATGGCGTGCACTCTTGCATTCTCGTGCGCCACTATCAATGTGGCCAGAATTTTGACGGACCAGGCGCGGGCTGCGGCCTATGATTTTCTTTCCACGAGTGGGCTGGATGTCATCTTTTTGCAGGAGACCAGGCTGACCTCGCTCACTAGCCTTCATCGGGCGAAGCGGGAGTGGAGGTGGGGTCCTTCGTACTGGTCACTTGCGGCCCAGCCCTACGCAGGAGTGGCGGTTTTGTTCACGTCCCACCTATTCCAGGTGCAGTATGTGTGGGAACTGGAGCAGGGCCGGTGTTTGCTCTTAGACGGCTGCTGCGGGCCCCATCGGTTTCGTTTCGTGGTGGTCTACGGCCCCCAGTCTAAGTTGGCATGGAAGACCCTGTTTCGGGTCATCCGCCCCTACTTACACACCTCCTGTTTGGTGGTCCTGGCAGGGGATTTTAACACCATCACCCTGTTGCAGGACCGAGGGGGGGAGCGTCGCTCACCTAGTTACGAGGGCCTCTTTTTGGCCGAGATGACCCGGACGGCTGACCTAGTGGACGTATACCACCGGGCCTTTCCACGGTCGCCGGGATTCACCTACTACCATGGGACCTGCAGGAGTCGTATCGATCGGATATACGTGAGTGCCCGGGTGGAGAGTGTTCCCCTCCGCAGTTGCAGGCGGTTGGCTTTTCGGACCACTGCTTCCTCTCCGTGTCCTTCTTGGCTAACCACGGGGAGCTCAGCAGGGGTCCTGGCCTGTGGCGACTGAATGTGCAGTTGTTGGCAACATCAGAGGTGGTCCAGGAGTTCTTGGCCTTTCTCGCAGACCAGGAGACCCTGTTGGGTATTTTTCCTTCCCGTGGTGCTTGATGGGATGAGGTGAAGATGCGTGCCCGCAAACTCTTCCGCTCCCGGGATACCTCCATTGCTCGGTCCCGCTACCTCACCTACACTGTCCTCCGGAGGTCGCTGGACCGTTTGGTATCCCGAGGGGCAGCGCGGGAGGAGGTAGAAGAGGTGCGAGTCCAGCTCCGTGGCCTGCTTTATGATCGCCAAGCCTCCGTTTGCTTTGAGGGGGCGGCTGGTAGGGTTGCCACTCCAGACCCTTTCCTGAATTGCAGGGAGAGGGTTCGGCGTCGGGAGGTAATGGCCCTGCGGGGCGAGGACGGTACCCTTCATACCTCCCAGGAGGACCTTTTGCGGATGGTGGGGGAATACTTCTCGGACCTCTTTGGGGATTGCCCTGTGGACCTCACCCAGATCCGAGTACACCTGGGCCTTCCCCCGGTGTATTCGGCTGTGGTTCAGGCACAGGTTGATGCACTCGCTGCTCCAATTCAGCAGGTGGAGGTGGAAAGGGTGATTCGTGCCATGCCGTTGGGGAAGGTGCCTGGGCGTGATGGACTCCCAGTGGAGTTCTATCGCACTTTCATCTCCCAGCTGGCCCCCTTCCTGACCTCCCTGTTTCAGGAGATCATGGACACAGGGTTTCTCCCGCGGTCATTCCTGCTGCTGCTCTCCAAGGGGAAGGATGATAGCTCCTTGGACTTTTGGCGGCCGCTCTCTCTTCTGAACGCGGACCGGAAGATCCTGGCCAAGTGTTTGGCCAATCGACTGGTGGAGGTGTCGGGCGTTTTGCTGTCCCCTTCCCAGTATTGTTCCGTTCGGGGGAGAGGGGTTCTGGACGCTGTCGCCACAGTCCGGGAGATGGTGGAGAGAGGCCGGTCGCTCCAACGGGACCATTGGATGGTCTCCTTGGACCAGTCCAAGGCCTTTGATCGAGTCAGTCACCGGTACCTGTGGATGGTGCTCCAGCACTTCGGCCTCCCCGCGGGTTTCCTCTTCGTCTTGCTGGCGCTGTACCGAGGGGGGGGGGTGAGCTTCCCGTTTATTAACGGGTGGCTCGGACGGCTGTTTTGTGTCGCCTCGGGGGTACGGCAGGGGTGCCCTTTGAGCCCCCTGCTGTATGTCTTCTCCCTCGACCCCTTCCTCCGGAGATTGTCCTCAGGTGGGTTGCGGGGCCTGGAGGCGCCTGGTGCGCCCCCAGTGACTGTCGTTGCCTATGCTGACGACATCTCAGTTTACGTGGATGGCACTGAAGGGGTAGAGGTCCTGCAGGAGGCCGTGGAGGAGTACTCGGAGGTGGCCCATTCTGTTGTCAACCACAGCAAGTGCCAGACGCTGTGGTTGGGACCCTCGGAGGCCTCCCCGCCTTCCTGCGCCCCCTTTCCTCCTCCCGTGGGGGAGGTCCGCATTTTGGGCCTCGTCTTCGGATCGGAGGACTGTGCGGTGTCCAATTGGGATCATTGTATTGAGACTGCACGGTGTCGGGTGCTGCGGTGGAGGGGGTGGAAGTGTACGTTCGAAGAGAAGATCAAACTCCTCGGGACGTTTCTGCTTCCCCTCTTTCTGCACGTGGCCACGGTCTTCATTCTTCCGTCGTCCCGTCAGGCGTCTGTTAGTGGTCTTTTTCTGTTTTCTGTGGGGCAACCGCCTGAACCCTGTCCAGCGCAACATCGTTTGCCTGAATCGGGCACAGGGTGGTTTAGGTATGTTGCACCCCCTTGTCTTCCTGTCAGTCTTGTCTATGGCGTTTCACTTGGATAGGATGCGGGAGGGGGGTGGGGTTTGGTGGGTGGCCTCCTATCGGGGGTGGTTCTCCCGCTTCTGGGAGCAGTGGGAGGGGGCGTCCTCGGTCCCACGTGTGCGTCGGAGTGGGGAACAGGCCCCATCGTACGTTTTTGCGATGGTGGGGCTCATTCGGCGGTGGGGGGTGACCGACCCGCTCGCCCAGTCCTTGGGGCGAAAGGATAGTACCGGATGGTACTCACCTCCCACTTTCAACCAAGGTGGGCCCTGCGGGACTGTCCAGCGGATGTGATGCAGCGGGGCCTTCGGCAGTTGAACTCCCCTCGGCTGCCGAAGAAGGTTCGGGATGTGGCCTGGTTGTCTTTCCACAGGCGTTTGTACGTGAGGGACAACCTCAAGTACAGGTCACAGGCTGAGCGGGGCTGTCCGAGGGCAGGGTGTGAAGGGCAGACAGAGACCATGGACCATTTCCTCCGGCAGTGCCCCTTTAATGTGGCGGCCTGCCGGTTGGTGTCCGCTGCTCTTCACCTGCGTGATCTTTCCCTCCTTACGTATGCGGAGTGGGTGTACGGGGCCTGGTCCTTTCCTCTAAGGCAGGACTCCGGGACCCTCTACCTCGTCACAGCTGTAGTGCGCTACCACCTGTGGCAAGCGCGCTGTCATGTCTCGGCCCGGGGGTTGGTCTTGCCCCTCGACAAGGTGGTGCGGGACATTCTGGAGGAAGTGTCCAGCATGGTGCAACGCGAAAGGCGGGTGGTGGAGGCCCATCGTTGGGAGTCTCTGTGGCGTCACCTCACCCTCCGCCCCCCGTGAGGGGGAGGGTTGCCCTGGGGTTTACTTGTTAGGGCTTTGGGGTTTTTCTCCCGGTGGATAGGGAGGGGAAACCTGGGGGGGGGGGTGATGGTACTGCAGCTTTCAAGGGAGGTTTGGCCACTCTTCCGCTCTCCCTCTCCTCTCGGGGCATGGGTTTAAAAGTCACTCTGTCGCTCATTTCAGGAGTGCCGAAGTTTCCTTGTTCTTGTGTGCATCCCGCTCTGCTGTCTGGCGTTGCAGGGCAGCACTGTGTTTTGTTCTTTTTATGGTTTGGTATTGTTTCTTTGGTTTCTTTTGGTGGACTTTTGTTGGGGAAGGGCCAGATGTTGCCTTTATGTTTTTGTTTGGGGGGGTGGGTGGTTTTCATATTAGTAAGGGGATGTGGGTTTTTCTTTTGATGTTTTTCTTTGTGGGGTGGATGGGGATGGGGCAGGGATTGGGGTGGGGGGGGGGGGAGCTGCTGCTCCTTATTAGGGGCGGGGGTGGGGATGGTGGATTATGTATTTTGGGTTATCATGCTGGTGCGGGGGTATCGGGCATGGTGGGGGGGGGGGGGGTTGGCAGTCCCCAACCGTTGGATACTATGGACATGGACATGAACATTGCCTGGACTGGTATGGGTTGTTGTCAGGGGGAGGGGGGGCACGTGGGCTGGTTGCTGTGTTTGGTGGTGGGTTTGGGGAGGTGGGTCATGGGGGGGTTCAGTTTCCTGTTTGTGCTCTGTCGGGGTGGGTGGGGGTTTTGGGGGTGTGGGTCTTGTTTGGGTTACCTGTTTTTGCTTTTTGTATGTATTTTGTTGCTTGTTTCTAATAAATCAAAATTTCCACCCAGAAGTGTGGAGAAAGCCGCGATTCTGCCTCTGCCCTGCCGAAGGAGCACCGGCGGCGGTCTGCAGAGGCTTTGCTGGACCTCCCCCGACAGTCTTCCACAGGAGGGGTCCCTCGAGTTGGGGATATGCTTCCGGATGGGTTTTCACAGCGTCGGGGGATCAACGGACTCTGTGCTGGATCTTCACCGAGTTCTTTCTGCCGCATCCACTACTGGATGTTCAGTGAGGACTTGGGGTGGGGAGGCTGTTTTGGGTACAGATTCCCCTGTCTTGGCTGCCCTTCCGGCTCCTAGACGGCTGCAGGATGGCCGCCCATTGTTTCCAGAGGTGGCTGTCTGGCGTCAGAAGGGAGCCAGGAAGGGGAAGGAGGAGGGTCAGCATAGTCTCCCTTTGGCTCGGGTCCCGTGGGGGGGCCGGAAGAATGCTCACCCATTATCTTTGGCGGGTATGGTAGCAGAGCGGGATGCACGGGCTTCTCTGCAGTCTTCGTCTCTTCAGCAGCCCATGCAATTGGGAAAACAGCTTTCTACTCCGGATGCTGCAGGAAGGGCCGAGGGGGGCCTGGCTCGCGGGGGGGGGGGGGGGGGGGACTGTCTCCCCGCCACTGGAGTCTTGGCTGCTGGACTACAAGTTTCTGATCTCTGTGCTGCTGTTGGCACCGGCAATGAGGTAAGAACTGGGATTGGTGGAGGGCAGCAGGGAGGGGGTCTTGGGGGTTTGCCCTTGTCATCTGGAGCACCTGTACTGGTGTTACAGGGTCCTGCTTTGCTGGAGGGAGGTTCTGCCTTATTGCCGGGAGCCCTGCAAAAGGGAGCAGAGGTTGGTGAACTGGGTGGAGGCTCTGTACCTGGGGCGTCCGCTGCTCTTGTTCTGGAGCACAGGACTCCCGTGGTTGTAGGGGAGCAGGAGGGAGAGGGGAAGATTGGCTCTCCAGTGGGAGGGGGCAGTGGTTGTCTCAGGTGGGGAACGGGAGCCACTGTCTGAGGGGATGGGGGATGGGATAGCGCCTGGGAGCCCCAGGAAGGGGGAGGGACCGTATAGCTCCCCAGTCCTGGTGGCCGAGACACAGGAAGGGGTGGCGGGTGTGGGAATACAGGATAAGGGTGTTGGGGGGTTCCCTGGTATGCCTAACATCACAGAGGAACAATTGCATGATGCCCTTCTGTTAGCTCTCGAAACCCCGGAAGGCCCTAGAGGGGCTTTTGCGGCACTTCGGGGGGACAGGTTATGGAGGTCCCATCGGCTAGGATGGAGGGAGGGGAACCGGAGTGGACAGGGGGCGCCTCGGAGGGCGGAAAGGGGAGCATCCCTGATTCTCTCCTGGCGGAGATGGAGCTCCCCGATCCCACTGTCACTCCCTTGGCGGCAGCTGGGGATCCTGAGCCACAACAGCGGCCTCTCTCGCAGGCTGTTGAGGGAGAAGGGAGGGGAGTTGAGGGGCTGGAGGCAGGGGGGTCGGTTCCTCCTCGTACTTTCGCAGAGGCCCTGAGGGGGTCTGGTGCTGGTACCGGGACCTCTGGTGGAGCAGGGAGGAGGGGGGTTCCCCAAGAGAGGGGTCCTGTGGGCGGGGGTGGAAGTGGGGGGGTTCCGAGGGGTAAGGGGTGAGGTTCGACGGTGCAAAGTGGCGCAGATCCGGTGGGCCGGGGAGGGGCCCCCTCCGGCCAGGGAAAATGTCTTGAGGATGGTCCTTGGGCTGGGGTTTCTCCCGGGAGATCTCTATGCCTTCATCCACATGAACAACACCATCGAGTATGATGTTAGTTTCATGCTGAGACAGGGGCTGGAGATTTTCTGGGACCGATACCAGCAACAGAGGGGGCAGGGTGGGTGGGCCGACTTTCGTGTTGTGCCTATCTCTTGCCAGGGGGCGGTACCTGTGACCATCCTGGTTAGGAATGAGTCGCTCCCAGGGCAGGACATCCAGTTTTGGTTGTCGCGTCATGCGGTGCTTCTCGCACCCCTGGTTAAGGGCGCTGGGCCCCTAGGGCTGTGGGACGGGTCGTGGAAGGGTAAGATCCGTTTGAGTGAGGTGGGAAATGTCGTGCATCACGTGCCCTTGGCCGGTTTCCTCGGTCGGGATTGCATCTTGTGCTACTACCCCGGGCAACCTCACGAGTGTCACCGCTGTGGCTCATTCAGGCATCTGAGCATGACCTGTCCCGAGCAGGTCTGCACCCGTTGTGGTGGACGGGGTCACGCCTCAGCCGGGTGTTTGCTCATCAGGTGCAACCTTTGTGGGGAGTTGGGCCACCCCTTTGCCCGCTGCCCCTCTGCCCCTCCGCATCACACATTGGACCGGGGGGGGATGTCGTCGCCCCACCTCGGGCTCCTATGCGGGAGGAGGGTGTGGAGGACCCTCTCCCGCAGGAGGAGTCCGGGGGCCCTAGGGTGGAGGAGGCCATTGAGCCGAGGGAGCCACCAGGGGGAGGGGATTTGGGTAGGATGGAGGAGAGGGTTAATGTGGTGGAGGTAGATGTTTCACGACAGGATAGGGGGTCGCGGGTGGTGCCACCTCAGGAATGGACTACTGTCCCTCCTAAGGACGGCAAGGCCTAAAGGAAGAAACGGGAGACATCCCCATTGTTGGATGAAGAGCCCGTGTTGGACATCAACCGTTTCATCTTCTGGGCTGCTAATGCGGCTGAGGCAGGTGAGGGCCTGCCTGTGGAGGCAGGGCCCCCTGTGCGGCGCCCGGTGCGGTTAGCAGTGGAGGCGGCCCCTCTTCCTCAGCGGTGGCCTCCGAAAATACCGAAGGCGCGCCGCAGTCAGGGTCCTCCAAAAAGTGTGGATACTGGCGCCCGGCTTCCGGTGGTAGCCCTGGAGAGGCTGCCGGGACGGGTGAGGGAGGACGGGCTTTTGCCTCCGCAGTTGGGTGCTGGGCCTTTGCAGGTGCCCCCTGCTGACCCGGCCGTCCTGGCCTCCCCCGCGGGGGTGGGCACTGTTCTGTTGTCTCAGTCTCTGTCCGGGGAGGGGGGGCAGCACCGGTGGTAGACCCCACAGGGGAGATCATTCCTCCGACCCCTGTCGGTGCCCCCTCGCCCCGTGGGGGCTGGGTTAGCCCTTGCGACAGCTTTGCTTGGTGGTCCCGGGGGCACCAGCACACCCTGGGGTGACAGGGTCGGGCAGGAGGAGGAGATCCTCGAGGTGGTCGACGTGGACCACGAGGAGTTGCTCCAGCTTGCGGGCTTGTCCTGCAAGCGGGATTCTGGGGATCCAGGGGTTGATGAGAAGAGGAGGAAAGGGACACTGCACACGACATAGGCATGGCGTGCACTCCTGCGTTCTCCTGCGCCACTATCAATGTGGCCAGCATTTTGACGGACCAGGCGTGGGCTGCGGCCTATGATTTTCTTTCCACGAGTGGGCTGGATGTCATCTTTTTGCAGGAGACCAGGCTCACCTCGCTCGCTAGCCTTCATCGGGCGAAGCGGGAGTGGAGGTGGGGTCCTTCGTACTGGTCACTTGCGGCCCAGCCCTACGCAAGAGTGGCAGTTTTGTTCACGTCTCACCTATTTCAGGTGCAGTATGTGTGGGAACTGGAGCAGGGCCGGTGTTTGCTCTTAGACGGCTGCTGCGGGCCCCATCGGTTTCGTTTCATGGTGGCCTACGGCCCCCAGTCTAAGTTGGCGCGGAAGACCCTTTTTCGGGTCATCCGCCCCTACTTACACACCTCCCGTTTGATGGTCCTCGCAGGGGATTTTAACACCACCACCCTGTTGCAGGACCGAGGGGGGGAGCGTTGCCCACCCAGTTATGAAGGCCTCTTTTTGGCTGAGATGACCCGGACGGCTGACCTAGTGGATGTATACCACCGGGCCTTTCCACGTTCGCCGGGTTTCACCTACTACCATGGGACCTGCAGGAGTCGTATCGATCGGATATATGAGAGTGCCCGGGTGGAGTGTTCCCCTCCGCAATTGCAGGCGGTTGGCTTTTCGGACCACTGCGTCCTCTCCGTGTCCTTCTTGGCTAATCACGAGGAGCTCAGCAGGGGTCCTGGCCTGTGGCGACTGAATGTGCAGTTGTTGGCAACATCAGAGGTGGTCCAGGAGTTCTTGGCCTTTCTCGCAGACCAGGAGACCCTGTTGGGTATTTTTCCTTCCCGTGGTGCTTGGTGGGATGAGGTGAAGATGCATGCCCGCAAACTCTTCCGTTCCCGGGGTACCTCCATTGCTCGGTCCTGCTACCTCACCTACACTGTCCTCCGGAGGTCGCTGGACCGTTTGGTATCCCGAGGGGCAGCGCGGGAGGAGGTGGAGGAGGTGCGGGTCCAGCTCCATGGCCTGCTTTACAATCGCCACGCCTCCATTTGTTTCGAGGGGGCGGCCGGTAAGGTCGCAACCCCAGACCCCTTCCTGACTTGCAAGGAGAGGGTTCAGCATAGGGAGGTGATGGCCCTGCGGGGCGGGGACGGCACCCTTCATACCTCCCAGGAGGACCTTTTGCGGATGGTAGGGGAATACTTCTCGGACCTGTTTGGGGATCGCCCTGTGGACCTCACCCATATCCGAGAGTACCTGGGCCTTCCCCCGGTGTATTCGGCTGTGGTCCAGGCACAGGTTGATGCACTCGCTGCTCCGATTTAGCAGGTGGAGGTGGAGAGAGCGATTCGTGCCATGCCGTTGGGGAAGGTGCCTGGGCGTGATGGACTCCCGGTGGAGTTCTATCGCACTTTCATCTCCCAGCTGGCCCCCTTCCTGACCTCTCTGTTTCAAGAGATCATGGACACGGGGTTTCTCCCGCGGTCATTTCGCGAGTCTGTCCTGCTGCTGCTCTCCAAGGGGAAGGACGATAGCTCCTTGGACTTTTGGCGGCCGCTCTCTCTTCTGAACGCGGACCGGAAGATCCTGGCCAAGTGTTTGGCCAACCGACTGGTGGAGGTGTCGGGCGTTTTGCTGTCCCCTTCCCAGTATTGTTCCGTTCGGGGGAAGAGGGGTTCTGGACGCTATCGCCACAGTCCGGGAGGTGGTGGAGAGAGGCCGGTCGCTCCAACAAGACCATTGGTTGGTCTCCTTGGACCAGTCACCGGTACCTGTGGGTGGTGCTCCAGCACTTCGGCCTCCCCACAGGTTTCCTCTTCATCTTGCAGGCGCTGTACCGAGGGGGGGTGAGCTTCCCGTTTATTAACGGGTGGCTCGGACGGCCGTTTGGTGTCGCCTCAGGGGTGCGGCAAGGGTGCCCTTTGAGCCCCCTGCTGTATGTCTTCTCCCTCGACCCCTTCCTCCGGAGATTGTCCTCAGGTGGGTTACGGGGCCTGGAGGCGCCTGGTGCGCCCCCGGTGACTGTCGTTGCCTACGCTGACGACATCAGGGATATCACCCAATTTAGAAAGTCCATCAAGCACTACTTATTCACTCTGCACTTCAGGCTACCATACACCCAATAGAACCAGCCCCCACCTCACTCAGATAACTCCTACACATAACAACAACCCAAAACAAAAAATCAAAACGTAGTAACACTGTATTCTTGTCAAACTCAAATTTTGATGTAACCTATCTAATGTATATATAATTATGTATAATTATGTAGATAGTTATCCCCAGTTTACACCCAGTTTATCCTCCCTGTTATCTGTAAACCTAGATCAGTCATGTATTGACAGGTATATTGTTGTTCAATGTAAACCGCACTGATGATGAATAGTGCGGTATATAAAAAATGTTAAATAAATAAATAATAAATAAATAAATCTCAGTTTACGTGGACGGCATTGAGGGGGTAGAGGCCCTGCGGGAGGCCGTGGAGGAGTACTCGGAGGTAGCCCACTCTGTTGTCAACCACAGCAAGTGCCAGACGCTGTGTTTGGGCCCCTCGGAGGCCTCCCCGCCTTCCTGCGCCCCCTTTCCTTCTCCCGTGGGGGAGGTCCGCGTTTTGGGCCTCGTCTTCGGGTCAGAGGACTGTGCGGAGTCCAATTGGGATCGTTGTCTTGAGACTGCACAGTGTTGGGTGCTGCGGTGGAGGGGGTGGAGGTGTACGTTCGAGGAGAAGATCAAACTCCTCGGGACGTTTCTGCTTCCCCTCTTTCTGCACGTAGCCACGGTCTTCGTTCTTCCGTCGTCCCGTCAGGCGTCTGTCAGTGCCGTCTTTTTCTGTTTTCTGTGGGGTAACCGCCTGAACCCTGTCCAGCGCAACATCGCTTGCCTGGATCGGGCACAGGGCGGTTTGGGTATGTTGCACCCCCTTGTCTTCCTGTCAGTCTTGTCTATGGCGTTTCACTTAGGTAGGATGCGGGAAGGGGGTGGGGTTTGGTGGGTGGCCTCCTATCGGGGGTGGTTCTCCCACTTCTGGGAGCAGTGGGAGGGGGCTTCCTCGGTCCCTCGTGTGCGTCGGAGTGGGGAACAGGCCCCATCGTACGTTTTTACGATGGTGGGGCTCATTCGGCTGTGGGGGGTGACCGACCCGCTCGCCCAGTCCTTTGGGCGGAAAGGATTGTACCGGATGGTACTCACCTCCCACTTTCAACCACGGTGGGCCCTGCGGGACTGTCCGGCGGATGTGATGCAGCGGGGCCTTCGGCAGTTGAACTCCCCTCGGCTGCCGAAGAAGGTTCGGGATGTGGCCTGGTTGTCTTTCCACGGGCGTTTGTACGTGAGGGACAACCTCAAGTACAGGTCACAGGCCGAGCGGGGCTGTCCGAGGGCAGGGTGTGAAGGGCAGACGGAGACCATGGACCATTTCCTCCGGCAGTGCCCCTTTAACGTGGAGGCCTGCTGGTTGGTATCCGCTGCTCTTCACCTGCGTGATCTTTCCCTCCTCACGTATGCGGAGTGGGTGTACGGGGCCTGGTCCTTTCCTCTAAGGCAGGACTCCGGGACCCTCTACCTCATCACGGCCGTAGTACGCTACCACCTGTGGCAAGCGCGCTGTCATGTCTCGACCCGGGGGTTGGTCCTGCCCCTCGACGAGGTGGTGCGGGACATTTTGGAGGAAGTGTCCAGCATGGCGCAACACGAAAGGCGGGTGGTGGAGGCCCATCGTTGGGAGCGTCTGTGGTGTCACCTCACCCTCCCCCCGAGGGGGATAGGGGGTTTCCCTGGGGTTTCTTCCCTGTTAGGGATTTGGGGTTTGTTTTGTCTCCCGGGGGGGGGGGGATACAGGAGGGGGAGGGGTTTGTCCCTGGGGTTTATTCCTGGTTAGGGACTTGGGGTTGCTTTTCTCCCGGTGGGGGGGGGGTGGGGGGTGCGCTGGTGCTGTGGCAGTTTGACCGCTTGTCCGCTCTCCCTCTCTCCTTGGGGGATGGTTTCCCTGGAACAGGTGTGTTTGTTTTGTTTGTGTGCATCCCGCTCTGCTGTCTAGTATTGCAGGGCAGCATTGGGTTATGTTTTCTTTTGTTTTGGTTTGTATTTTTGGTTTTGTTTCTGGTGGGTTTTCGTTGGGGAAGGGCTCGAGTCGCCTGTATGTTTTTGTTTCGCGGGGTGGTGGGAGTGGGGGTTTTTGCTTTGGGGATGTTTGCTCTGTGGGGAGGGTGGGGATGGGGCAGGGATTGGGGTGGGGGGTGGAGGAGATGCTGCTCTTTCGTTGGGGCAGGGGTAGGGAAGGGGGAATATGTTTTGTGGGTGTGAGTGGGGGGGTTTGGCAGTCCTGATGGACATTCGGGACATTGGACATTACTTGGACTGCTGCGGGTTGCTGGTGGGGGGGGGGGGGGGGTTGGGACGGACATTGGACATTGTTTGGACTATTGCGGGTTGTTGTTGGGGGGAGTGGGCACGTGTGCTGGTTGCTGGGTTTGGTGGTGGGTTTGGGGAGGTGGGTCACGGGGGGGTGCAGTTTGCTTGTTTGTGCTATGTCGGAGTGGGTGGGGGTTTTGGGGGGTGTGGGTCTTGTTTGGGTTGCCTGTTTTTGATTTTTATATGTCTTTTTGTTGCTTGTGTATAATAAAACAAAATTTCCACTCAGTTGCTCTTCAGCAGTGGTAGAGTGAGGACCTATCCTGGAGAGCTCCTGCTAGGGGGAGGAGTCTCACTCAGTGCCTGGATGTCGGGTCCTGGGCCATCTCCAGCAGGAGAGGCCCAGGCCCAGAGGCCTACCAAGCCTGGTGGGCCTCCTTTGCTGCCGCCAGATGGGGAGGACGGAAGCCTGGTACAGCCGGTACCCCGGGAGGGGGACTCCCCAGGTAGAAATGCACATGGCCAGGGAAGAGGGACCCACATGCCCGGAGGCTTGGGCCCGCTACCCCAGGGGGAAGGCTCCTTTCTCCCTCCCAGGCAGGGTGTGGAGGCTGGGTGGAGGCAGGGAGAGACCCTGGGGAGACCTTGGAGGCCTGTCTCGTACGGTACTGGGGGAGGCGGGTTCCCCCCTCCACCTCGGGTCCTGGAGGAGGCCTCTACCTCCTCCAGTGAGGATGAGGACGGAGGGTCGGGCCTGCCTTCCTTCCAGCAACCAGCTAGGGCCCCGGACGAGATCGTGGCGGCGGTACGGCGGCTCCGGGGTCTCCAGGAGGAGGCGGCCCAGCTGCAAGCCCAGCTCTCCCACCTGGAGAGCCTGCAGGCCACCATTCCCGGTGAGGAGTGGGGAGCTTATCAGACCTATCGGAAGGGGGTGAAGCGGGCCTTGAAGGGCAAGTATCAGGAAATAGTGTATTTCAAAAGCCAGGGTTGTGGGTCCCTCGCGGAGATATATCACAACTATGATAGGTGGGATCATGGTGTGGCTGCAGTCCGGGGGGGCCCCCGGGGGTGGGACGGCCGGTGGATCTCCGACGGTTCTGCTATCCCCCCTTGCCCTTTCCGGGTGCAGTAGATAAAGGACTGCCATCTTTGCCACTATTACCTAGTGCTGACCCCAGAGTTCCTTACCTGCCGGTTACTGCTGCATCTGGACCGCCGGATGAGGCTCCCGTGGCTACTGTGGTGGCTCTTCCAAGCACTGACCCGGTGTGTTCCCCGATGTCTGGTGCCCCCGGGGCGTTTGGGGGCGGGGTCCCGGCCCGCCGAGATCCGCGGGAGCAAGTAATGGCCGCCGCACCGGTACATCGGGCAGAGCTGCTGGTAGAAGGCAGGGGAAGTGAGCAGCAGGTTTCTGGGGCTGCGTCTGTTTCGTTCCCGGCATTTACGACGTCCTTGTCTGCTGGAGGCCGTTTCCAAGATGGCCGCCGGAGTTCGTGTACTGCCGTCACTGCAGCTGATGGAGTTGCCCCGCAGGAGGAGGAGTTCGCAGGGCTTTCCCCGGGTCGACCAGAGTTCCAAGATGGCCGCCATCAGCTAGCTGCTGTCACTTCCGGGTTTACCCGGAAGTGTGAACATCGCCGCGGGTCTGTTGCTGCCTTGACGCTGGAGCACCGCAGAAGATCCACGGAGGAGTTTTTGCCTCTCTGCCAGCAAGTTTTGCAGCAGGATATTCCTCGGGTGGCTGCCTTTTCCCATCTGGGTCCAGTTTCAAAGCGAAGGGGGTCTGCAGACTCAGTGTATGCTGAGAATCGGGCTTCTGTTGTTGCAGCAGTTGCTCGGGTCCCTGTGCCGGTGTTTGGTGGGGGGACGGTTGGGGGTCAGGATTCTCCTATTGTAGCTGCCCTTCCGGCTCCCAGACGGCTGCGTGACGGCCGCCCTGTGTTTCCTGAGGTGGCTGTCTGGCGCCGGAAGGGTGCAGGGAAAGGGAAAGAGCAGGGTCAGGGCTGCATGTCGGTATCTGCAGCCCCAGGGGGGGGGTAGGAAGGGTTTTCAGCAGCTGTCCTTGCAACCTGTGTCGGTGGAGCGGGATGCACAGGTGTCTGTATTTCCCGCTGGTGTGGCCGAGGGGGGCCTGGCTCGCAGGGGGGCGTCCGCCCTTGCTGCTGGAGCCCTGGCTGCCGGCCGGGATGTTCCTGACCCCTGTGCCACGTCTGGCACCGGCAATAAGGTAAGACCTGGGAGTGACGGGGGGCAGGGGGGCAGAGGTGCGGGGGGATTGGTTATGGGGGGTTCTGTCCTGCTGTCTCGGGATGGTCCTGCCTTATTGCCGGTAGCCTTACAGGGGGTAGCGGACGGTGGGTTGATTGAGGGTTTGGCATCCTCAGTGTCTGCCGTCCGTGGGGAAGTGCAGGGTACTCCGGTAGCTGGTGGGGAGGGGGAGCAGACGACAGGTCTACCAGTGGGAGGGGAGATACTGGTTTGTCCTGATGGGGGGAAGGGATTGATGTCTGTGGGGCTAAGGGATTGATGTCTGTGGGGCTGGGGGATGGGGTGGTGCCCCTAGATCCCGGGACTGGGGGGGGGGGAGCAGTGTCCGTCCCCGGTGGTAGTGGCGGAAACGCAGGAGCCCTGTGATGGGTTGGGAACGCAGGGCAGAGGTACGGGGGGTCTCTGGTCCTCTGGGTGTCACCGAGCAACAGGTCCGTAATGCCATCATGTTGGCCTTGGAAACCCCGGAGGGCCCTCAAGGGGCCTTTGATGCATTCAGGCGGCAACAGGGTCTCGCAGAGGGGGGTGCTCCGGAGTTTCTCAGTGGCACCCAGGGATCCAGCAGGGACAGTATCCCTGACTCTGTTTTTGCTGAGCTGGTCCTGCCCAGCCCCCAAGTCGCCCCCTTCGAGGTGGCTGCGGATCCTGAAGAACGGCAGCAGCGTCCCTTGCAGGTGGTTGTGGGGGAGGCGAGCGGAGGGCAGGGGATGGAGGCTGGGGGGTCGGTTCCCCCCCCGTACCTTTGCAGGGGCTCTGAGGGGGTCCGGTACTACCCCGGGGACTTCAGGTGGGGCTGGGGGGAGGGGGGTTTCCCAAGGGAGCGGTCCTGAAGGAGAGGGAGGAAGTGGGGGAGGGTTCCGAGGGGTAGGGGGTGAAGTCCGACGGCACAATGTGGCGCAGATCCGGTGGGCTGGGGAGGGGTCTTGAGGATGGTCCTTGGGCTGGGGTTTCTCCCGGGAGATCTCTACGCCTTCATCCACATGAACACCACCATTGAATATGATGTTAGTTTCATGCTGAGACGGGGGCTGGAGATTTTCTGGGAACGATACCAGCAGCAGAGGGGGCAGGGAGGGTGGGCTGACTTTCGTGTTGTGCCTATCTCTCGCCAGGGGACAGTACCTGTGACCATCCTGGTTAGGAATGAGTCGCTCCCAGGGCAGGACATCCAGTTTTGGTTGTCGCGTCATGCGGTGCTTCTCGCACCCCTGGTTAAGGGCGCTGGGCCCCTAGGGGTGTGGGACGGGTCGTGGAAGGGTAGAATCCTTTGCGTGAGGTGGGAAATGTCGTGCAGCACGTGCCCTCGGCCGGTTTCCTCGGTCAGGATCGCATCTTGTGCTACTACCCCGGGCAACCTCGCGAGTGTCACCGCTGTGGCTCATTCCGTCATTTGAGCATGAACTGTCCCGAGCAGGTCTGCACCCGTTGTGGTGGACGGGGTCACGCCTTGGCCGGGTGTTTGCTTATTCAGTGTAACCTTTGCGGGGAGTTGGGCCACCCCTTTGCCCGCTGCCCCTCCGCATCACACAATGGACCGAGGGGGGATGCCTTCGCCCCACCTCGGGCTCCTGTGCGGGAGGAGGTTGTGGAGGACCCTCTCCCTCAGGAGAAGTCCGGGGGCCCTAGGGTGGAGGAGTCCATCGAGCCGAGGGAGCCACCAGGGGGAGGGGATTTTGGTAGGAAGGAGGAGAGGGTTGATGTGGTGGAGGTTGCTGTCGCACGGCAGGATAGTGGGTTGCGGATGGTGCCACCTCAGGAATGGACCACGGTCCCTTCTAAGGGTGGCAAGTCCAAAAGGAAGAAACGGGAGACATCCCCATTGCCGGATGCAGAGCCCGTGCTGGACATCAACCGTTTCGTCTTTTTGGCTGCTGATGCGGCTGAGGCGGATGAGGGCTTGCCTGTGGAGGCAGGGCTTCCTGTGCGGCGCTCGGAGCGGTTAGCGGCGAGGGCGGCCCCTCTTCCTCAGCGGCGGCCTTCAAAAGTACCGAAGGCGCGCCGCGGTCAGGGTCCTCCAATCAGGGTGGATACTGGCGCCCGACGGGTGAGGGAGGACGGGCTTTTGCCCCCGCAGTTGGGTGCTGGGCCTTCGCAGGAGCCCCCTGCTGACCCGGCCGTCCCGGCCTCCCCCGCGGGGGTGGGCACTGGTCCGTTGTCTCAGTCTTTGTCCGGGGAGGGGGGGGCGGCACCGGTGGTGGACCCCACGGAGGAGATCATTCCTCCGACCTCTGACCTGTCCGTGCCCCCTCGCCCCATGGGGGCTGGGTTAGCCCCTGCGACAGCTTTGCCTGGTGGTCCAGGGGGCACCAGCACCTCCTGGGGTGACAGGGTCGAGCAGGAGGAGGAGGAGATCCTCGAGGTGGTCGACGTGGACCGTGAGGAGTTGCTCCAGCTCGCGGGCTTGTCCTGCAAGCGGGATTCCGGGGATCCAGGGGTTGGTGAGAAGAGGAGGAAAGGGTCACTGCACACGAACTAGGCATGGCGTGCACTCATGCGTTCTCGTGCGCCACTCTCAACGTGGCCAGCATTTTGACCGACCAGGCGCGGGCTACGGACTATGATTTTCTTTCCATGAGCGGGCTGGATGTCATCTTTTTGCAGGAGACCAGGCTCACCTCGCTCGCTAGCCTTCATCGGGCGAAGCGGGAGAGGAGGTGGGGTCCTTCGTACTGGTCACTTGCGGCCCAGCCCTACGCAGGAGTGGTGGTTTTGTTCATGTCTCACCGATTTCAGGTGCAGTATGTGTGGAAACTGGAGCAGGGCCGGTGTTTGCTCTTAGACGGCTACTGTGGGCCCCATCGGTTTCATTTCGTGGTGGTCTACGGCCCCCAGTCTAAGTTGGCGCGGAAGACCCTGTTTCGGGTCATCCGCCCCTACCTACACACCTCCCGTTTGGTGGTCCTCGCCGGGGATTTCAACACCACCACCCTGTTGCAGGACCGAGGGGGGGAGCGTTGCCCACCCAGTTACGAGGGCCTCTTTTTGGCCGAGATGACCCGGACGGCTGACCTAGTGGATGTCTTCCACCGGGCCTTTCCACGGTCGCCGGGATTCACCTACTACCATGGGACCCGCAGGAGTCGTATCGATCGGATATATGTGAGTGCCCGGGTGGAGTGTTCCCCTCCGCAGTTGCAGGCGGTGGACTTTTCGGACCACTGCGTCCTCTCCGTGTCCTTCTTGGCTAACCACGAGGAGCTCAGCAGGGGTCCTGGCCTGTGGCGACTGAATGTGCAGTTGTTGGCAACATCAGAGGTGGTCCAGGAGTTCTTGGCCTTTCTCACAGACCAGGAGACCCTGTTGGGTGTTTTTCCTTCCCGTGGCGCCTGGGGGGATGAGGTGAAAACGCGTGCCCGCCAACTCTTCCGTTCCCAGGGTACCTCCATGGCTCGATCCCGCTACCTCACTTACACTGTCCTCCGGAGGTCGCTGGATCGTTTGGTATCCCAAGGGGCAGAGCGGGAGGAGGTGGAAGAGGTGCGCGTCCAGCTCCGTGGCCTTCTTTACGATCGCCATGCCTCCCTATGCTTCGAGGGGCGGCTGGTGGGGTCGCCACCCCAGACCCTTTCCTGAATTGCAAGAAGAGGGTTCGGCGTCGGGAGGTCATGGCCCTGCGGGGCGAGGACGGTACCCATTCATACCTCCAGGAGGACCATTTTGCGGATGGTAGGGGAATACTTCTCGGAACCTGTTTGGCGGATCGCCCTGGGGACCTCACCCATATCCGAGGACGTTACCTGGGCCTTCCCCCGGTGTATTCGGCTGTGGTCCAAGGCACAGGTTGATGCAACTCGCTGCTCCGATTTAAGCAGGTTGGGAGGTGGAAGAGAGCTATCGTAGTGCCATGCCATTGGGGAAGGTGCCTGGGCGTTGATGGACCTCCCTGTGGAGTTCTATTCCAGCACTTTGCATCTCCACAGCTGAGCCCGGCCTCCATTCCTGACCTCTCTGTTTCAAGAGATCATGGACACGGGGTTTCTCCCGCGGTCATTTCGCGAGTCCTGTCCCTGCTGCTGGCTCTCCAAGGGGAAGGACGGGATAGCTCTTGGACTTTTGGCGGCCGCGGCTCTCTCTTCTGAATGCAGACCGGAAGATCCTGGCCAAGTGTATTGGCCAAAACCGACTGGTGGAAGGTGTCGGGGCGTTTTGCTGTTCCCCTTCCCAGTATATTGTTTCCCGTCTCGGAGGGAGAGGGGCTTCTGGACGCTGTCGCCACAGTCCGGGGAAAGTGGTGGTGGAGAGAGGCCGGTCGCTCCAAACGGGACCATTGGTTGGTCGCCTTGGACCAGT